>LQNK01001764.1:0-45840 GCA_001586405.1 Phoebis sennae | reverse complement strand
GACACCCGAACTGCTGGCTACCATGAAATTGGATTGAGGATATCATGTAATTTATAGTCAAATAATTGGAACTATACAGGTACATTAATGTATAGTAATATTATTATGTAGAAAAGTCCGTTTGTATTAATGCTCTAATTGATCGAGAACTTCATAAAGAATGTGTGAAATTATTTGTATTTGTGAGTAACAAAAGTATAGCTATATTGACTGATATTGATGAAAGTATAGGTTATAATAAGAGAGAGGGAAAGAAATATCGCACTTGTTCCAATATTTACTTGGTATCCTCATTTTGGCTCAAAATAAAGTGTTTATTAAACTGCTTATATTCCATACAGAAGCAAAACCGCGGATAATATTAGTAATAATAATCATATAATAATATCTTTATTTTCATCGAGACGATACATAATATTTGTGACCCAGGCTCCTAATAAAGTAAAGACTGTGTTTCAGGAGCCTGTGCCTTTCCATTATAAATTTATAAGTACCGATGACAATAAACTAATTTAAAATATAAAAAATATAATAAAAATAAAAGTAATGCATACTTGTATTTGGGATTGTATTTTCAGAGCCGTAGAATGTTTTACAACTTTACAACACAATATACAACCCAGGTCCAAAATGAAAGCTCTTTTCTAAAAATATAACTTACCCGATCGCTTTTCACATGTTTTTCCAAGGCTCAGTTTTACAGGGTCGAACTGAGGTCAATGAAAAAGCATTTTATGAAATACTAGCTGTGCCCTGTGGTTTACCGGCGCTGGTTGCCTGTAGCCATTTTGCTGAGGTTGGACTTTTTTGTGACAGTCGTGTGCATATTATGTATTTTTCTTATTCTATATTTAAATCACCATGTATGTACACAATTGTTTCAAATAAAAATTTTCATTTCATTTCATTTCATTTCATTACAACGTTTATCTATTTTCCCGGTTCCCGTGGGATTTGATCAAAATCCTTTCATAACGTCATAATATCTACCTGCATACCAAACAGACCAATCCGTCTATCAGTTTGGGCTTTGCGTTGATAGATCCACTGCACTATGTTAGTTAGTCAGTGACCTTTGAGTTTTATATATGATGAAAGTCATACAAGATATTGATCGATAAATTCTCTCTATTATTGACCGAGCAAAGCGAAGTCTCAAAGTTGAGATGACCGGGCGAATGTACGTTTGTGTGAGACCAGGCCCAGTAGTTTTTAAGCCTATTTATTACCAATAAACGAACAAAATTTTTCTCTTTATATTATTAGTGCAGAAGTGTGGATAAAAAGATAAGAAAAATAATCAGCATTAGAATACAATTATCATATTACAGAAATTCGTCTAAACATTTTTATATTAAAAAGTTCTCCCAAAGTCCATCCCTGTATTATCTATTTACCCTATATTACTACACCCTTAACAAAGAGCCCTTTTATGTGGAAAATGCTTACAATGCACTTTGCTATTCTTTATTTGTTATCGCTATTATGTTACTAAGATTTCTTGGAACGAGGGTAGATGTATCTTTTGATGATGATGTAAATAGTTGCTTAGTAACAGACTTATAAAAGAAACTAGTCGTGCCCCGCGGTTTCCCCTGCATATACTGCCCGTTTCAGAACAGAAATATCCTTATCCTCTTTATGTCATTTTTCGAGTCTCAAAGCATAATTTATACAAATTGGTTCGGTAGTTTTTGCGTGAAAGATTAACAAACAAACAAACATACATACATACTCACAAACTTTGACGCTTATAATATAAGTAGGATTACCTATTAAATGATTAAATGGAACTAAATACATAAGTAAATAATTGATTTACAAACTACCCTCATGATGAATTTTCGTAATAGGTTGTAATAGTAATAAAATTAAAAACCAGTGTAATAAAGTATTTCAATATAAGTAATTTTCATCATGAACCTACAATAAATTTTATCAAGTATTAGGATATAAGATCAAGCAAACCTCAAAAATTATACCTTGTAAAAAGTGTATCATCCAGTTTTGAAAACCAAATGAAGAAAGAAACTGCCTTATTGATCACTATCACTTAAATTCACTCTTCGTGTTTGGCTATCTTCAAAATTCGCTTTACTTGAAAAACTAATCCCAAAATTTACAAGTCTCAAGCGATGCAAAAACGTTCAAGTAGGGTCTTAATCAATATAAAAAGGTATTCGATTGTACAACGTCACGCGCAGGTTTCGCTCCATTATGTTAATTTTTAGAGGAATTTTCGCCGTTATTGCTGAACTGGGCTGTGGACACAATGCAGCTATTGTAAGACAACTTTATAGTTTGCATCAATGGGCTTTAACCAGGCTATGACAAATTTGCATACGTAACTTCTGGTTTTTGTTGGTTTTTTATTTAAAATTGTGTATTGAACGGGATATATGTGTCATATTTTGTGCATTTTCTCGGTTATATGAATATGTTCAGGATATGGGTATTACATATCTAATAATAAATTGGATTTTAAACATATTTATACTGGATATCGATATTTAGGGATCCTTATTATAAGCGTGTATAATTATATTTAATGAAAGAGACACTTATTGACAAATTAGTCTTTTAGAGAGAGCGATCAAAATAAATTTTCTAAACTATTTCAATTTACTAACATAGTTAGTTATTAATACAGCTAATTATATGATGGCTCACTTATCGTTAAATCAATATATTACTAACATACTTTTAAGTAATAACTAACAACTATTTATAATTATTATATTGTTCAAAATTCTCGGGTCACTCCAAATGCCCAGTCCCTTGAAAGGCTTAAGAGGAGATATAGATCTAACACGCAGAGTCCCTTTAGAGACATTTAATATTATATTCCTATTCAATACAAGCAAAATCTCCTTCTTATAAAAGTATAGAAGATAAAATATTAAAACGAATATTAGTCATTCTACACAACAGTGTGTGTGAATCCTTAGGGAGTCAACGTGTCTCCTTATGGTATAGTCAACAGCTCATTAATACGAACATCTTCAGCGACGCTGACTGAGCGCTACAGGATGGTGCCGGGCCAGGACACGGGGAATATAGTTCTTTGACTATTATTCATTGAAACTTTGATGCCATATTATTTAGTCTTTGAATAGGGCTATGTTTATAAAAGTTTATAATAAATATATCGTATACAGATTATGTGAGTGTATCAAAAGGATTTTTTTGTACATTATTATTGATTTTTTTGTGGCTTCCATACATTTTTTATCTCATCTACAGCTTCAAAGTGTCACATATGCCTTGCAAGATGGGGAGGGGATTTGGAGAGGATTAAAAGGAGATATGGATAGGATTAACATAATAAATAATAATTAAAAGGAAATATGTAGAGTTAAAATTTACGTAATCCCATAATTTATATTGTTTTTTTTAGTTGATTTAGCATCAAGAACAACTTTTTATTCATCTCTTATGCGTGGCACGTAAGATGTATAATACTGGAGAGAGTTCGATAACATAATAATACGACCTTTATAGCTTGAAGAATATGCTCGCAACCCTACGTAAATCACTTTGTTTGTTGAAAATGAACAACGAAAGCGCATAAAAATACCAACAACTTCGAATTGTTTTCCAACTTCGAAACTACTAAATCTGCGCCTTCCATAGTTCGAATTTTACAAGCGTATAACTTTACATGTGTTGATATATTGTTGATACTTGATAGTCCTACACTTCGTGTGGCTGTTATTGCAGCGTATCAGGAATGTTTGCAGAAGCTCGTATAGATTGTTTTTATACTACAATGCGAAAGAGTGTGCAATCATGAATCCCTGGTGCGCCGTGTGCAGGCAAGCCCCAATAAAATCTCATGCTGTATAGCGAGCGACTTGACTGCTGGCATGTGAACTGCTGCAAACTGCTTCCATAATAGTATTTCAGTAGTGGTTTACATAGTAGTCAGAATTATTATGGAAAACTTTATTTTAAAAAATACTGTGGCGTGATACTCAAATACTACTAACGAACAAAGCAAAACGTGTGCAGTATTTTTTTAGAAATAACTAGGAGTTCGATATTGTATATTGTTACAGTGTCCTTTTATTTTTTTAAGAGGGGAAATGCCTTCGCATACCCGGCGTCTGGGGAAAAGACCGGGTTATGTCGGACTTGCACCGACTAAAACCTCTCGATGTTCCTTCACACATCTTGTGGGGGGCTCACGGGCACGCTGTAGCATTCTTCCGCGTACCCCCCGGTGTCGACAGCTTTACGCGGTCCCTCCGCGAGGGTAGGATGGAAGGAGCTATTGTAATAGTGTCCTAGCTAAACCATTTTCGGGTGAAGCTAGGACACTTTATAAATTAGCAGCCAAACTATTTCGGAAGATTGTAAGTAATGGATTTAAGTTTGTACTTATAGAGCGAAAATTATCCCTAAAATTAAAGAAAAATATATATTAGTAGGATAATAATTCTTTAGTTCAGTGGCCGCATGAGAAAATCATCGAGTTAGCTGATACGACAGATCGCCACTTTGAGTCTTTCCTGATCGATATTCATTTTGTTATTGAAATTATAATGTATTACGCTGGGTAAATAGGTTAATCTTAATAACTTTCTATAAAGTAGATTCTTTATTAATACTAGTCTATACCCGTGGTTTGATCACGTAAATTTTGTGGAAACGGTGCGTATTTTTAGAAAATAGGTAGCTTTTTTCTTTGTCTGTAGCCCCTGATTGGTCTTGAATGTTTAAGATTCAAATGCGTAAGGTTTCTTTGAACAGTATTTATTATAATTATTAACAGCTATTGTCATAAAGTAAACTAGCGGTACTATGCACTAGGTTGTTTATGGTAATAGGTTACTATACTAGGTTGTCTATAGTAAAGTAACTTACCTTCTCTTAAATGTTGAGGCATGGACTATTTAAAAAAGGTAATTGCTGTATTCGCTCTTCATTCTTACGAGACGCTGGATAATAAACATACGTACAAGTGCTGTGTATCGTTGGAAATAATTACCAACACTACTTAAACTAATTTTGATATTACATATTACGCCTTTTAACCTTGTCATCTTGCTCAATTGCAAGATTATGTTCAATTTCCTTCCTCTTTGTATAGGTGGATACATCGGCCGACGTAAATAATCTACTACAGCTGTCTACGAATAGACATATTACCCCGTCTCAACGTCCGCAGATGACATCGGCAAAATAATTTTGCTGATATGTAGAGGAGGTTTTACATTTTTTATTGCATGGCTGCCTGGTGATAACTTTAAATATATAAGTACATATTAAATTGTTACAAAATTGTAATTTTTTCGTAATTAACTTCGCGTTCGACACCAAGGATAACTCCGAAAAATCACCACAAAAATAATTCACCGAGATGGAAACGACTTCCTTCATTTAATATTCCTCTCATTAGCTATAATTTACTACGAGTAGGCATTTCGTTGTTGGAATTTCAGCCATATTTTAGCTGCAAAGCATTCGTTCAGATTACTAGATGGCGTGTGTTATGAGCGTGAAGCGATTTCAAACTAGGTATACTAGGTATACTAGATATGACCACCTTGAAATAGCGCAATATGCAAGCGCGCTCCAAACTATATTAAATATGCCCCGTTATTTCACCCGCATAAGAGTGCAAGGCTACAGCCTATCATGAATATGTCTATCATAATCATAAATAATTTTTAATGTCAAACTATGGGGAATATTAAATAATTCTGAAAGGAATCACGGTGTCGATTTTTTATACAAGTATTTATTCGTAACTAGGCATATAATTATATCTCTAGGCATTTGATCACAATTTCACCTCATGATACATCTTTTGAATTCTTCATATAGAACCTCATTAAAGGTCTACAAAAAACAACAATACCGAAGTTTCCTTCTTAAATCCCATTCTTTTTAGCTGGCAAGGCTATCACAGTGTGTTCAAATTACGCGCGGCAGATGTTTAGAAGAAAGAAAGAAAAGTCATTTATTTTCAAAGCACCACCAACAAAAAATACAGTTGCAAATAAAAAAAACAAGGTTGAACAAAAAATTGGCGGAGTTCTCAAAAAAGGATAACCACTCAGTCACATATGAGGTGGAAAGCCCAAGACTGAATTTCAGTGGCTCCTATTTGAGGAGAAACAGTTTAAAGGCATGTGTAAAAAATATTGTTGTATTGAAAATCGCTTGGTCCCTTGACTTGGACACCCACATATTCGTTCTGCCTGTGTTCGGGGAGATAATTTTCTTCTTAATTAACCCGCCGGATACGACTCTGAATCGGGCCATGGGAGCCGTGTGAAGTGATGTCTTAAATCTAATTATCTTTTAAGTATCGAAAAACTTATTGAACTCGTATAAAACCTCGTTAATGTTGTGTTTTGTTTAATAGCTAATCTTTATGTATAACTCAAAGGTGACTGACTAACATAGAGATTTCGTCAATGCAGAGGTCCAAATGACTGGTTGGAACGGGATGAAATTTGGCATGCACGTAGGCATCCGCTAAGAAAGGATTTTGATCAATAACAAAAATCCCATGAAAACAAACTATATGCGAGGTGAAACCATGGGGCTCATCTAGTGTTATACAATATCCTATAGTCTTCCTTAATTCTCTCTCTAACAAAAAATATTTTTTCAAATCGTATCAAACTTTGTTCAAACTATTCGAAAAAAAATAAGAATGTCCAAAATAATATTTCAAACCATTTCAAGGGTCGCGAAATCTGAACCATCTGCAAAATATGTGTACCATTCAAATTTACATATATGACGGCATTCAGTACTACCGCCATTACAAACTATAGCTTTTAGGCTGCCATTCTGCGCCCCACGACCAAAATGTCGACAAAGTTTATACTTTGAACGTAGTCCGTCATTGTTTTGGGCTCCAAACTTTAATTTAATGTGAATAATTCATGAAAAATATGCCGACGTATCTTATCATCTGATTTTCAGAAAATATTGATTTAAGTTGGTGTTGATACGCTTTCGCAATGGATAATTACTTAGGTTTCAGAAGTATCATCGGTGTATAAAGTGATTTGGCCTTTTACATTGTGGAGGATGGTATTGTTCCTCCAACGAAAAAGAGTTCCTCGACCAGTCCGAACCACAGGACTGGCCAGCCGTTAGGCCCCGAGGATAAATGTTTTGGAAGTGGTATATATGCTTAGCGAAGAAAATATTTAAGCATCGCGATTTAGGAATTGTGACGTCACGTGATGCCACCATATTTTGTCTATAGATGTCGTTTATGTAGACCAAGAATAATAACGGGCCTAAAATCGATACTTTAGGAATACCGTAATTTTGCAAGCTGCACTAAACGTAAAAACAGTAAAAATATTATATTATCTGTACCAATTGTTTAATTAGTTTGTCGATCTTGTTCAAAAAATTAAGATTTGTGCCAATGTATTGAATGTAATCGAAAATGTCTGCCATAATAGAGTTTTTTTTTAATACTGACGAATGTCATAACATTCTCGCAAATCTTGCCTCAGATATTGCGAGGATGCTATACAGTCTTGTCAACATAGTTATTAAGCTTATGAGTATAATATATGTATATAATTCTCAAGATTTTTGTTTCTAAATGAGCGTGACATAATCTTTATAGATTAAACCCTCAATAAATAAATAAAGAAAAAAAAAGATTTGTATGATGAATAATATTTCTTAACTGCGATTGTATAAAAAGAACCAAAAATACAAACAATACGTCAGTGGAAATTTTATTAAAGCGCAATTAATGTCCGCGGTGATTCCGTCATAAATCGCGAACTTTTTCGATTTATTACGAGAATTGCAAACAATGTATTTTCAGTGTTTAAAAAGTAATGAATGTTTTTACAGACGCGACTTCCCGTAGCATAATGTTTTAGCGTATGTTAAAAATAAATAAAAATAAAAAAGTAAAAAAAAAAATATACTAATATTATAAAGCTGAAGAGTTTGTTTGTTTGAACGCGCTAATATTAGGTCCGATTCGAAAAAAATTTGTAGTGTTAGATTCGTTGAGGAAGGTTATATATCATCTCGATATTCCCACAGGAGCGAAGACCTGGGGCGCAGCTAGTATGAAATAAAGGAATAGGTGACAGGATTTCTTTAATTGATCTGTAGATCCCAATTTTACACGAGCGGCGTAATCAGTTATTATTATTTGTTACGACTATGAACTAGATCTGAAGCTACTGTAAAACATGAAACTAGTTACTGTTCGATAGTTTGCACTGAAAATCGGAGTCAATGAGATTCTTATTAGTCCCCAAAGGTGAGGGCACTCGATCAGGCTCGCAACTTGCTTTGTACATTTTCACGTTAATTAGAAATCGCTGACACTACTTCGTAATTATGTCAGATTTTCTTGTTTACTGCAACGTTAAATTAAAAATAATGAAATATGATTGGAATAAATTACTTTTTATTTATTGATTGTATTTCTTCTTCATTTTATTTATTTACTAGTTGTTCTGCGTGGCTTCGCTTTCGTAACATAGTTTTATAACACCTATAATGTAGCCTATGTTACTCGTGAATAATGTAACTTTCGAATGGTGAAAGAAGTTTTAAAATCGCTCCAGTAGTTTTTGAGCCTAATCATTATAAAGAAACAAAGTTATCTTCTTTATAATATAAGTGTACGACTAGATATATACAATTCAAATAACTAACAATTTTTGATCGGTACGTCGGCATCTGCGGTAGTAGTTAAACAATTAACATTGTTTAATTGTATACATAAAGAAATCTGTAAAATATGTTATTTAATTATATTACTTCATATCATTTTTATTTGTGTGCGATAAATCTCCCACTCAGCCTCCGTACTGTGTAACTATGAAATATTTAAGTTTCAATAAAAATTACGTCATCTAGTCTCAAACCAAGCAAAGCTTGGATTATGGAAGCTAGATAACTTATAGAAAAACTTAAATATACTTTTTTTTGTTAAAACATACATACTATAGAGAGATAAACACCCAGATTAGATATATTAGACTCTTGGGGATCGAACCCACACTCTTCAGCGCCATATACCATTGCAATATCCACTGCGCCAATCGCGTCGTCAAAACGTTTAAATATCGCTACTTCTAAAGTTTAAACGCATTGTAAAGACTTCACGAATATTTCTAGAAGAATTTCCAATCTGCATTAATTATTATAGAAAGATTTAAGAAGTTTGCGTGCGATGCGCTTTAACGGATACTGTGGTATTCTGTGGCTGCCTTAACTTCCGAAAATATTTAAGTCTAGAAGATTTTGTTCAGCTTTATTCCTTGCTAAATACTTTATTAAATACTAGTTATACCCCGCGGTTTTATCCATGTATATTCCTGATGCCGTGAGATTTCCGAGATTGGGTATCTTGTGTCCTTTATCGCGTTTCAAACAATATCTCCAGTAGTTTTTGATTGATTACAAACAAACAAAGTTTTCCTCTTTATAACATGATTATAAATTACGTCCAAAATTCCACAAACAATGCATAGCTAGATCAAAAACAAGGCATAGCTAAGAAAGTTGAACGGAACGGAACTTGGCTTAAAGTTAAAGCGAAAACACAATACATACACAAATTTACAAACAGTGTATCAGGCAGCCTTATCACTAAATAGTGATGTTCTCCAGGCAACCAGGGTAAAGGTAAAAAAACAAATACTTACTAATTTTAGATTTAATTACTATAACACAACATAAATTGTTTTTAGTGATCATTATTTAGCCAAGACAATATTTGTGTTATTATTGTCATACCAAAAACAAATATCCGACTCCTATATTTTATCAAAACTATAATGATACTAGTGGCTCGCCCCGAGCCAGACCTTGCGTTGTAATGTACATAATATCAAGACCTTTTTTGATACCACACTCGACCATATTCATATGAAAATCGCCTATTTCACCCCCTATGTTTAAAGAGTTGAACCGTGGAACTTTGGAACTTAGCTTAAAGTTAGAGCGGTTAAGAGTGCATCGGCTTATACCGGGGTTGAGTGATTTGTTGTTCCTCGTGAGGTTTGAAAGTTAGCCATGGGTTGACTTTGAAATGGTTACGGAAATTACATGGGCGTGGATAAGCTAGTCAGTTTTTAATTAAATAGTAACACATACTAGAATCCATATGCATTGTGATCATCGGTAAAGTATAAATATATCTTAAGTTTTCGGGATGTTGGCAGTCTAAATTCACATGTTCAAAAAATTTGAGTCAGGTTCGCACGCAAAAGGTTCCGTACAAGAATGTTTTTTATTATTTTTAGTATTTGTTGTTAATAGCGGCAACGAATTCTTGAAAATTTCAGCTTTCTAGCTATTGCGGTTTTATGATATGACAGCATGGTGGCAGATGGACAGATAGACAGCGCAGACTTAGCAATAGAGTGTAATTTATAAAAATGCATTGTGCAATGTTTACCCTATGATGCTTTTTCTATCCTTATTTTGTTCTCAATCCGTTTCTATCTTTCTTCTATCTAATTATAAAATGATCTATATCTAATTACGTTACCTAGGATCTAGCAAAGCGTTAGATTGTGGTCTAACCCGTAGCCTGAATTAACTAAGTGTGGTCAGCCACAATCTAGGTATTGATCTGTGTTCTGAGATGGCCATTTTAAAGGCGTAAATCTATGTGTATTATTTTATTTATATATTATTCCCTTATAAACTATTATTACCAATACTCCTTTTACAACGTCCAGAGATGCTATTTTAGACACTAAATAAAACTGTTCCCTTCTCATGGTTTAGTGTATTAGACCTTTTGGTTCACTATTCGAGCATAGTAACAGTCTAAACCTAACGTACAATACTGACCCGATTCTATAGCGACCCCAATCTTTTATACCATTCGCCATCACTGCTTTTTATCATCTACCATCACAGTAAATATGATTCTTAATGTTGTACTATATTCCGTAGATATAATTATTAATGTTACACTATGATTTTAATAAAATAAATTTATGAATTCCCCGCACCGATTTCTCTCATTTTCAAACTTAACATTTTCTTTTGTTTAAAATACTTGCCTATGAAATTTAATCAAGATAATATACAATACTCAAGTTTTAGTCGGACAAAGTTTTTCATACTTATATTCAAAGCCCGGCCATTTCGACCCTGAGACCTCTGATATAATTTACTAGCTTTTATTATTATAGATCAAAGAGGATAGATAAAATAAAGAGGAAAGACTTGTTTTTTGTTTGTATTAAATAGGCTCCGAAACTTCGGGATCGATTTGGACACAGATTCTTTGAAACCCCAGGAATGACATAGGATAGTTCTTATCCCGAAAATCCTAACGGAGCGGGATATATATGCGGGTGAAACCGCGGTGCTTCACAAGTCAATAATAAATATTACCTAATCCAGGTAATGGTCCATCTGTATACAAAATTTCATCAAAATCGAAACATCTAAACTTTCACACTAGGATTACAATTCCGAAAAAATAATTAATATTTAATTAGTTTTAACCTGTGACCCCTCGAATGAGCAACCAGAGGCAATCAAAACGCACTAACTACATTGTACAACATACTTCATAAATAACATTTGAATTTTTGCATGCACGAAATTTTACAGTCGTTGCTTTTTTAGTGATTCCAGTTTTGTGGCCGGCACAAAACGAAACATTCGAAGTACGGTGGCCGATTGCGCGAAACGACAAAATGGTGACAGAACTGTAAGCATTTTATACGTGAAATATTAAAGGCATGGGATCATATCGCATGGGAATTATTTTGACTTTTTTTCATGTTACAGCAGGAGCATGCGGTTCACCTGATCTTAAGTGACAAGCAGCCCAAGAACAACTACAATACCAAAATGTCACGGTTGCCTTGCCGGCTTGGAGGAAGGGGAGGGGGTAAGGAGAGGATTAATGATGGGAAATTGGGAGAGGAGTAGAACAGGATGGGAGGTTGCGATGTTTCGCCGATCTTCTGCTGGGGAAGTGGTAATTGCGCCGGTGCGAGCTTGGCCTAATCGTACAATGTTCGGCTCCCACTCTTTTATTGCTGAAGATGTTATGCAGCAGAATTCTCCTCTGTCGGCTCTTACGACACCGATTGGTAGAAATGGTTAGAAATATTTTAGTCCCTGGGCTAAGAGAAATTTCTTCCCATGAAAAGTGGTTAGTGTTTCTATCTATTATTGTTGTATAAGTCATTTGTATCCTACTATTTCGAAGTTATTCTTCTCTAAATTCTGAAAATTAAAAATTGACTTCAGTCAGTATTTTAAAGAAGATCGTACAAGTCATGAATCTATACTAATATTATTAAGTTTGTTTGTTTGAACGCACTAATCTCAGGAACTACTGGTCCGATTTGAAAAATTATTTTAGTGATAGATAGACCATTTATCGAGGAAGGCTATAGGCTATATATCATCACGGTATTCCCACAGGAGCGAAGCCTGGGGCGCAGCTAGTCAATCATTTGCATTTGCAGGCGTTTGTATTACTTACTTAAAACACGTACGAATCAGACCTTGCTCCTCGTAAAAAGATTATAAACGGATGAAGCACTGACCCAGTCCGGGTTTACACCGTAAATCGATATGGAAGTATTTGATCGGAAAATCTGACGCGTCAAACCGTCGTCCCAGAGCTAGGAACATTTTTGGGAAGGTGTATGAGGCAAGCTGAAAACTTGTATGATGCCTCTCCTATTGCATGATGCCTCCCTGACATGGATCTGCAGACCTGGCTGGCGAGAAGCGGGGCTAAATCTATTTTTTTTTATATAAATAATATATTTTTGGGCTACAAACAATTTTTAAATCAAAAGAAATACGCCAGACGAGGCGAAGTTTTAACATTGCCAGGTGCGTTCAAAATATATACTACAGCATAATTAAGTATATAAAAATGTATTTCAGGAAACTTACAATGCAAAGAATACTCTAATTTATAGCTAAAATATTGTATTAAAAAAAGACAGATCTTTTTGGTTTGACTTTCTATCACGTCTAAAAAAAAGCCCCGCTACTCACCAGCCAGGTCTACAGTTCCATGTCGGGGTATAATTGGAGCATCAGACAAGTTTTCAGCTTGCCTCAAACACCTCCCCAAAAATGGTCCTAGCTCTTAGAATACCGTGTCCATGACGCAATTTTATAGCTGCGTTTTACATAGCTATATGTAACCGTGTGGTTTCGCCTGTTTTAATTACTTTTTAAAGCTTAATATTTCATGTGTAATTAAGTGTTGATAAAGTATATAAACGATACTGAAAAACTTAAGCTGATGTAAAGTTCAATATCAAAACGTTAAAGGGAATAATCTACTTTTTTTGTTACAAACTGGTTATGTATAAAACTCGAAATTGCTAATATCTTTGTGAGGTGAAGTGGCGTAATGGTATGAATGATAAGTGTAATATCCAAGTCTTTTTATTAAGTGATAAATATGCTTATATACTAAACAAAACACATTTAAGATTATTGTACAATATTCATAATCAGGTATTTAACACGCAGCTTGATAACATACTTTTAAATCTTTACACATGTTTGAATTAGATTAATTTCTTCTTTCTAACAATCTACACCTTGAAACAAATGTAAACCCATTTATTGCATTATCAGAAAAGTAAACATAATTGTGACAAATTGAAACTTCGAACTTTCTATTAATAATTGGTTTAAATGCGTTAATCTACGTTTTTATGCGAATAAAACTGCGGGTCTCTTTTGTAAATACATATTTTATAAGTTATAGTCACGGTGATTACAAAATAATAGTATCCATTATTCTATAATAAGTATTTCACAAAAATTTAAATGGTTTCTTTAAACTAAAGCTCAACGTAATCCCAGATATTTGAGTTTCGTATGCAGGCAGACCAAATCCAGTTAGGGTTATAAACTTATTGAATTTCTTCAGCGGAACAATAACAGTTTCATCTGAAATTTCTGAAATTGCAGGCTCAAGAGCCTTCTGGAATATTCTTTTAGGCTCTTTACAAAGAAGTTTAGATTTGATGCAATTTAAATAAAATTGAATGTAGATTGTACATATCAAAATTAAGGTATCTGGATTGAATCAATAATTATGTAAAGTTTGAATCCTCTTTTATTTAAACTGATACTGATTACTTGAATTTTCTTCTTTTGAACGAAAGATGTGATAATTTTAAATTATTTTTAAATTTATCACATCTACTTAATTTTGTATTAATCTATGTAACTAACTAGTCTTTCATCTTTTATTGTAAATTATTTTATAGCACTTAAAATGAATATACAGGAGTATATTCGTACAGATATCTGAAACAAAATATTGTTCAATGCCTTACGTATCAGCGAATCGAAATTGTGATGTTTACTTTTTAGATAGATAGAAAATACTTGATTGCACTCAAGCAACATTATATAGACAGACAATATAAGATAATAAAGAAAACATTTACAAGAGGCGGCCTTATTGCTAGGCAGCGATTTTCCTAAACTACTTGGGGATTGAACATTGGAAATAAAGAAAAAAAATTAACATTGTATCAAATTCGTGCTGATCCATACTTTTACTTAGACACAATACTACATCTATAGGCACATCCATATCTTATATGGAAATCCTATATACATTAACTATTCATGTTGTAACTTGTATAGTTTTCTGTAGCTATTATACTATCTATTATCTTTTTAAAAGGCCTCGTTAACATTTCATAGATGATATTATTTATGAGATTGTATGTGACAAATATGCGTACAATATTCAGATATCGCTTGTTCCATACAAACGCTCGTACCCCTTTCGTGTCGCCTCGAGGAATCCCATTACATCGCAACTACAATTATTGCTGAGGGTTTTCCTTATTCTGAATAATCTGATGTCTTTCATATGTATTTGATATTAAAGTTGTATATTCGGAATAATAGTTTTATAAGTATAATCATAACATTCACACACACAAAACTCACATTAACACAAGCATTTTTCTTTTTACTTTTTCTTTATAATTTGTAAATCTTTCTTGTTTTAATTAGTGTATTGTAGAAGAAGCCTGTCTTCTACAACACAGGCAAACATAATGTGAAAGTAGTGTAACTGTATCACTTAAAAAAATCACTGTTAAATGTCTTATGGATCAAGCAATTTTTCATTTTCATTTTCATAATGACAAATGTGTATGTGTATGTATGTGACAAATATGCGTACAATATTCAGATATCGCTTGTTTCATACAAACGTGGGAACCCTTTCGTGTCGCCTCGAGGAATCCCATTACATCGCAACTACAATTGTTGAGGGTTTTCCTTATTCTGTATAATCTGATGTCTCTCATATGTATTTGATATTAAAGTTTGATATTCGGAATAATAGTTTTTTGAGGATTTTTATAAATAATTTCTTCCCGTGTAAACAAACTAAAATGAACACTTTAAATTAAGTATATAATTGATAAATTGTATTGTGACTTCTTGATGGAAATGCATTTTAAGTATTGAATCAAAACATCAAAATATTAAACAAATCAAATCATTTGGTTTGTTTACTACCTGATGATGAGTTTTCGAAACCGGTTGTAATTATATAAAGTAATAAAATAAATAGTGGAAAAAGTGTAGAAAAGTTTTTAATTCAATACTTGAATTAAGTATGTTTGTAAAATATAATTAAATAAAAAAATATTGTAAATTTACCACTACGCTACCTAGTCCCAAACTAAGCAAAGCTTGTACTATGGAAACTGGATAACTGATATTTGAACATACTTTTTTTGTAAATACATACATAATATAGATAAATTAACACCCAGACAGTGGAAACTTAATATTTCCTTCACATCATCATTTTCTACTCGTAAGGATCGAACCCACACCCTCCAGCGCAATAGACCATTGCTGTATCCACTGCGCCAATCGGGTCGTCAAATACTTTGATTTCTTTATTCCTGCTTAAGTTTAATTAAATAAAATAATTGTTGCACTATCTAATGCTGAATTGATCTGTATTTTACAGTAAGAATCAACTCACGGGCTGTACGAGTCTGCTTACTAATGCATAGAGTAATTAACATTTAGATCCCTTAACATAACCTAATGTTAGTTATTTACTGCTTATGAATACTTAATTAACTATCTTAATATTTGGGGAGGTGTTTGAGGTAAGCTGAAAAGGTATATGAACCCTCTCTTATTATACTCCGACATGGAACTGCAGACTAAATAAGCTGCGAAAAATTTTAAAACATTTATCTATACTAATATTATAAATAGGAACACTTTGTTTGTTTGGTTGTAATGAATAGGCTCAAAAACTACTGGACCGATTTTAAAAATTCTTTCACCATTCGAAAGCTACATTATCCACGAGTATCATAGACTTATTAGAGGCTATGCGAGGTGTGTTCAAAAAGTTTCGCGAATTTTGAACTTTCTCGGGTTACATATATTTAAATTTCGATTTTTTTGGCGTTATGTCTCTCAATTATGCCGACAAGTTCAGCCATTTTGAATGTTTAGTTAATTGTGGATAGCTTTGCTTGCTCGTGTTTTGAGTCTTCTTCTAATAATAATAAGCCTTTATTCAGACACAGTATTAACTTACAATCTATAATAAATAATGTAGTTTTAAGTTAAGCATCGGCATATGTATCTGTTTGTTGATTCTTGACAAAGGCCTCCTCCATCTCTTTCCAGTCTGAACGACTTCGAGCTTTTCTGGACCACATTCCTCCTGCAAATTTTCTGATTTCGTCCTCCCATCTTTTATATTGCCTGCCTGTTTTCCTTTTTTGTATTTGGGGGGTACCCCAGAAGAAAAATGAAGTAAGTGCATTAACTGGTATGTTTATAATGCACTTACTCCATTTTTGTTTACCACGTATTGTGTGGCCTGTCCATCTTCATTTTTGTCCTTTTGGCTCGTCTTATTATATAATATATTTGAGCCTTAAAATAAAACATATATATTTCAACAGTGAGCATTGTATGAAATATAGAACAATATTCAGAAATTCAAGATGGATGCGTGTTCCATACAAACGGTTGCGGGAGCGTGTTTCGCGTCGCCTCAAGGAATCCCATTACATCGCAGACACAATGATTGCCGCGGATTTTCCTTATTCTGTATCTGTTGATGATATGCATTTTATATTAAACTTGGATAGTTGAGTTCTTCTTCTTTTCTTATTTCCTGGACTCAAAACCAGAGTATGATATATTTGTGACTGCAAGTGGAAATTTTTTATCGGAATGCTTGAAGTTCTGCGAGATGTATGTATGACTGAGGAATCTCATGTTTATAATTTTGATTTTGTTAATAATTTAATTTACTTGTATAAATAGTGTAAGTGGTTGGAAATAATTCCTAACCATAGTTTTTGAGGATTGCTAGAAATAATTACCCCCATAAAAAACATGATATAAAATGAACACTTTCAAATATAATTTGGTCGGTGGTATGATAAATAAGATTTCTGAGATATAATAAATGTGGATAAAATTATTATAGTTTGTTATATTTTTTAGAATTTTCTACGAAAATATAGTTGACCGAAATCTCATACGTGCACCTCTATCGAATACAGAATTTTGTAGATTACGCGAGTGCAGTCACGGGTGGATGGCTAGTATTAAATATATTTGTAATCAAATGATAAGTATTGCTTAGTAATTGAGGATATTATAAAAGCAATCGCCCCATATATTATAATGAATTACTACATAAACCTGTAACTGATTGCACAGTAATTAAATAATTTCATTTGCTACAAACTGTAAGAAGTCACTGTCTCTACTTTCTAGTTTGAATAAAATATTGTATACAAAAACAATGGTGAAATAAATACGTAATAGACCATTCAAAAAAGGTGACGTGGTATAGTAAATATTAATAAGGAGTAAAAGATAAATAGACCCTTCTCTTTTGAGGCTCCTAGGGACGTTCATTGACGGTAGTAAGTATGTACACTCGCTTGAGCTGTTAAATACCCTATGTATTAAGAAAAATATTTAAGATCTTCTAGCTGATTTGTGGATCGATAATCTGATCTTTCTATGATTGTATTGTTATAATATTTAATGTAATGTGAAGATTATTGTTGTTTTTTGCATGACGTGGGCTGACGTAGTCGTTTTACGACTTAAGCGTAAAAATAAAGATTAAAAAAAGAAAAATATTTAATTTAAAAGAGACATGTAATTTATAAAAGTTGTAACCTACTTTTGCAGGTAAAAAATACATTGTACGCAATCTAAAAAAGCAGTAGGCTTTTCAAATGGAGAAGGGTAGGTTTGTTAGACTACAATTAAAATATATACATATTCCTGGACATTTAACACAACGCCGTCTAGTCCCAAACTAAGCAAAGCTTGTACTATGGAAACTAGATATCTGATAGACATACTTAAACCTTTTTTTGTAAATACTTACATACAGATACATTACATATAGATAAATTAACACACAAACATCCTACTACTATTATAAAGGCGAAAGTTTGTAAGTATGGATGTATGGATGTTTGTTACTCTTTCACGCAAAAACTACTGCACCGATTATGATGAAACTTGGTATACATACAGGTAAGGGTTCAGAATAACATATAGGCTACTTTTAATCCCGGAGTTGCCACTGGATCAGACGTTACGCGGGTGAAACCGCGGGGCGCGGCTAGTTAGAAAATAACAATGTTCATCACATCGTAATTTTCTACTCATGAGGATCGAACCCACACCCACCGCAATGACCATTGCCATCCACTGCGCAAATCGGGTCGTCAAAAATTAAGTCTTTAAAATATATTTCAAAATACAAAGAAATCTAAATCATAGTATAAGCACAAGAACGTCCGTAACACCAATATTTCCAAGTAAATCACTCAAATATATCGCCGCGGTTTCATTCAAATATTCAACCGAGGATCTCGGTGAATACAGAGCAGTTCGTTCATTCATCGTTCATTTATTCATTTTAATTCCAGCGATACAATATCTCCGTCATTTCTACGTGTCGGCGCAATCGGTTAACGGTCTTATTGGATGAATGTTTTAACGGAATTCCGTCTTTGGATTTCTATTTTAAGCCTCTTTTTACAAACAAACATACATTTTTACCGGTAAACGAGGGGTTAGAATACGTTTGTCGCCAAACTATTTCTAACATATCCCATTCTTCTCCGTCCTGTTCAACTCCTCTCACAACTTTCTATCGATATTCCTCTTCCTTCTCCCTTCCTTTAAGCTAACCAGGCGTTTGCGACACTTCATGTTGCAGATGTTCATTGGCTGCGATCAGTCACTTACCATCAAGTGAACCGCATGCTGCGCTTGCCTATTATAAATTAAAAAAAATCGTGGGTGTCGTTAGATAGAGGGTAATTCTGCTGCATAACATCTTCAGCAATAAAAGAGTGGGAGCCGAGCATTGCACGATTTGTCCAAGCTCGCACCGTTGTAATTACCAACCCCTAGTAGAAGATCGGCGTGAAAACTTATTGCACTGTGTTTCGTACGGTGAACGGATGCTTGGAGGCCTGTATTCCCATCCGATTCCTCTCTCATCCTGTTCTATTCCCCTCCAAACTTCCCATACTTAATCATCTCCTTCCTCTTCTTAATCTTTTCCTTTTCTCCCTTTCCTTCAAACCGGCAAGGCATCTGCGATATTTTCTTGTCATAGATGTTCATGGGCTGCGATCAGTCTCTTAACATCAGGTGAATCGCATGCTCCACTTGCCAGACATATAATAAAAAAAAATCGCCCGGCCATCTCGACTCTTTGTTGGGTCAATAAACATTTATAAAGTTTTGCTTGCCATGGGTGGTCCAATCACGGTGCACCGCAACCGGCGGTCGTCGGTTCACACTTTGATGAGACCGCGGAATGGTTTACCTGTTGTACAAGTATGTAATAATAATATACATACTTATTGAGTATGGCTGTATGTGACATTTATATTAACAAGTCAAGGGGTTGACGTATTATATGGAGTCCTTTTATACGATTTATTTGAAAGAAAGAAAGAAAGAAAAAACATTTCTTTCGAGAATACTTAGGTACACTAAAAATAATAGTAAAAAGTCTACGAAAAAAAGGAAAAAAAAAAACAAAACACAAGGCAAGACGAGGAAAAAGAAAACCATGAAAAAGGTGTACAGCATTGTATTCTTGGAAAGGTGTCCACTCAGCATAAGCCGTGATGATTTTAGTAAGAAAATATAGGGTGAATTTATAAAATAAGCTTTCATGGCTAAATCCTAAACTATGATAATATCAATAAATGTTGTAAAAACTGCATCATTGCCCATAAAATTAAACGCACTTTTACAAAAGGCTATGGCCCAATTTAATGTATCAACCTGTGTAATAATACAAGATGTTTTTAGAGAATCGATTTTCGAAAAAACCCCCTTCATTCCACTGCAGAACTAAGCTTTAGTATCTTATTAGCTCATAAGTTGTGCCGACCTCTTTTGTGATCCGCAAATATCCGTGTGACAAGTTCTCTGCTGTTTTCTTTATAAGCCAATAATTACATTATTAAAAAAAATTGTCTGAAGATAATAATTTGAAATCAGTACCTCAAAGTTTAGGTACTATTTTTACCACGTAGACACCTGCAAAAAAGGTATTTTAATATGTACTCTAAAATATAATAGAAAATACCTTCTTTACAGCCAAATTGCTTCCTTTAGCATGAATAAATAGCAGCCTAATTCGGCAATACCTTGACCTGGTTCATTTGAAAAGCCTGAAAACTCTAAAATAGGAACAATATGGCGTTTAACAAAAGTTACCACAAGCTGTTAAATACACTGCTTCGGAACATTTGCTAACGTTTCATATTTTTTGTACTCACAGTCAAATGTTTGTTTTTGGCTCTGTAGTCTCTGGCGAACAATGTATAGTTTGAATATCTCTTTACATGTTTTTAACGGATTTTAAACGTGGTTTATTATAAACTAGCGGTGTCCCGCGGTTAGACACGCGTATATCTGTTTTTGTTTCCAGATTTGATGAAAATTCCTTCTTAGCGGATGCCTCGAAAGTAGTCGTTTTTTTTAGTTATTATGAGAACTGTTCCGTTTATTATCCTACGGAATTATATCTTTTTAAGGAAATCATTGTGTTTTATTATATTTTATTTAAATATTTTTTAAAACACTACTAAGTGATAAGGCCGCCGAATGTACTATATTGTGTAATCAACGATCTTGCTTTCTCTTTTTTTTTTACTATGTTATTGTATAGTGCATTAAAGAGTTAAAAAAAAAGCCGAACTGTCCATGATGCTGTTTTTGCCTAAAGAATCCTTTATGTTAAGTGATTTTGATGACGATTTAATGTATTGTAACGAAGATTAAACTAAGTATATATACTTTCTTGTGTTTGTTTTAACACGAGTATAATAAACCGCGTTTAAAATCCTTTTAAAAGTATTTTATTTAAACAAACTACAAAGTACATACTTATAATTTTATTTTAAAAGAAATATCTTTGCTTGCATTGATTAAACCTGTAACTATACTAAAGTAATACTTTGTTGGCAACGCTACAAACTCACCGTTCTAACAAAACAGTGCGAGACGTGTTAATACACCAAATAGAGTGATCGCGTACAAATCCGACGGATGGTAGCTCCTGGATCCATCACGATAAACCGCACGTCACGCGGGCTTACCGTAAAGAATTGGTGCTGATTTCACTGGGACCATGAAACAGAATATTTGAATGTTCGAAATATTAACCTAAACTACAAAGTATAGAAGTTGCACAAACTTCTATGCAAGATAAGTAGATAAATATTCCTGGACATTTAACACAGCGCCATCTAGTCCCAAACTAAGCAAAGCTTGTACTATGGATACTAGATAACTGATAGACATACTTAAACATAATTTTTTTTGTAAATAAATACATACTATAGATAAATTAACACCCAGACAGTACAAAATTACAATGTTCATCACATCATACTTTTCTGCTCGTGGGGATCGAACCCACACCCTCCGGCGTAATAGACCATTGCTGAACCACTACGCCAATCGGGTCGTCAATCAAGGTAATGCAAGATCAAAGATCAAGCAGATGCAAGGATCGAAATTATCTTCTTTTTAAACAATTGTTAGAGTTCATATTATTATGGACCAGATATTCTAGTTTTGTAGTACATTTAATTAGTACCGTATAATCGTAGCCATCAGGAATTCCCTGCTCATTCTCCTTTGCCCTTGTTTTCTTTTATTCTTTATGGGGGTAATTATTCTTGTTTTGATGGCTACAAATCCATCGTACGGTGGCCGCCTGGATCCATCACGTTCAACCGTACGTCACACGAGCTTAACGTAAATAATCGGCGTTGAGTTCATTGCTATGCCGTAAAACGGAATATTTGAAAGCCGATCACTGTGTAAGCATTACTTAGATTTGAATGGTCTACGCGCAGATGAAATGACTACGCATTACAAGTTATGTCTACAATACAAGTTATGTCTACAAATAGCATCGACTATACACACGTAGCAAGTTAAGTCTACGCGTAGCACTGTATGTCTGTGCGTAGCCAGTTTAGTATAAGCGTAGCACTATATGTCTATGCGTAGCAAATTTAGACTAGGCGTAGCACTGAATATCTATGCGTAGCAAGTTTAAGCTAAGCGTAGCATTGGATGTCTATGCACAGCAAGTTATGTCTGTATGGAACGCCTAGATATATGAAATCAAGTCAATATCATCGGTTTTCTAAGCGTAACACGTGACGTTTACACGTAGCAAGTTAATTCTACGTGTAGCATTGGCAGTTGACGCGTATAAACGTAAGTTTACACATCTCAAGTTAAGTCTACGCGTAGCGAGTCTACTCCTTACACAGTATACGCATGGCACAGCTTGTGATACAAAAACACAATAGTATTAATATTTTACACCTCTTCGAACTCGAGACCTGCGTCTGAAATATAAATACCGTTGAATAACAAAGGCAAAAAAACATCATTCAGTTTGCATTTCTTACCCCTGTATGTTCACTGTCCTTTCTGACCCGTGCGCGTGACGTTGATGGATACCCATGGAGTCGGTGAGCTCTTAAGGGATTTGAATCTTGACTCGGGTGAATGATAGGGCTGAAGCTGTCTTCTTTGGGACATTTTAATAGCCATGGATATTTGTTGTGCTACTGTTATGTCTAATTATAGTAATGCTTTCTTTCATATATTAAGAAATATATTTTTTTATCCACGATAAAACAATGAACAAATAAAAATATAGTATGGCACGTCTAGGCATACGAAATGAAGTCTACGCGTAGCATCGGTTTTCTAAGCTTAGCACGTGACGTGTACATGTAGCAAGTTATGTCTATGTGTAGCATCGGTTGTTGACGCGTATCAAGGTAAGTCTACACATCTCAAGTTAAGTCTACGCATAGCGAGTCCACTCCTTACACAGATGTATACGCAGAGCTTGTGATAAAAACACAATAACATTAAAATTTTACACCTCTTTGAACAACTCTGCGCCTGAAATATAAATATCGTGGAATAACAAAGGCAGAAAAACATCATTCAGTTTGCATTTCTTACCCCTGTATGTTCACTGTCCTTTCTGACCCGTGCGCGTGACGTTGATGGATACCCATGGAGTCGGTGAGCTCTTAAGGGATTTGAATCTTGACTCGGGTGAATGATAGGGCTGAAGCTGTCTTCTTTGGGACATTTTAATAGCCATGGATATTTGTTGTGCTGCTATAATTTCTAATGATAATACTTTTATTAATTTATTGAGAGACAAGCTACAACTGTTTTTATCTATGTCCATGATGAAACAATAATGTTCGCAAATCAATCATTTAAATGAACAAAATAACATTTGAATCAACAATATACATAAAAACGTTTTAACCCGTGTGGCGACGGGTAAGTATACATGTGTCGCCACCCATTTCTATCCGTGGGTGTCGTAAGAGGCAACAGAGGATAATTCTGCTGTATAATATCTTCAGCTACAAAAGAGTGGGAGCCGAGCATCGCATGATTGGGCCAAGCTCGCACCGGTGTAATTACCATCCAGCAGAAAACCGGCGTGAAGCAGTATTGCACTGTTTCTCGTACGGTGAGCGGGTGTCCGGAGGCCTGTATTCCCTTCCCATTCCTCTTCTGTCCTGTTCTAGTAATCTCCCAACTTCCTTTCATTAATCCTCTCCTCTTATCCCCTTCCCTTCCTTTAAGCTGGCTAGGCATCTGCGACAGTTTACTGTTGTGGATGTTCATGGGCTGCGGTCAGTCACTTTCCATCAGGTGAACCGTATGTTCCGCTTGCCCGCGTTACATAAAAAAAAGCGTTAAGACAAGGGATTTTTTTCATATCAAATGAGATTTATTTGCGAGAAAGCGGCTACAAGATGTTAAGTATAGTCTTACAGATTAACACATTTGCCAATTCCTGGCATGCAAGGATTGGAAATATATAAAAACAAAAAAAATACAATCATTTAAGAATTAACAATATAAAATCGCAATGATAATATGACAATGTTATTTGTCTTGTCAATTGATATGAATATGCGATTACGAAATTAAAAAATATCATTATACATTGTTAAGAATACGTATGAAATACAGGTATTTTTACAAATAAAGCCCATTTCGCAACAATAAAAAATTCAACAGAAATTAGACGCAATAGCAGACCGCAACCAAATCCGTTGTTCAGACGTTATTCACTAACGCAACGTACGGAATGAATAAAAATGTTCACAATTAGCGCCACGTACTATTGTTGGAGTTAATGATCTGGAAGGAACCTCCACGCTAAATCGTGGCTTATTTTACTACTAGCTTTCCGCCCGCGGCTTCGCACGCGTGGGCTACTAATTTCTGTATTTTGTAGAGGCGCAAAACAAAAGTCTAAAATAATTACGGTCGCATGACCGCTGATATATGCGCATGTCTATAGTTTTTTTTTTATAATTTTCTATAGAAATAGGTTTGACCAAAATTTGACAGTACGCACGTCTCTTCAAAATACAGAAAATTTTAGCCCACGCGAAAGAAGCCGCGGGCGGAAAGTTAGTTAATTTTTGAAGGTTTTTAAGAATTCATTAAGCGTTTTTATCGTCTTAACATATAGATATTGGGGACACGCCTTTTTATACTCTTAAAGTATACGTTAAACTATAAAAAGGCAAGTCCGCAACTCAACCAAAATCTCACATTGCCACGTGGTATGACATTTTCACGACTTTAGATGTGTATATCTCAAAAAATATTGATTTTAGCAAAAAACGCCTTTAGAAACCTCTATTTCATTTTTAAAAACCTATTCAATGGCATCTCATTTAATGCTGTGTTCGCGAATTTATTTTTATACCCTCCGTTTGCATGTATGGCAAGCCACCCCTAAAAATATTTTTTTCAAATAAAATGTAGCCTATAAGTTGAACCTAATATTGTTCTATCAGCATGTGAAATTTTATCAAAATCTACCCAGTAGTTATTACGTGATTGACGAACATACAAACAGATAAACAGACAAACAGACAAACAGATAAACAGACAAACAGACAAACAGACAAACAGAAAAAAAAAATCTAACCATGGTTTTGGTATCTATAGAACATACATATTACATACTAATCATTCTTTTTGAAAAATATTCAATGTACAGAAATGGTTCGGTTACTCTTTTATTATATGTATAGATAGTTCGGTCGGTTTACTGGCCGTGAGTGGACTGTTGTACCTGTTTGGCAATAAATACCTAAAGAACTTAGTTTAAGTTGAAAGTGAGGTATTTTACAGTTAAGCTGTACAGTTACTATGTATAATATTATGTAAATCTATATAATTGTATAGATAAGCATGAGATAAAAATTGAATTTTTCAAAGTCAAAGTACACTTGAACTCTAGCCCAAAATACTATTTTATTATTTAAAATTATTTTTTATTTTTTATTTTTAGTTTATTATAAAATTATGACCCTAAATATGTGATTACAAAAAAATATTTATGATAAGCTTCCATTGATAAAAATAAGCATGAAATACAGGTATTTTTACAAAAAAGCCTATTTCGCAACAATAAAAAATTCAACAGAAATTAGACGCAAAAGCAGACCGCAACCAAATCTGTTGTTCAGACGTCATTCATTAACGCAACGTACGGAATGAATAAAAATGTTCACAATTAGCGCCACGTACTATTGTTGGAGTTAATGATGTGGAAGGGACCTCCACGCTAAATCGTGGCTTATTTTATTATAGTTCGGTCGGTTTACTGGCCGTGAGTGGACTGTTGTACCTGTTTGGCAATAAATATCTAAAGAACTTAGTTTAAGTTGAAAGTGAGGTATTTTACAGTTAAGCTGTAGAGTTACTATGTATAATATTATGTATTTCTATATAATTGTATAGATAAGCATGAGATAAAAATTGAATTTTTCAAAGTCAAAGTACACTTGAACTCTAGCCCAAAATACTATAGTTTATTATAAAATTATGACCCTAAATATGTGATTACAAAAAAATATTTATGATAAGCTTCCATTGATAAAAATAAGCATGAAATACAGGTATTTTTACAATAAAGCCTATTTCGCAACAATATAAAATTCAACAGAAATTAGACGCAATAGCAGACCGCAACCAAATCTGTTGTTCAGACGTTATTCATTAACGCAACGTACGGAATGAATAAAAATGTTCACAATTAGCGCCACGTACTATTGTTGGAGTTAATGATGTGGAAGGAACCTGCTCGCTAAATCGTGGCTTATTTTACTATAGTTCGGTAGCTTTAGCTGGCCGTAATAAGTATGTGAGTGGACTGTTGTACCTGTTTGGCAATAAATATTTAAAGAACGAAGTCTAGTTATTTAAACTGTACAGTTACTATGAGTCTATATTTGTTTATTTGTATAATTGTATACATGATATAAAAATTAAAATTAGATTGTCAAAGTTCACTTGAAGTGTTCACAAAAAACTAGTCAGGAATATTTTGAGGTTATTATAAGCCAAAATTAATTATAGTGAAAAGACAAGATGGGTTATTGAAAAATATGAAATATGTACCAATTTATAAATTGAAATCACTAAGAGGATAAATAAGAATAGAATCAACCGCGTTTAAAATTCCTTTAAAATGTATTTTATTTAATAAAGAATAAAAAAATATAAATTAATTATCATATTGTAACGGGTAAACTTATTTTATCTTAAAAATTCAGCTAATATGATAGATAAACTAAAAAAAATAAATATTAGAGATACACAGCTAAAGTATATTTTTTACATAAAATGGATTGGTCACCGAATACACTTTTAAGTTTTAATATACTAAACGCGAGGTCTTGCTCGGAGCGAGCCACTAGTATTATAAATGCCAAAGTAACTGGCTGTCTCTCTGTCCGTTTCTACTTCACGCCTTAACCACTGGACCAATATGGATAGAATTTTGCTTGTTTTACCCGAGAAAGGAGCTATTATCTCAATTATGGAAATCCGACGGGAATGGAAGATATGTTATAAAACCGTTGTGCACAACTAGTAAAGCCTAAATCTATTTTCTGTTCAATATCTATAAAATAAATTAATTAATTACTAAATAAAATATAAAACATTTTACATAAATTACATTACTAAGGTTCACTAGACTAAATCTAGACCCAAAAATAGAGCAATACATTAAGTTAACTAATACTAAATAAGTTATTCTGCACAAACGAGATGAGAAGTTAAAAACTACATCGCACCCGTGTCTCGTTAATATTTAGGCCCTACAAGTGCCGATATAAATCTTGCTTAGGGGACCGTGTTCAAGGGCTGATTAAAACGTGCCACAGAGTATACAAACGGTATGAATAATTATTGTTATTTTTTTGTTTTATGCATCGGAGCATGCGGTTCACCTGATGTTAAGTGACTGACCGCAGCCCATGAACACCTACGACCAAGTGTCGCAGATGCCTTGTCGGCTTGAAGGAAGGGAAGGGAATAAGGAGAGGATTAATGATAGGAAGTTATTTTTATTTTTTTTTATAGAATAGGGGGCAAACGAGAAAACGGTCCACCTGATGGTAAGTGGTTACCGCCGCCCATAAGCACCCACAATAATATTTATTCATATTTATAGCGTATTTGTCCATCAAAGGCCGTCAAAGCACCTGTGTTTCAGGTGTTCATGGGCGGCGGTGATCACTTAACATCAGGTGACCCACTTGCTCCTTTGCCTGCTCTGCCATAAAAAAAATATTCATTTATTAATTTATTTATTTAGAGATGGCAGGAAGTAATATTACTTAAAACGTTACAACTAAAAATTATGAACTATTTACAGCATTGTATAACTAAGAAAGGTATGGTAAATAAAAATAAAATAAAAGATTCAAAATACTGCTAAAAACGGGCAAAGCCGAATGGAAGAAGTTGTTAATGACTACTTGTTCCGTGTGGTTTCACTCCTGTAGCATATTAAAAAAAAATAAAAAGTATTTTTTTTTCTCCCAAAATTCTTAAGCTAAAACTTAGATACAAAATAATGTGATATAGCTATATATTTCACTCAGTCAACATGCAACTTTCTAGTGATGAAATAATTTTTGAAATGCTATATAATATTTTTATATCACTACTGGCCACGCCCCGCGGTTTCACTCGCGTATCTAACTTTGATCCCGTAGGAATTCCGAGATAAGAAGCCTATATGTTATTCTAGATCCTTATATTAGTAACAGGTCTCATCACAATCAGTTTTCGTGAAAGATAAACACACACACTTACATAAATATTTCCTAACTCACTTTCGCATCTATAACATTAAGAGGATTAATGTCTTTAGTGATAAAATATACCACAAACAATTTCCCCAATACCACATAATTTTTATTATGTTTTTAAGTAAATAAAATACCAATACCGACGATTATGATGCAGGCATTCTTATGTCGCACAATAAAACAGCTGCTGTACAACTTAACAAGAAAGTGGAATATTTTAAGAATTTAAATTCATTGCAATTTTTCTCAGAAGCGTTTCCACTATATATTTCAAGATTTTACCAAAAGTAAAACTAACTTACAATTCTTTGCGCTCGAGAATTATGAGGTAGAAATAGGACGAAATTTGCATTTTAAAATAGTGGAAAAATGTCATAAATAATAATAGTACGTTATGAGACTTACTCACGAAAGATGGCGTTTTGCGCCCAGAGATTTATCAAGCTTCGTGAAATACTAAACATAATCCTGTTTAAATATTATGTAATGTTGAGAAAAAACTGTTATTCGGATTTTTCTGACAAAGAAATCTGAGTAACAGCCCTGAGTCTGGAAGTTGGCGGTGTTGGAACACCCCCAAGTTGAAACCCCAGTGCCTCGGAGAGCACGTAAAGCCGTCGGTCCTGCGCTTGATCTCTCTCCGGTCAGTCTGCCGTCCCATCGGTTTATGAGAGTAAAATAATAGAGTGCAGCTGTGTTCGCACGTACACTTGTGCACTATAATATCTCCTACGCAGTTGGCTAGTCTCTGTTGAGATTGGCCACCGTGGACAAAATTGGTCAGGGGAGCTATTAATGCTGACGATAAACTAAACTTAGTTTACATCCTTTTTTTGTTTTATGTTTACCATAACGAATACTTTTTACATGGAAAGCGGTGCGTCATGTTCATTGTGGAAAGATGAATTTCATCACGTAGTTTTAGTATTTTCTACAATGTTGTATTTTTATGTAGTCTTAAATGTAATATTTCAAGACGACAACAAATTATGAACACAAATTACAAAAGACGATATAGAATAATATTAAAATAAAGAGAATTTAGTATATAATATATGATGATATTTTAATCATATTTAACTGATGAATTTATGAAGGTTTTGAGAAATGTACTTTATAATTTGTACCATATTGTTATAGCTTGATGGAATTGAACATAACTTTTATTTAATAAAAAATACATTTTTTATTTCCAATTTCGATCGATCTGGTCGGGGTAGCCGATCGTGGTCAATGAACCAATTTTAAAAAAGTGTAAAAATATATTGCATTAAATGTGCATACCTTCAAATAAAAAAAATATTAGCAATTCTTGCATTAGTATGTTTCGAGTTCAAACTAATTGAAAAAGTATGTAGACCTGCTGTCGCTAATTTAGTCTGTGGCAAATATTCATAGCAGTGTAGGTGTGGGTCGAAATTAACTGGTTTTTGTGAGGTCATTAATAATATAGTGCATGGTGACCAGCCCCATGGCTTTAAATTAATTACGTCTGATGGATTACCCTTAATCTTATTTATTTAATAAATTTATGTTAGGATTGTATATTAAATGATGTTTCTATAATTGTTTTGTTGGAAATGTTTTTTATATTATGATCGAGAAGATTAATTTAAATGTAATAGTTTAAAGTTTTAAAGGTTTTTAAGACTTCATCTTTTTGATAGCTATATTATATTTGATGAAAAATACGTTTAATTTTTCATATTATATTGTCGGCAACATTTTGTGATTTCAAGTTTTAACAAGTTCCGTTTGTAATTTTACAATGCAAATGTCTCTTGTTAGTTGTTGTCTGTCATCAGAGTCCTATAAAAGAGTGGGCGCGTTCAGTATCTGCGCGCATTGGTACCGATTGCGCCTGGTGCTCGAACGTCTTATTGACGTCACGACCCATCTACCCTCACTTTGCTAATAGTCGTAATGGCTAGCTGTTTGTTGTTAACCGACTAGTTATATAATTGGCCAGTTGTTTATCACGGAACATTTCTATTACATTTTAACATAATTTGACATAGCACCTCTATTAGTTCATAACAATATATTATATTTTCACCCGTTTTTTCCAATTCCAACCGAAAACAGTAAACATAATTTACAAAATATCAGCGACACCTCGTTTCCAAATTGAAGGTTTCGATTTCACGCCAGACTTGCGCCGTGTTATTTTGTTTCATTATAATATATAGCTTATATACTAAAGCCAATATTGCAAATAAATAACTGACATGTGACTTTTATATATCAATTGTGTTCAATGTGTATCGATCCATTAATGTCAGCAAGTTATTAAGAAGAACGACTTGTAAGGGTTTTTTTTATTTCATTTGAAAATATTATACGTTTATCTTGAATTTAAAATTTTATTCGTTTTTATTATTATTTTATATTGTGTATAATCACGTATGTTACTTAATAATTAAAAAAATATTGCCTACATTTTCAAATACAAGAGATACGTAAGTAAACAAATCACTACATTTTTACAACTAAAAAGTGATACCTAAACATATTGTAAAAAATCATGAATTGTGAACAATAATTGTGGAAGTAAATTTGAAGTACTATGCAAATTGAGACATTCCTTAATGCCAAATCTTTATTTCAAAAACAATAGAACTTAATTAAAACGCCAAGTTACAAACTGACACTCGATTATCATCTCTGTATAGATATATTAATATGGGTCCCTGTGCGTTGAGAGAATTTGTATTTTAAGAAAAAAAATTGTAAAACAAAACAGAATTCTAAACGTTTTTGGTGTTGTTTCATTCTTTTCAGTAACTACGCAGTTGAGTGATATTTTTTTTATTCGAAAGTTTAATTGAATACATGTTAAGAAACCATATTGTTTACAGTTTTTAATGATTAAAACAAAACATAATCTCATTGAATCTACTGATATGAACTAACCGCAACCAGCTCGCTAATTGCTGCACCTGTTCTTGTTAACAACTGTTACACGTAAATTGCTTGTGAGCGTAGTTTGCTTAAACTATACGAGTATATGCTATAATATTAAGTCGAAAGTCAAAAGAATTTCCAAAAGTGGCGTTTGTTATTAAGTCAAGGATAAAAAATCCAATATGGCGTTTGTTGATACTAAAATTTATAAAAAATGGTAAGGTAAAGGTAATTTTTATAAAAAAAAATATTGTATTAAATAGAGATATTAAGGATTTAGTACTTTGCTTAGGAAAATAATGATAAAAAAAAGAAGAATTACGGCCACAGTAAGATAAAACTTTGGGAGGGTTCATCATTTTTGAATCAACAAAAAACCCTTAACTTAAAAACAGTGATATTTTCGTTGGACACATATTGTTTTTTTTTTAATAGAATAGTAGCTTAGCTATCATCCCTCAAGAGATGCGTCACTCATTACGGGACACCCTGTATATAACGCTCTGACACACGTACGCAACAGTCATTGTAATTTTTTGGAAGTTTTAAGGTGTCAAATTCAGTGAACCCACAAGTGCCGCATAGTTTCAAAGCACTCCATTTGGACTATTAAGCAGTGTGGTGTTTCCTCTAATTACCCTGCATCCCCCAAGAGATGCTTCACTCATTACGGGACACCCTGTATAATGGGTCTCATGTCCCAATAGCCTGAGATTGGAACAGATTGTCGAGATAATCTACACATTTTAGCAGGTGCACCTGTTCTAGCGTAATGCATGCTAACAACTATAACAAGCCGTAAATTGCACTGAATTGTACTGAATCGGTTTATTCGAAAATGATAAGCAAATACGTTTATATATAATTATCTTCATTATTATCCTTTATAAATGACCTAATGACATAAAAAATTAAATTGTAACTTATCTGCAATATTTAAAAAAAATACGTAATTAATTAAATAATTAAATCGTAACTTATATACAGATATAATAATACAGTAACCAGACCGTTTTTGTATATTGAATATCTTAAAAAGAGTTTTTGCTAAGCAATATGTATGTTTTATAGACTTAAAAACCTTGAATTTTTTTCTGTTTGTATATGAGTCAATTACGTAAAAACTACTGGGCAGATTTTGATAAAATGTTATAAGCTCATAGACTAATATTAGGCGCAATTTATAGGCTACATTTATACGAATATATCATTGATATATTCGTATAAATGTAGTATAAATGTAGATCTTTCAAAATAAAATAGAGGTTTCTAAATAGGTTTTTTGCTGAAATAAATATTTTGCGAGATCTACGCTGCTAAATTCGTAAATACGTCAAACCGCGCGACAGGGTGAGATTTAGATTGAGCCGCTGATATGCCTCATGTCAAATGTAGAAATTATTGCCAATATTATTAATATGCTACGATAAATTCTATTAATAAGCAGATAATGTAAAAAAGTCTAATCAAATTAAGTTTTAAGAAAAATTTATAATCTTTTAGTAATCTTGTTTTTTTGGGGTTCACTCGTACCCAAGAGTATGGTTAATTAAATTTTTATGGTCACGGTTCTAGGGCTAGGATTTTTTTATAGGAAGAGAACTGTAGTTATTTGAATGTACAAAGATATAAAAAAAAATATAGTTATAAGTTTCATTTATATTATTCCCCTTAACGGGTTAGAATACGTGTGTCGTCATCCCATTTCTACACGTGGTTGTCGTAAGAGGCGACGACGAGAGAGGAGAAGAGTGGATGCCGAGCATTGTACGATTGGCCAAGCTCGCAACGGTGTAATAACCACCCCCAGCAGAAGATCGGCGTGAAGCAGTACTGCACTGTGTTTCGTACGGTGAGCGGCGGTGCGGAGGCCTGTATTCCCAGGCCATTTCTCTTCCATCCTGTTCTATTCATCATCATAAAAAAAAAATCATAACAATTGTCCCTATCGATCGATGCAATAAAAGTAAATGCTGTAATTTTCAACAATTCAAGGATTACCATCAAAATTTACGTCACTTTAGAAACAATTTCATCCGCCATTATCGAGCGAACGAGGCTTATAATCTCTAGCTAATTACAAAACAATTATCGAAAATGACAATACACCGGCAGGAATCAGTCGGATCCAATCCATTTAACATAACATTAGTTCATTCGTCATTATTTAATTGATTGCGAATTGATTTGAATTGAATAATTTACGTGTGTAAATCTGTGGAATATGCTAAATTTGTTAGCTGTGGTTTTATACTGACACGAGCTGAACCCCGCGGTTTTACCCCATATATCTGTTTTCCCGGTTCCCGTGGGGTTTGATCAAAATCCTTTTCTTAGCCTACATCGTATCTACCTGCATGCCAAATTTCAGCCCGATACGTCCAGTGGTTTGGACTGTGCGTTGATAAATCACTATATCAGTCAGTTAGTCACCTTTGAGTTTTTTTTTATATATAGATACTAGCTTTCCGCCCGCGGCTTCGCTCGCGTGGACCCGGCAATTCGAATTTTTCTCACCTTTTAAACCTTCCCTAGACCTCCACGAATAATTCAAGACCAAGATAAGATAAATCCGTTCAGCCGTTCTCGAGTTTTAGCGAGACTAACGAACAGCAATTCATTTTTATATATATAGAAGATAATGCTATATGCATTAACTGCCTCGTTGGTTAAGTGGTTGCATCTTTGACTGCAGATCGATTGGTCTGGGGTTGGGTGGGGCCGGAAAATGTTATTGAGTTTTTCTAACATTTTCTTATAATTAATCCTCTTCTTCCATCAAGCCGGCAAGGCATGTGCGACACTGATGTTGTAGATGTTCATGGGCTGCAGTTAGTCACTTATCATCAGGTGAACGGTACGCTCCGCTAGCCTGCTGTAACATAAAAAAACTGGACTCAGTATTATATTACGTTTTTTTATTAGATTTTATACGTTGAGTTACAAATACAGCAGCAAAAATTGCACGTGAAATATTTCAATAGCAGATTGCTAGATTTTGATTCGAGAACATATTAAATGGAACACTTGTTGCGTGGCTCAAACTAAATCCATTTAGCTCAAGATTCGAGATTGAAGTCTGACTCAATTATCCAACGATCTCGGTAAAAGGCAACGCTTTTTGGTCTTCATATTTCTTTTTAGATACTTTTTCAAGCGTGTTCACTTTGAATTCGGTAAATTTTCGTGAAAGGTAATTTTTAAATGTTATTCATCTGAAATAAAACATTTTGACATTGAATTTGATAAAATGTGCAGGATAATAATTATTGTTTACTTTTAATGTAAAAATATGTTTTTTGATGCAGCCTTATTTAAAGCCAGTTTTTATATTGTACATTATAAATCTTACATAAATATTAATCCCGTTCTAAAACATTAAAAAGCCTTAAATTTAAAAGCAAAAATTAATACATTGTTTGCTGAAACGCACGTTAATTATGAAAAACCTTATTTACTTAGCTTGCCAGCGTCTTTATACCATGGCATTTACCCTCAGAGGCGTGGAGGTAAAAATTAATTTCACCATTTATAAAATGTCCTTAAAATTTCGTAATTAAGAATTTTTCTTCGTTACCTTCGTCTACTAAATCAGTAGATTTACTGCCTGAGTTATGGAGGTCGACTTAGAAAAAGGCTACCAAATAATTTTATTTTGTAGTTAATTTAAAAGGTCTTATCTAAAGAGTCCACGTTTAAGAGACGATGTTTTTCTGAGAATTTAATTCACGCCTGATTCATCTCACTTTGTGATTCAATTTGGGTATCTTTGTAATGATTTTTGTTAGTTTGTTCGACCTGTTGTCTGGATAATCTATATCTATACATATAAAACTCAAAGGTGACTGTCTTACGGTACTTTTCAATATTCTATCTATCCCTTGTTTTGCTTAGTAAAGTCAGACAAATCTATCTATTTGCACATACTTTGATTTCAATATCCTAACGACGGATACATTTGCTATGACTTCTGTCTATCTATTGTCATATAATCTGACATAACAATCTATCCATAATACATTATTAAAAATAGCCGTTATTGAGAGATATGGTGATCTATCAACGCACAGCCCAAACCACTGGACGGATCGGGTTGAAATTTGCCATGCATATAGATGTCATGCTAGCATGCCTGTATTCCCATACTATTCCTCTACCATCTGCTCTAACATAAAAAAGATCTGCTATGCAGGTAGATGTGCTGGTATGCTGTATTCCCATACTATTCCTCTCCCATCTGCTCTAACATAAAGAGCTTTAAAGTGCCTTCATTGAATCAATGACCTGTCGATTTTGCTCACGTTGCAGACTTCAGTCTAGGTATCAGCCCTAGTCTCATAAGCCGGTGATCAGTTATGCATAAGTCTAGCTTCTATTTCAAGTAAAGCTGCACGTAGACTGGATACTTCTGACACTTCAAATAGTTAGTTAATGTTATTATATGTCCATTGTTTCTGTTATTTTATAATGCTTTTACATATAAAAAGATTCGTAAATAAAACAATTTTTAAAGGGATATTATTTCTTTAATGATACTATATTCTTGTGTTTTTCGCCGCATATATTTTCCGTTCCGGTGGGATTTCCTGGAAAAGTATTCCTTTCTCGGGTTTCAAACTATATTGGTACAAAACTTCATTTCAAAACGGTTCAATGGTTTAGGCGTGAAATAGGGACAGAGAGTTATTTTCGCAGTTTTAATATTTATCACATACAATGGTATATACCTATAAGATAAAGAAAAAAGGAAAGGAAATGATTGATGACGGGAGATGACAATAGTAATACTGATAAGGGATACGAGCTTCCGGTTCCTTCCTCCTAACATTATATGTTACTACGTCATAAAATTGTATTTTCTTGTGTTTAACCCGAGTACGTACAAGATATGTTAAATAATTTATAATAAACCGCGCTTAATTTTATCATACGGCTCCACTGGCGTGACGAGTAATCTTTTTTTTAAATACCCGCGTATATCTCTTGTTCATGAGGGATTTTCAGGATATTAGTCCTATGTCTTTTTCCGGATTTCAAACAATCTCTGTACAAAAGTTCAGTCAAATCGGTTCATTGGTTTAGACGTGAAGAAGAGACAGGCATACAGAGTTACTTTCGCATTTATTATAAAGTAAGGATTTGTAAATCGTCCAACTATTCACAAATTATTAAATGTACGTAATTGTGAGTAAATACATGCCTTTTTATACCACGAGGAGAAAATATATGGTATAAATAAAGTCATACATTTTTGCGTTATTATTTTTGTTTCGGTAAATCGTCCAACACCCGCCTTAGTCGCTCTGCGCTCAGCCGTATGCAAATAAGGGAGTTTTACATGAAGCGGCCCAGCTGCGGGTTACTGCGTATTTACATAAATATTGCAGGTTCCATTGCGTTGTTTCATGCTCACAGGTATTTAGAATAAATTGTGGCTGTGTAATTGAAGTTTCCACTCGAATTCGGTTTAATTTTGGGACATCGACCGGTGCAATAACGGAGGTCTACTTGAAGCTTGGACGCCTTCAAATTTGGTCTTTTGTTGCTCAGGATGATTCAAGATAATGTAGCCTTACTCAAAATACAAATAATCGATATAAGAATACAAAATGCTGACACCTTTTAAGAGACACAAATATAGTGGAATTGGAAAGGTAAAAATGCGTTTTTCTCTAAATAGAAACTTTTAAAGAGACCCCGAAAATTTGCAGAAAATTGTAACGTACCTATCTCAGCCTCTACTTTACTACCCTACTGCGATAGAAGGAGAGTAACGTCAGTCTGTAGTCCCATCCAATTCTTCTTCCATGGTATTCCATTCCTCTCCTAATTTCCGATTATTGATCCACTCCCTATCCCCTCCTTCAAGCCGGCAAGGCATCTGCAACAGTTTGCTGTTGTGGATGTTCATGGGCTGCAGTCACTTAACATCAGACGAACCGCATACTCCGCTTGCCCGCTGTTACATAAAAACAATGTTTTTCGAGTGTATACTTTTTACTATAGGAACTTGCCATTCATTTCCTCGTGAAAAACTGAATTAACTGGTGCACAAATAATTAGCTCCAGTATTTATCCCAAAGGTCCTGCCAATTTAACCGGACGAGCTGACAACTGACTCATTTCACGCTTCACTTGGCTGCGTCGAGCTGAGCGGAACAATTCCACGTCATCATTTATACTGATTGCTTGATAATTAAATGCGTTTTATTTGCCACTATTGAGGATTATGGTTGGGAATTATTTGGCATGATAGTGTAATTAATTTTTTCTCTTTATATTTTTTTATCCAATTTTAACACTAAACTAATGAAATCTACATATTATCATTACACTATTTGATTTTAATTGCATGTTTTTTTATAAATCTAATTGAACATTGTAATTTTCTACGGTCTGGGTGTTAACTTATCTATATTATACATTTATTTAAAACATGATTAAGTATGTCTATCAACTATCTAGTTTCCATAGTACTTTGCTTAGTTTGAACTAGATGACTAGGGTTCGTTCTGGTGTAATCACCACCCACCAACAGAAGATCCTCGTGAAGCAGTAATGCACTGTGTTTTGTACGGTGAGCCCCTGTTCTATTCCTATCCCGTGCCTCTCCCACCCTGTTCTGCTTCTTCTTCCCACATGAATCCTCTCCTTATCCCCTCCCTTTGGACGACGACTTTGCACCGGACGAGCTGACAACTGACTCATTTCACGCTTCACTTGGTTGCGTCGAGCTGAGCGGAACAATTCCACGTCATCATTTATACTGATTGCTTGATAATTAAATGCGTTTTATTTGCCACTATTAAGGATTATGGACGGGAATTATTTGGCATGATAGTGGAATTAATTTTTTCTCTTTATATTTTTTTATCCAATTTTAACACTAAACTAATGAAATCTACATATTGTCAATACACTATTTGATTTTACTTGCATGTTTTTTATCTATCTAATTGAACATTGTATTTATCTACGGTCTGGGTGTTAACTTATATATATTATGCATTTATTTAAAAAATGATTAAGTATGTCTATCAGCTATCTAGTTTCCATGATACTTTGCTTAGTTTGGAACTAGATGACTAGGGTTCGTTCTGGTGTAATCACCAACCCCAACAGAGGATCCGCGTGAAGCAGTATTCCACAGTGTTTCGTACGGTGAGCCCCTGTTCAATTCCTATCCCATGCCTCTCCCACCCTGTTCTGCTCCTCTCCCATTCCCCATCATTAATCCTCTCCTTATCCCCTCCCATTTTTTCAAGCTGGCAAGGCATTTGTGACACTTTGATGTTGTAGATGTTCATGGGTTGCGGTCAGTCACTTAACATCAGGTGAACCGCATGCTCCGCTTGCTTGCGTCATAAAAAAGTAATAAATCTCACAACACAGCATTTACTATCATCAAAATTGAAGTTTTTATAAATGATTTAATACAGGTATTTTCAACACTTGTCTTCTACTGGAGTGCCAAAATAAAACGTCACAGAGGAAACATTAGCTCCCTAATGAAAAGCGTAGTTACAGATATTTGCATTTAAAAGGACGGAATTTGCGAACGCTTAAATTTATTCCAAACTTTTAACGAAATTCAGCGAGTGATGTAGCTTTTAGGATGCATTTCAATGTCATTGAGAGGCAATTAAAAATAAATATCAGTTAAAATTTAAAATTAAATCAAATTATTAACAAAAATATCACTCAATAATAATTCAAAAAGATAAAGATATCTTCTTTTCTAAAGAAAATAAATAATAAAACATTTTGTTTCAATTGAATTTGTCGCATAAAAATAATAGGAGAATGCATGAATACAAAGGGGTAAGTAAATAAAAGGTATTTGTTCAGTTACTATTTGTATTTCAAATTGTACACTGAGTATTATACAGAAGATAGCGAAATATAAGTTAAACGAACTCAAGATAGAGTTATGCATCGTATAGACTTGCTAGAACTTCAATATAAAATTTAATTAAGGTATCCTTTGCTTTTGACTATTGTTTTTCATTATGTACGTACTATTGTGTTCCCATTCCATGCCTCTCCCGTCCAATTTCGCTCGTCTCCGAATTTCCTATCAATTATCCTTCTTCAATCCGATAAGGCATCTGCGACACTTTGATGTTGTAGATGTTCATGGGCTGCGGTCAGTCACTTAACATTAGGTGAACCGCATACTTGCCTGCTATAGCATAAAAAAACTACTCAAATATTTTATTTCAACAGATTTTATCTCCTACTTCTATTCTATGAATGTAAAAAAATACTTCAAATTTTTAACTAGTAATAGTAGTCAATATTTGCAAAGATAGTTAATTTAGATTTGAAATTGTAAAACTGGACCTATTATTTTGTATCGGTAAAAATCTAAAATATCCTTCAATAAAATATTTTTATTTATCGGATGTCTTGAACATCCACAGTTCAATATGTCAATTTATGTCAAAATTGCCGGTTTTATTATTCATCTCCCGTATATTTAGGCACATTAGTATTCTAGATAAAAAAGCGAATATTTGGTAAAGAAAAATATTATCTCGTTTTAGAATTATTACAAAAAGGAGATTATCTTATTTTTAAGAGCTCTATCTATCCTAATAGGAATTTTAAAATAAGCAAAGCCTCTGATAAGTGCAAGAATATATGAAAATATAGAAGAAGATGAAACAATTGATAATGAAAAAAGAATATTGGTGTTGATGCTTAGTGTTAAACATAATGTTTAATCAAAAGGTTCCTTATCACTTAATAGTATGAAGAAAAGTCGATTCCACTGTCTGTCCTTATGTATGCTCCAAGCTCCCTTCGGTATAATGAGAGAATCAATTCCTCTCATTATATTCTCCTTATCCCTTCAAGTCGGCAAGGCATCCGCGACACTTTGATGTTGTAGATGTTCATGGGCTGCGGTCAGTCACTTAAGATCAGGCGAACCGCATGCTCCGCTTAATTGTTGTAACTTTAAAAAAAACCTACACAATGGATTTTGATGCGGTTTTCAATAGATAGAATGATTCAAGAGGAAGGTTTATAGGTATATAAAATGCATGATGTAGTATTATAAATGGTCTGTGTAGTAAACTATACAAATTCTAGAATAACTTTGTTGCGCAGTGAAAAACGAATTTTCAATTTTTTATCATTAAGTCTTGTCTATACCTTTTAAGCGCTACACACTACACCCTGCATTACTTGTTGCGCTCAAGATGATGTCAAACAGACATGCCAGGCGCACCACAAAGGCCGAATTACTGAAATGTTTGACTACAACTCAAACTATAATGTAATATTATCGTTTTAATGAGCTTGTTCCAAGTGGAAACCTGTACCCAATTGTGACGAAATTTCATTTATGTTTGATTAAACTACAATATTTACAGTCTTACGAAAACTTATCTAGACATTGAATTAATAATACCTGTTTAGTAAAACATTGTCTTTTTATTTATTTATCTTACAATGGTCTAAACTTGTCGTGTGTTATACTTTAGACAGTGTCTATCTCTAAATAACCTTTTATACTAACGTTTTTAAGACATTTATTTAACAGTTGTTTATTTTTTTTGTAGTAAGACCGTAAATGTTTAAATCTAAATTAAAATATACTATAAACAGCTAACAATTTTGTAATACTCATAAAATAGCAGTCTATACATTTAAAAATAATTATAATAGTTCTAAATATACATATAACATCAAACTTAAACATCAGCCTGTATACGCGATAAAGAATGTAGTCAGACTTTGTTATGTATATACTTTTTTCTATGTCAAGAGGGCTATTTGCCCAGCAATAGGATATGAACGTGTGTCAATAATAATAACATTATAAAAGTATTTATATCGCTCAGAAATCAACGACCAAATCACAAAAGCGCATAACATAATTTTTGTTAACTCCGTCCATAATACCGCTGAATAAGTTTCCTGTTTCCCATATCCCTGTGTAATAACCTATTATACGTCGAGATTCATGCCAACAAAATTTGCAAGCTGGCATACTGCGGTCAGTAAAGAGGTTTGTTAAGTCAGCTGTATAAGGCTGGCCAAATGAGCGCATTCCTACGTTGGACATTTATAGTACATATTGCATAATAGACTGTGTTGTTTTGAGATTCGTTGTGTTATGAATTAACATTTTTTGACCGCATTTTGCATCGAATTTGTATAGATTTCAACAAAAATGAAATAAAAGTTATTTTCTACCTTTTAGAGTGAGGAAGTCGGTTCTATTTTTTGGCAAAAAGTTATTACTTTGTGAAATTCAAATACAAGGGATAGTAAAGCATTTGAAACCTGACCGGTAAGAGGTTTAAATCAGTTAAAAAGCTGGCCAAATGAGCACATTCCTAAAGTATTGTAAATGCGATGGTTGTGTACTTGTGTAGTAGATACATGTTTTACATGTAAAAGTAGAAATTTCACTTTGAAAAATTTACCGTAATCAAGCATAATATTGTCGATTTATGAAGCAACAAAATGCAGAACATTGCGGTCAGTAAAGAGGTTTGTTAAGTCAGCTGTATAAGGCTGGCCAAATGAGCGCATTCCTACTTCGGACATTTATAGTACATATTGCATATGTAATAGACTGTGTCGTTTTGAGATTCGTTGTATTATGAGGTGGAAATTTTTAGGTACATATATAAGACGTTTCATTGATTTTCATATTTTTACGGGACATTCAGAACGTGCACCTAAACACGTAAAAAATAATGAAAAGGGTTTGTTAATTTAATATGATTAATTTATTGAACTTCATGTTTACGTGACGTAGCGACTGGCCGGCAATGCGAGTCAATGATTAAGAAAGGTTGAGAACAAAGAATGTAAATCATAGGCAAGCGAGATCAAGAGCGGGATATTGGTAGGAGAAAGCGTAATAAAGGATAGTGTGGTGAAAAAAACGGCCTCAAATAAACCTTCAATAAATAAATCACATTAAATTAACAAAGCATCGCAGACCCCTCACATTATTTTTACGTGTTTAGATACACGTTCTGAATGTACTGTAAAAATATGAAACGCTAGCTATGAAACACCTTATATACTATAGTATAAATATTAGTATACTAATATTTAAGAGGAAAAAAAATATTTGTTTGTTTGTATTGAATAGGCTCCGAAACTACAGGACCGATTTGGATAAATTCTTGTTCAAATATTCTTTGAAACCCCAGGAATGAGATAGGAATTTTAGAATTAATTTTTAGAATTAGAATTTTTTATCACGAAAATTCTACGGGAACGGGACATATACGCGGGTGAAACTGAAATATAATAGTATAAGCAATTCGTAAATTGGAACTATTTATCAATATTTACCCAACTTAGAGTCGGTCACCACCATTAATCTCAGTGTCACAGTCAAGAATTACAGAGCTGCCAAAACTTCCTTAACATGGAGATAAAAAATACTTTCAACTGCCAAGAAACAAAGATAAATAAAAGGATCTTGCGGTTGATAAGGATTCGTATTGGTCCTTACTATGTTATTTATTTATTCTATAAAAACTATGGCTTAGCCTAGCCAAAACGCCCCTATGCTATTAGTACTCATTAAAATCATAATTTACATATTTTTAAAAGCAATTTTCGGGTGAAGCTCGCACCGATATTCAAAAATTTGAATCAGAACTAGAAATAAAAGAGCCTTGATTACAATTTTTACTCTTATGTATCAAATTGAACCAAGAAAACATTTTCCTATTTGGAGAAAAACACATTTTTTTACTTCTCAAATTCCGCTATAATATTATTATAATATATTATATTCACAATTGTAATATTAGGTTTGAATAATGAGAAAAAAGCGGTATTTTAAAGTATAAATTTAAATTAATTGTCATTAAAGAACGTTCTTTTCCGGTATAGAATGGACATACCGAGAACCAAATTAGAGAATTTTCAGAAGAATATTTCCACTCTTACAATGAAAAAATGGACGGGCTAAGAGTGAGTCGGACTCGCGCCCTAAAATAAACACAAGAAAAAACAAATATTAAGAATAAAATACTTTTTAAAAGATTTTAAACGCGGTTTATTATACATTATTATTTAACCCGACGTTTCAAATCCTTTAAAAAGTATTTTATTTAAAATGGAAAGTACTTGCGTTAAAACAAACACATAATCTTGTGTTAAACTAAATATTAAGAAGTTTTACGTTAATATTTAATTTGAGGCATTGAATTCTCGTAGTAGGGGCTATACTTTGAATAGTTTTCGATTCGTAAACAAGTTTAAGAACAACGCAGTTGAACACAGTCAGGCGTTTGTGAACAGAAGTTTTATCATTTATAGTTCTGGTTTTCTGTAGTTGATTGTGAATAATAACTTTTTGCCAAAATATAGAACCGACTTCCTCACACTAACAAGTACAAAAGAACTTTTATTATTAACTAAATATATTTTTTTATTTGTCTATCTTTGTTGGAATCTAGACGAAATCGGTGAAAAATCTTGTTAAAAAAGATGTATTGTTTAAAACTATACAAAGTCGATTTCAACAATGATAAAGTTAAAAAGAATTTTCCAAATCGGTCCATAAAGGCCGGAGATATGCGGTTATTCTCAGCTACATACGTGCCCACCTATTTGTTTGATTTTGTAACTAAACTAGCTTGGTTTTTCAATCTTCAAGACAAGATAAGGCATCGAGCAATTGTCGAATGCATTGTGCGCCTAAAATTCAACAACAATTGAAATACAATGTATTACAAACTATTTTATTAATTACCCACTGAATGCAATCACAAGCTATGTGTGTTAATAGTTCCATTAATTCAATAGAACACGGGACAGGACTACATCTATTCAACATATAAATTAAATGGATCCAGTTTGAAAATAATGCAATATTTTCATTATAAATGTCCGTGCAAAATCAATACACAGTAGAAACAATAGCAAACAGGACACATAGAGTAAATTGAATGCTAATGAATCGCAAACCATCACCCACTGAATGCAATCACAAGCTAGCTATGTTAATAGTTCTATTAATTTAACAGAACACGAAACAGGATCTATTAAACATAAACATTAAATGGATCCGGTATAAAAATAATGCAATATTTATTTCACTAGTGTTCATACAAATACAAGTCTTAGTAGAAAGATGTATTTAAGACCCAATAACAAACACCTTCACCAAATAGAATACATGAATTGCAAACTATTACCCACTGAATGCAATCACAAGCTAGCTGTGTCAATGGCTCAATTAATTTTATAGAACAACCGGACAGAGCTTTAAACATATTAAATTTTGACCCGGAAAACTAAGAACTTCTTTAAATATTTTATATTATTTTTGACCTAGAAATCTAGTTCTAGTTCAATAAATATCTATTCAATCGATTTTAATATACTCGTAAGTTCACTAAGCGGACAAAATCATAAAATATTCGAGAAGTGATTTATGAACACAATTAATGCAGTTCAATGAACCGGCATGAAAATACTGCAATATTCATTTTCAACATAAAATAAATATAAAAAAATCTAAAACCTATTATTATTTTTTTATATAACTGACAGACATCATGCCTGCCGAGGAGGAACCTATTCACTCTGGCCTTAAATAGACCCAAATCGTATGTATTCACAAAAAATGTATGTTTAAGTATTTTTAGCAGTTACTTAGTTTCCATAGTCTTGTTTAGTTTGGGACTAGATGGCGTATTGTTAAATGTTTCAGAATTTTACTATTTCGTGAATACAATCTTTCGATATCTAATACATGCATAACTTATAGTCACCATAAAACATATTCTGGATTCTTCATTTAACATGTAAGACAGGACAAATTCAATGCACCTATAAAAAGCAATAAATTGAATACAATCAATTGCAATCCATACCCACTGAATGCAATCAGAATTACTGTCATTTGCATTAGTTGATTAATATTGATAGCTTGTTTCAATATAACTGAATAGAATCTTCTCATTCATTCCTGGGACTTTGAAATATTAGCATCAGTTCAATAAATAGCAAGAATTTTATTACTAGCTTTTGAGTACCGAGTCATTGCAATTAATGTAATTTGCATTATTTATTGATGATAGTAGGCAGATGTGGTATTGGTATATCTTTTCTTATTTGCGATGTCGAATACATCCATCACCTATATTTAGCACAAACCATATTCTTGATAGGTTCATTTCATTTTTTTTTTTTTTTTATTTTTTTTTTTTTT
>LQNK01001763.1:181269-215627 GCA_001586405.1 Phoebis sennae | reverse complement strand
AGAAATTCGCATATATTATCAGCGGCCTTGCGACCGTAATTTTTTTAAACTTTTGTTGTGCACCTCTAAAAATACAGAAATTAGTAACCCACGCGTGCGAAGCCGCGGGCGGAAAGCTAGTAAATAATAAATAAATAAATATTCCCAGACGCTAGTCCAAAACTAAGCAAAGCTTGTACTATATAAAATGGACAACTGATACACATACATAAACATACTTTTTATAAATACATACATACTATAGATAAATCAACACCCAAATAATAGCAAATTATAATGTTCATCACATCATAATTGTCTACTCGTGGGGATTGAACCCACACCCTCAGGCCAACCACTGGTAGAGCCACTGCGCCAATTGAGTCGTCAAATGTTAGATTGAAACTAGCCGATTTAAATGCATCAAAAAAGGAGCATTAAAAATCATAGTATATTACTTTACTAAAATAGGTTGTTTGGAAGACATTAATTTTCGTATTCTTCTGTCGATTGTAATTTGCTTATTATGCACTGTTGTGTACAATAAAGAATTATAAACAAATAAAAGATCGGTGTTATTAATTAATGGTAATAAACTAGGCCAATTAAAACTGCATTGACAGTATTTTAATGAAGCTGTATGTCGGATTTACAATGCACGTGCTATGTTGTATTGGGAGCTATAATTGAACAACGTTTGATCAGAGTTCAGAGGTGAAATTCCTTTATATTGTGTTGTATTGAAGGATTTTTTGTTACTATTGATTTTTTATATATTACTAGCTGAACCGCACGGCTTAGCTAGTATAATGTTATACATATATAGCCTTTAAAATACAGCCTATGCTACTCGTGGATAATGTAGCTTTCGAATGGTGAAAGAATTTTAATATCGGTGCAGTAGTTTTTGATAGTATTAATTACAACCAATCTAACAAGGTTTTCCTCTTTATAATATTAGTGTAGACGTAGTATCCCGGTGTCAGTACAATTTTAAAATAGTAAGTTTTAAAGAAAAAAATATCCTTTGTCTACCTAAAAAGGGGCTTTTTTATATCTCGTTTTGCATGTAAAATGAACGTTACCCTCAATAAACCTTCGGTCAAAGTTAAGGAAATGATGTTTTTAATAGATTCAATACATATATATCTCACTTATATATAGTTGACTGAATGACTGATTGACTGACATAGTGATCTATCAACGCATAGCCCAAACCGCTGAACGGATCAGGCTGTAATTTGACATGCAGGTAGATGTTTTGACGTAGGCATCCGCTAAGTGTAGATTTTAATCAAATCCCACAAAACCGCGGGGTACAGCTAGTTCATATATAAGTGATTAAAACGCATAGATTACAAGTAAATGAACCATTTACGGGGTTTACGATCACCATAAAATTGTACCCACATTTGTCGTTTACGATGGCTGACGGTGCTCAACCATTAACGTGCTGTTAAGGCTTATGTATTCATACCTTTATAATTGATCCTACAAAGCAATTTCCCAAGGAAAACGGAAGAAAGACGATCTTTATTGTGACTCCACGCGGATAATTTCATTCAACTATACCGTTTGTTCAACGTTTAGCTAACGTGAGATGTAATGGAAAATTTAATAAACGGAATGAAGTTGTAATGCGATATGGAATGGCATTAATCGCACCAGAGTTTTGTGCTCCTGTTTTTGACCTCGTTTGCTTGTTGAAATTAATGATTTTTCTTACTTCCTTGTTGTAATTGATGATTGTTTGATAATGTGATCGAATACACGATCCATGTTGTTAGCCACAGACTATCAAATCTGACCTCAAAATTTTACTCTATACTAAGTTTAAAATAAATTTTTTTTCTTCCATTGTCTGATATTTCTAATGCATGTATCCAAGAAAGCAACTCATAAAGAAAACTTAGTAAAAAAATTATGAAAAACAAATAAGAATTACGGCCACAGTAATATAAAACATGGGCAAGGTCAACATTTTTGAAAAAACTACAAAATATTCAATATCTCAAAAACAGTGATATTTTCGTATGACCTATATTGGGGTTTTTTTTATAGATTATTAGCTCAGCTATCATCCCCCAAGAGATGCTTCACTCATTACGGGACACCCTGTATGTATGAGAATCTCAAAGGTAACACTCAAAGGTAAAACTCAAAGGTAACTTACTAACATAGCAATCTATCAACGCACAACCCAAACCGATGGATGAATCGGTCTGAACTTTGGCACGCAGGAAGATGTTACGACGTATGCATCCGCTAAGAAAGGATTTTGATTCAATCCCACGGGAACGGAGAAAACAGATAAACGTGGATTATCGAGGGGCACAGCTAGTGAATTATAACTATTTTTATTTACTGTTTCTAAACACTGACTTTAAAAGTTACTTAAAATATTTACACTTTTGTTTACAATAACTGCAGATACTTATAATATTTTTTAAGTATTTTGCACTAATTTTTAAAATAGCTTAGTCCCAGTAAACGATATGATAATGTTATCTAAATTGACTAAGTATAACATGACTATATTATATTCATTGATTTCATTATTTTTTTGTGCTACTTTGACTCTCATATAACTGAATTATTATTGAAGGCCTCTTTTTAGTATAAATTTTAAAAATTGTAATTTCCTCTGTCAAACAATGATCTGTTTTTATGAATATTTGTATAAAAGAAATGAATAAATAAATAAATAAATACATATGATTTCTAAATTAGGCATAGGTTTTTGTGGAAAATATTACGGCTTAAAGGGAGCACCCACCATTTTGTTCCCGCTTTAGTTTTCTTAGATAATTTTTATAAAATTTGACAATAAAAAAATTCCCTGCACTAATATTTAATTAAAGAAAAGTATTAACGATTTTCTTGTAACATTTAAAGTTGTATCTATGTATAAAACTCTAGATGGATGGGCTCAGTTAAAATTGATTTGATTTCGAAGACGAGGGAAGATCGTAAACATGGATTTCTGGATATTCTCGATTCTCAACGGATCTTGCGTTAATTTGATTGAATTTCCGGTTTATAGTGTTTTTTTCAAACTGTGACAAAGACATAATATATTAAATTGCGTCGAATCCCTTTGCTTACAAAAATTTAGGTCATTGACGGCAAAAGTTCTAACGCCCTGTCTTAATTGAATTAATCAAAAATAGCTGTGATATTTGTTTTCATTTAATTAATTATTTCTACTACTTTAACTAAATATATATCTGCATTATGTTTAGTTTAAGTACAAAGTCAAACTAATCAAAAGTAACTTATAAAAATTACAGGAAATTAGAAGTCCGGGCATTATTTATAGATCAAGAATATTTAGAGTATAGAGATATATCAAGTATAGAAACTATTGAGTACTTGTCTATTGAAGTCACTGGAACGTTGTTATTCAAATTTGACGATTGCGATTCTGCGATACACATCGATATTCAGTTTAGACGTTTAAGAATGTGATGTTCGATAATCAAATATAGTGTCGATAACTTGAACCTAAAATTTTAGTGATTAATCCTAAAATAAAACATCTGACGCGAGTTTTTATTAATGTAACAAACTAATCTACTAATCGAATTATCTCTACTATGTCATTTTCACGCATCGAATCGAAGTCTCTTGCAACTTTTTTTCCCATATCCATATTTCCTTGATCTTGATCAATGCCCTAATCTTAATCTAAGTAATTTTAATTAAGGAAAAAGGCTAGTTGTCTCCCTATATGTCTATCATTGCTTTTAATAATGCCTTACGATTATATACGATGCCCGGGTCCAATAAACAGTGTATTGGGACAGGACAACTTTGTTAACCTTTATTGCTTGTGAAGGCTCCAGTGCGCTAGAATGTTGTTTAATAACGCAAGGAATATTCGCTAGTGTTGACATCCTATATATCCTATTATTCCGAGAGCTAGTACCATTTTTTAGGAAAATGTTCGAGGCAAGGTGAAAATTAGCATGAAGACTGAAATCGTCTGGTTTATTGTTTTTCTATTATTTAAACATTATTGTATAACATTTTAAAAATTGCATGTTGCCTCAAATGTATATAAAAATAAATAATAATTTAAAATTTTCGGGGGTTATTTAGATTTATCCCCGCTAGTCACTAGCCAGGTCACGCACAGTTAAAGTTAATAGGAGAGGCATCAGATAAGTTTTAAGCTTGCCTCAAACACCTCACCAAAAAATGGTCAAATTAAATATATCTTAGAATTTGGATTTTATGCTAGTAAAATTAAAAAAATAGCGTAACAACATTGCACATAATATCCGAGACCTATGGATATTATGTGCAATGTTGTTACGCTATTTTTTAAATTTTACTGATATACGATAAAATCTAAATTCTGAAATCAATCAATCAACGCCTTCGTTGCTCAAAACTCTATTCAGTATTATGTAATTTAACGTTTTAACGGTGGTAAGATCTATACAAATACTAAATGGTGTGTGCTAGCTTTAACTAATAGCTCAAAGGTACACACACGTCAGGGTCTCAATAAATAGTATTTTGGGGCAGGACAACTGTGTTAATCATTATTGCTAGTAAAGCTTCAGTGCGATAGAATGTTGTTTAATAACGTGAGGTAAATTCGATGGTGAATATTCTGTAAAGTTATGTGCAGTAAAGCAAATTGTTGACTATCCACGAATAGCTGTCGTACGTAGTTTTTTTATATTACAGCAGGAAAGCCGAGCATGCGGTTTACCTGATGTTATGTGACTGAACATCTACAGCATCAGAAAATTATGGGAACACTTTCCCATAATTCTGCATCATCTCCGACATATAGGATAATGGTAGAAGAAGATGGGAGAGGAATGGGATGGGCATTCAAGCTCCGAGCGCCCGATTTTTTGTTTTGCATTATAATAATTTTGTCAATAAATATTTTCTTAATACTATTACGTACATGTGTATTAATGTTACTTACAATTTATCCAAAAAAGATCACAAAATACAGAAGTGAACCCTTGTCGAGAACATGTGTAATATGTTAAAAATATGAAGTATTATTTTTATGAAAGCTTTCATATCCGAAAAAGCCAAAGGTTTTATTTTTACAGTTCAACATTTTGTTACATCGTGACAATAAATTTGGAACCAACCATGTTCACAACCATAAAAACAAATACCAGAACGCAATATATATGAAATTCCTTTAAATCCCTCATGCGAAACGTATGAATATTGACAGCGGGAATAAAAACAAAATGGCGCTTCGCAAATAACGTCAAATGAATAGTATATTACCCCGGACATTTTCCCGGGCAACCCCATCACATCTGCGGCGACCATACAACGCTTACGCATTCGCTTTTGTGTTTGTCATCGGCGAATAATTACTGGGAAACAAAATATTTATAGTGAAGGCGATAAAGGGCTCTATCACTATGGTGCAGGGATGCGTGCTCGAAGGGACATTTTCATTCATGTTAATTGGGTCGTAATTCTTTCGGTTTCTTTTATGGAGGAATAATTGCACATATATTTGTGACTAGTTGCTGCTCGTGGCCTCACCTTCACGTTCACTCACTATACGAAATCTTATCAAATTATTTTAGTAGGTAGTTGCGGCGTGATTAACATACAAACATACAAATTTAACTTTTCTAATATTTACCTTGATACTTCAGAAGATCTTACTCGTTATTTATTAGTGTTGGCAATAAAATCAACTACAAAAAACGCAGATACTATAATGTAAATAAATAAATAAATATTCCTGGACATTGGATACTACTACGCCATCTAGTCTCAAACTCAGCAAAGCTTATACTATGGAAACTAGATACCAGATAGACATAGTTAAACATGTTTTTTTTTTGTAAATACAAACATACTATAGATGAATCAACACCTGCAGTAGAAAATTACAATGCTCATCACATAATAATTTTGTAATCGTGGGGATCGAACCCACAACCTCCGATAATAGACCATTGCCTTTTGTACTGCGCCAATCGGGTCGTCACATGTATGTAATCCATTCTTTTCTCTCATTTTCTAAACAATAAAAAATCATTTACTTATTGCAACTTTCTTTAATCACATTACTTCTGAAACGTATTATATTTCCCACTGAACTTTGGCCGGCCATTAAAAAGATTGTCCTATCTTCATTCGAGACTTATTACTGCCTCAGATTTGGCACTCCCGTCACGTTTTTGTATGAATTAAGGGCAAAAAGAGGTGACTTCGTCCCCTATTTTCCTTGCCGTATCGTGATATCCCAATTTATGTTTTACGCCTTTGAGTCGGCACTGATTTATGTTTATTTATTAGATGCGACAGATAAATGTACGCTTAACATAATTTGTTCTTTAATATTGAATTAAAAAAATCTTCTGAATATTTTTTTTAATTATTAAGTTTTTTTTGTAAGGACCGGTTCCTATAAACGACGGAACGTCATGGTGTAACAAATACGAGTCGTTTTCATTAACCGGCGGTTATAAGCAACCAATCAGAACCAGGTTTTGGTAGTTATGTAGAAGAAGAAGAACTCCACGTTTATAGAAACGCTTTAGGGTCCTACGCCTAGTATTGTACTGTCCGTATGTAAAACGAGTCGTTTTATTTTTATAGGAACTGGGCATTAGTATTCTAGCGATGTGGTATGTATGAAATGTCAACATGATTTATTTAATAAATATATTTTTAACGGACTTCCAAAAGGCTACGTCCGTGCAACGTGCAAAGCTTTTTTTTATGGGCCCAATTTCGTAATCCTTTTTGTTTGAAATAGTTAACTTCTGCGGCGCCCTTTCTCCATTATTCGAAGGCACAGGGAGCTTATCTATATTTTGTTAATTAAATGTATTAATGCTTTTCAAATAGAGGCAAAGGAGAAATAATGCTAATGTACATTTTTGTACAGGTATGATACAATAACTTTTGTACAGTGAATGCTAGTTTGTAGTTATTCAGCTTTTCATAATATTCTACAATTTATGGACTGAAGATGTCCTATGTAAGGAAAAGATAAATCGTCGTAAGGTCCTTAATTCCAGAAAGCAATTAATCAATTAAGCTAATCGGCCAAGATCCCTGAGCGGTGACTCTATAACTTTTACGAATGATCCTTATTAAAATTAATTGAATATATTTTAAGATTATCTCATAATTTCTGCTTATTGGTGTGTTCATCATATTAATATTTATTTTAGATTTTTACGTATTTACGAATAATGTGTAAGTATATAAATGCGAAATAACTCTGTGTGTATGTATGTCTCTTCTTCACGTCTAAACCACTAAACTGATTTGGATGAAATTTTGTACAGAGACATAAGAAACTTTCATCTAGGAATTTCTACGGGAACGGGAGATATACGCGGGTGAAACCTCGGGGTGCAGTTAGTTAAAAATAAATAGATAATTTATATTTTGTATTGTTACCTCTTGATGGAACTGCATCTTGATGACACCATCTTCAGTAATTACTGAAGTGTTCGAAACCGGTCTAATTTGTAATAAATAATTGATATAGTGTAAACAATATACGAATGTGGAACTAGTGAAGTGTTTTAATGTACAAATCAATCGAGAAATAAATAGAACAGAAATAAAAGTTATTACTTTTTGTCTTTACAGCACCGATACGCCATCTAGCGGATGAAAACGGCACTAAGAAGCAATTACGCACCTACTTTACGCTGAAATATGAAATTACGAATCGTGGACTTTGATTACAGTGACAAATATTACAAAATGAGCATTTACTTTTAATTTCATAATAAAAATGGCACGGGGTGGAATAAAAGTATATTTTGTAAGTAATTAATTGTTTCGTAATGGGGAGAGGGTTGAAATTACCCATTCGTTACATTTGCTTCTAGAACCTTCATATTACGTAATTGTATTTTATGTGGTTCCCAGGTGTTTTGTTTTGCTTTAAGTAAGCTTAATGTTTGATACTAAAATTATTTTAGTGAGAAAAGTGGAGGTCATAAAATATTCATGACTAAAACATGTTTATGATATACAAAATTACAATATTTTACGGTTATTGTTTTTTAGACACTAGATTATTTGATATTTGTTTATTTATATACATTATACAACAGGTACCTTACCGAGTTACAAACATACACTTTAATAATTATAACGGTGTATAAAAGTATAGATACGTAAAATAATTTATTGATGATAATTAAAAAAAAGGAAAGGTTATTAAGAATCTACTATCTCCAAAAGTCAGAATTACGACTGATTTGATTCGTGCTTTACCTACCATTATTTTCTATAAACCCCATAAAGGATCAAGTAATCTGGACTAGTTTTAAATTAACAAAATTTTCAGAGCCTAAAAAAGAAGGAATATTCACAAAACCATGACACTATCAAGCGATACATTGCCACATTAGGACAATTCAACCAAAACCCCATCCGAACCATGTCAGCCATTTAATTTCAAAATCCCCACCATTACCGATCTCTGTAGCAATTCCGTGAACAAATTCCATCGAAAGGCATTAGGAATTCACTCTTTATCTCCAAAAGGCAGAATAACGACCGATTTGATTCGTCCTAGTTCCTTTTCCTATCATTATTTATTGTTATTGTTTCAACCGCTCGGACCGCTCGCGTTGTTTATTTTAGTTAAACCCCGATATTTGACATTTATTTGGAATTTCCCAATTCGGTTTGTACAATATTTGTACTCCTTAATGTTTTTTATCGTGTTTGCGGGTAGTATAAGGTATTGGTAAATATGGTATACACTTGACATCTCGTATTTCGATGGTCGGTTATATTTTTATGTCACTAGGACAGTATTTATAGGGTGTTCAAATAATACTATTTAGTTATACACCTCTCAGGACATATTCGATAGTAATAAGCTATGATACACAACGACGTAAGAATAGTGAAGTTAAGATATATTTTTACATATTATGTAAAATTCTAAACTCAAGGTCTAACATTGTATATAAATTTTATCTTTATTGGCTATTATATCATGGGTTAGTTAAGTCAATAAAGTTACTGAAGAGATTTAACTTATGTTCCATTATCGATAAATAGTTCGACGATACTTCATGCTGTAGAATATGAAATGTCTCTGGTCGAGTTTCCTGAGCAAAAATACAATCTATTGGAAGCGTTCAAGTTCCTGTTGAAAGTGGAACAGACGACGGAATGTTCCATTAAATAGTTTAGCTCCTCTGTAACCGAATTTGAGCGCTTATTCATCAAACGTACAGCTTCTAGGAGCAGTTGATTAATTAGCGCCTATTGATTGGATCCACGTTTAGGTGTTAGAATTGACATAGGTGTACGTGTTTTGTTTGTTAAAGGTAAGTAATAAATTGTAAATTTCAAGATGACCGAGCGATTGTGTGTTTGTATGTCTGTATGTGAGTATGAAAAACTTGTTTATTGTTTATCCAATCTTAATTAAATTTCATAGGCGAATAGATAAAACGAAAAAAAATGTTACGTTCGAAGATGAGTAAAATTGGTGGGGTTACGAAGATAGCTTGAGGATATCTGGAGTATGGTCTATCCGATATTGATAAAATTTTGTACGCAAATATTATAGTCGGGGAAATTGGTGGGAGGTAACGAAGAGGTAGGTGAAATAGGCGATTTTCATGAATATAGCCTAGTTTGGTATCAAATTAAAGTTGATTTATACATTACAAGTCACTAATTATTTACGGACGATAATCAGGAAAACTGTTAAAGTATTAGAAATTATATAAATACAAAATTTATTTATCCCGTCACAATTTTAATCACCATCTTTATGGGCACAGCGACTTTATAATTAGATTCGTAATATGAATAATTTTGTAAGGACCAAAATCGAGCAACACAAGTGTACTGTTTCCTTGCGTATCGCAAATGAAACTTTCAATGTAACATTGCAATTAATACTACGTTTTGATGTATCATAAAGTGGAAACAATAGATACTTAGCGTTTGGAATTATATTGGAAAACTGTTTACTAGAAACTAAAGTTATTATTAATATTTTACGACCATAAGAACGTTGAGGAACAATTTAGATGAATATTCGTTCATATTGACTAAATCTAAACATTGGCATTTTAACTATTGGTCTAATAAATAACTGTTTTATACAGCTATTATTCAAGAAGAAAAATATACATCACAGCATTTTAATAAACATTAAGGTTTTAATAAAAAACAACTTAGTCTTACAAAACAAGAGGTACAAATAAAAAGATGGGGATGGGGAAGATTAAATTGATTATGCGCTTTGATATACACGTATTAGTAAAAAGTCAGTACGATTTTAGATGAGATATTTTTTTTATCTTATTTAATAAAAGAAACAAACAGTAGCTTAAAGACAAATTACATATTATAAATGGGTTCACACATAGATCTACAGTTTCTAACTTGACTTAATATGTAATATTTTTAGTGCTCAGCCTACTACAATTATACATTGTGTCCCATAATTCAAGGATAACAGATGGTGGGCCTACTCATGACTACTCAAGAACTAAACTAAAATAAACTAAAACTAAATTAAAAATTGAATCTAACTTATTTTCAAATTATCTGTCTGGTTCCGTATTGCTCTTGAATTTTGGGTCACGCGTGATATGTCGAGGCTGATTGCGGTTCAGTGGCTTAACCAAATTCCATCTTGCCAACCAATTGTTAACACTTTGTGCTAGATCAGCTGGATAATTGACCTATTGTTTTTGAATTACTTACATGCAGTACCTGAAAGTAATGGCGCAAGCATAATCAATTTTGAATCTCAGAACTTCTGACAAGAATCGAGTACCAGCAATTTTATACGAAGATATGTAGTATTAGGTTTAATATGGGTTTAATTGAGGTTGTTATTATTGCTTTTATTGGTTGAGTTGCTATTGAATTAGATATTATACCGTCTCTTAATGACATATATTATCTAATTCTCAGTCTTGCTATTAAGTGTTCGAAATATGGTAAACTTTATCTTTTTTATAGTTATCTACTATCAATTAATTATTTTTATTTATTGCAAGAGATGTAGAAATTATATAATTTGTAAGAGAATATTTGAGTGTTTTTATGACTCGTGATATTTTATTCTTTCACACGCAGGTAAATTTATTCTGCAAGTTACTTTGTTACTTCCGCAAGAATTGGGTCAAGATTGCACTAGGGAATTTATGACAGCCTTATACACTCAAGTTAAAGTACATATTATAAAGGTGACACGACAAACACACAAAAGTTACTGTACTAAAGCTGTCAAAATATATGCTCAACTTATATATGAAGTCCTGTATCCCATACGTAGGGTGGATGTAAAATCAATTTCGCTCATCAATTTTTTTTAGAGGCAAGTCTCAGTAGTCTTCTGTGCCCAGCCAGAAGTGTTTTTCTTCTTATGAGAAATGCTAATGAATGGATTCCTTATTTTTATTGCAATCTAGCCTTGTTGGCTAATTAACAATTTAGTTCTAACTTAAATTTCTTAATAATAGTTTTTAAGAAACGTCCGCTGACTTAAGTCTATATTAAATGTAAGACTCTGGCACATTGTGCTCTTTGCACTGCACTTCATTGCACTTATTGTTATCTTAAAACTTCACTAACTCAAAAGGTTTAGTTCTTTCAGTCTTCTCACTATGCCCGTGTTACCAATGAGCCGAACTGCCATGATATTCACATGATGATGAAGTCTTTTCCTCGTCGTCATCGGCATATTTTGTATATAACATCATGCAATTGTTGTTATTAACAACAACTGCATCCATCTTAAGGTCTGGATGGAGGCTGTCGTTTCCTTTGAAAGATCTTGTCGATAGCAGTTTATGTTTTTATTGTTGCCCTGCTAGACTGTGACATTTTTGGTTTCCACCGGGGATCGAACTCAAGATTTTTCGTCTGGAACGCCTACCGCGCTAACCAATGAACCAACGAGGACGTCATAGCACATCTTTCCAGATTAAAAATACAGATAAAATAGTGCTGAAAAGTATAAGGTTGATGGAAATGAATCCTGAATTTTTGGTTGTGTACTAATCATAAAAGGAAAATCATAAACACGGGAAGGAATGTTAGTCTTTTTGCCTACAAATGTATCCGACGAGCACTCGGCTTCCAAAAGTGACTAAGTTTCGTAAGGCTTCAGTTTAACAGGTAACTGAGCTATAGATAATAATATGTATAAATGAATGATAATATGTATTAATTATATGCATAACAAATTAACATTATTCTCGAGTCTAATGAATAAATAATATTTCGAATCTTGACCCAATATTGCAACATTTTCTTACATTTTTTTGGTCGCACCTGGGATTCGAACCCAAATCCCTGGATCTGTAGTTAAATATTTATTTATTTTATTTATATAAAATTTACATCGGGCAATAAACCCAAATATTATAAAAGAAAAAATATTGTTCTGTAGGTTCAATTAAAAACAAGTAAAATGGTAAACATTAAATAAATAGAAACGTTTATTCTGATTCGCGTCTCGATGTAAGGAAGACCAAGCTTTGAAAAAAGGCTTATACTCAGCCAACGTACCGAGAACCTCGTTGCGTGATGATCAAATACGAGACCAAAATGGCGCTATGCGCGATCTTATGATCGCGAAAAATTAAGAATCCCGGCAGAGGTAAACATGCTTGATGCGCTACAAAATCTCGGCAACTTCATTAGGATGCGGTTTGCATCATTATACTGCACCCTAACAATGTTGGAGAAGTTAGTGCATAGATGGTATGTGTAGAATCACACTTGACAAATCTGCGCGTGATCTTGTTGCATCTGACGATAAACATGTTATCACTACACCAACAAGGCAATCAGTTTTTTTCTTAAAAACAACGATGTCTGCAAAATATCAAATAAATTTTCTTACTTCGTAGCTTACACAACAACATTCCAGCAGCAGTGGATGTTGCAAAGGTCTATTGCACCGGAGGGTGTGGGTTCGATGCCCACAAGTAGATATTTATTATGTGATGAACATTGTATTTTTCTAGTGTATGGGTGTATATCTATCTGTAATATATATTTTACAAAAAAGTATGTTTAAGTGTGTCTATTTTTTATCTACATTCCATAGTACAAGCTTCGCTTAGTTTGGGACTAGATGGCGTAGTGTTAAATGTTCCTGAATATTTAAGTAGTATAGTTTTCATTCTGACTGACGTCTAAATATGATGTTTTTGCAGTGAAGTTGCATCGGGAAAACTGATTTTCGGATGGCGGTTTTTTGTGGCGTGCTACGTTTGAAAATATGTCCTTTATTGGAATCACAAAATGAAGTTTGGAGATGGATTTATAGAGAATTGGTAAATGGATGGGATTGAATATCAAAACTAACATCAATAGGTATATAATGTAAGGAATTATTTCCAATGATACACAGCATTTACACGTATATGTTTATTATCCATTTTATAACAGTCAATGACACATCATTCAAGAGAGGGTAAGCGACAATACCATAAACAACAGATACATGATTTTAGTTTTACTTCATATCAATTTCCAATAATAATTTAAAACAATATTAAATATTATACAAATTTAACTATTTAATACTTAAACATTCAAGACTAAATACAAAATAATACTCTAAAATCAATTTTATAGATGGCACCACTATATTACCCTATCATGACATTGACATTTCAGTAACTATAAGCAAATGTTACCAACAAAAAAATATAAAAACTTAGCAAAGTTCACTTAAATAAAACATATTAAGTAATTTTATCATTGTAATTTATATGATCATAATCAGTAATTTTGATTTTAAAATGACTTTCTTGCCGTCATTAATCATCATTATACGAGTCAAAGTCAAGTTATTAAATTTAATTTTAAGCAATTTAATTAAAGTTAGACATTATCAAAAATAACTTATTTACACATAAACTTCATATTTAATGTACGTTTGTTTAACCTTTATTTGATTCTTTACATTATTTGAGTTAAAATCGTTGTATAGCAATGATACTTGAACATTTGTGAATGTAGAGTATTTAAATAGTGTGGTAATATGCAAACTAAATAATAATAGATTTAAATTAATCAGTATATTTTGCAAAATACAGGTATCAATAATGTGAATTTATAATTATCATGGTAATTAAGAAATTAGAGCTAATAAAACAGTGCAGTTAATAAAAAGCCACAAATCATTTAACTCATTTCGAGGATGTTAAATAAAAAGTATTTTATTTAACATGGAACGTACTCGCGTTAAAGCAAACACAAGATAATATCATTTCGAGGAGCCATACTTATATTATATATGTGAAATATTATATATGTGAAAGTATCTTTATCTATCTCTTTTTCACACTTTAACTACGGAAGCGATTTGAATGAATTTTTTTACAAATATTGTCCGATACCCGAGAAAGGACATAAAATAGTTTCTATTCCAAAAATCTCACGTTAACGGGAGATATACGCGGGTAAAACCGCGGGCGCATCTAGTTCATCTATAAATATATACGTCAAAAGAAATGAAACATAATATTACCGTATAAGTAGCCTCTTTTCTTTAGTAGTTTCAACCAAATGTTCTTACGTTATATGAATCGAAATATTTCTACAGCAATAGTCCTTGAAAATGAGTATAGTATTTGAAATGAGTGGCAATTTCTTCGTTTTAAACTTTGCTTATTCAGCACCATTTTTAACTCTTTTCAAACATCTTTTTACCTGTTTTATTTCACTGTTGACCTTTAACGTTTTAATAAAGCTAGAAAAATTCGCTTCTTGCTTATTAAGGTCGAGTCTTTATCTTATTGCTGAGATTTTCTTTTGACGAACTAAACTTTTAACTGTTGCTGAAGTTACTTCAACGCTATGATGTTAATTTATATTTGTACTACCGTTTTGTCTTAGTATCTAGTGTTTTTATTGCTAATAAGTTTCGCTGTTATAAAATTATATAACAAAATGCAAGAGTCTATAAAAATTCAAATAATTTAGTATCATTCAAGACAAAACTTTACAAGTAGCTTTTGATTTTTTTTTTCTGTATCAGACTGTTTAAATTTACAATTTTAATTGCTATTTAATGTATCGTTAATTATGAACGTAGAACTTTATGAGTTTTATGTATTGTTAAAAAATATATTAATAGCAAATGAACATATTAATATTATCACATGTATTTCGATTGTTTTTATAATAGAACACAATAGTGCAAAAAAGGCTTTTGATAAAAAAGGCAGGTTGTTTATATTTTTGATTATATTTTTGCAGAATGTGTGAGTTCAATTCCTGGCTCTGTAAATAAATTTAAAAAATCAAATAAATCACTTTTTATTCTCAAAATATATCTCGAGACTCCTTTCAGCATTTTTTGATATTTTTCATAGTTTAGGATTTTTCCCTCAAAGCCATTAAACTAAATTTAAAAATTCACTTGTATATGATGACAGAGTGATAGAGAACTAACTAAATTATTTGTTAAGCATGTGAATGTGTAATAATATTTTTGTTATATTTAATTCATTCTAAGAGATTTCTACTCGTTGTTTTTGTATGAATTAAAATAGGTTACACAAATTACAATGAAATTTCCTGATTACGTTTACATATTGCGGAACTTTTGATTTCATAAACATTGCTCCTTCGACTTTGAAACTTTGGTTATTTTAGTATATAGTATTTATATTATAAATTCCTCGAGATTTTTTTTATGACTATTCATAAGAATGCATACATACATAAGAATACAGGACACAAAACAGAAGTCTGTATTGACGTACATTTATTTTTTAAGCTTTGATAAGCAGAATAAAATATAATCAATCTTAATTCATTATGTATACGCTAAAGTGAAACGAACAAAGAACTATCATACAAGCTTAAGCTCACGTCAAAAAAGTGATATTCCTATAAACAAGGCCGAAAATATTCCACATTTTTCCTTTGCCGATCATTCGACACAAATATGCATCAAAATACTGTCAGGGTTTGGTCACATTTTTGGACAATATTGCATATTGCAACTACCAATACGGGACAACGGAGGTCACAAAATTGCACTGCAGCGGCATACTGCACATATATATCTCGCTTGCTAAATAAATCCATCAGCAAAATTTAATATATTTGTTCCAACGAATACCGCACTTGTTTATATAAAACTGCAATTATTTCAATACTAATAAAATCTTATGACGAATATTGCAATTCTCATTTTAATGTTCCATTTTCATAGCATGTTATTGAAACGTAAAAAGATAATAAAGCAATTATTTATTGTTTTATATCCATTGCGCGTTTTATTTATTTGTGGATAACAGAGCACGATGTCAACGAGCAACGTATGTGGGTAATCAATCTCGCTCGATGAGTCCGTGTCACTCGACCTGATATGCCACATCATCAATCAAAATGGAGCTCATTTCTGGATGGCTTCTAGAAGCGTCGATTGTTTTTTTTTTATAAAACTGATTCAAGATAGTATGGACCAAAACCAATCGATATTCTTGCCAATACTGTTAATGCCTGTTTTTTTCAATTAAGAGCTTATTTAATCTTTAATTTAGTTAATTTCATTTGTCATACGTATAAATATTATTAAAAGTATTTAATTGTACGATTTGTTTTGTACTAATTGAGTTTTACAGTTTTATAACAGTCATCCTATCTTTACAAAATTAGGTTGAAATTAGCTAAAGCTTGTGTTTTATTCACTGTTTAATAGATTAGCTCTTGTTACACACACATTGATGTATTAAACAGGATTTAAATTAAAATTATTATTATGGCGCTTAGTGTCTCGCCTTAAGGCGGTGTAGTGTAAGCTCCGGCTGAGAGGCCTAACGGCCGGAGCCTAGGACGACTGAGTAAGGAACCTGCGGACTATCCGAGTATAGTCAAAAAGGACTGCCCTTAGTCTATTATTGTATTATTATTTAGTGTGCTCATCTAGTATACCTAAGTTCTTGTATATTTACGACCTAATTTGACGACCTGCAAAGTTGATATAAGGCTTTACAGGTACCTCTGCCGTAATGTACTGATAACGAGCGAGGTACAGTAAACTCAGTAAAAATTAGCCGAAACTTTTCATAAAAGAAAACGTAAAATATTTTTATACCTTTTTATCATTGGCAATTTAATTTTTTGCGTTCTCATTGCTTTGTTTGGTATTAAAGAAATAAAAAAATATGTATGGAGTGTATATGCGTATGCAACATTATATAGATTGGAAACTAGTGAGTTGTTACTGTTAAGTAATGTTTATAAAATTCTAGCTGGTATGAAATATTTATATTTTCATGACATGCTTTTAATACGAGGATATATTTGTACAGAAATATACGTAGAAACAATTCAGAAATGGAACAATTGTTAGAAAAAGTATTCAATATCTTGGTGTTGTTTTACCCATAGTATGTATGTATTTACAAAAAAGTTGCCTAGCTTCTATAGTACAAGTTTAGCTTAGTTTTGCGATGTGTCAGATTTTCGAGATTAAATATTCACTGTTATAGTTTTCAAGATAATCTTTATATCTAAATAAATTGAAGCCTTATAAATTCCTATTTAAAAACAAGGATTCCAAAAGTTTCGTCAAAAAGTAATCTTATTGCCGTTTCATATTATACAGCGACCGTACTGTTTATAGTTTAAAGTACTCTCACGTCTTATCTACTTATGTCCCTTAAGTTCGAAGAGCACCTGTTTCTTCCAACTTTTTTAATCTTTACACATAACAGACATGGAATATTAAGCGTTCTCATATAATAATACGTTAGAAAACTGCAAAGTTTAAGATGGCCTTTTCAGCAGACAAGCTATTAATGGTATGCAATTTTTGTGGTGTTAGAGCAGTGGTCCCAACTTATAGTCCGGGGGTCCGCAGAAAGCAAAAAGTGTTATATGTAGTTTTTTGATATGTTAGAGCAGTGGTTCCCAACTTATGTTCCGGTGTTCCGCAGAAAGCAAAACGTGTTGCCTCCGCGTAAGATTCCAAATTTACCACTTTCACCCCCTCAGCTAGCACGTAAGTCACTCTTAATCCGAATATTTTTTAAATATGGCAACCATTCCAATCCAGGGTCCCGAGAAGTCAAAAATTGGTCCGTGAAAGGTTTAAATTTGTTACTCCCCGGAAGCACGATACTTACGTTTCAACCAAATACCTACTTCATAAACTCTGTTAAAAGTAGTAGCTAAAAGTAAAAGTGGTCCCCGTTCAAGAAATGGTTGGGAAACCCTGTATTATTGTAAAAAATCGCGTTAAAAATACGTGGACTTAAAATTATGAGTCACGATAAGAAAACTATGCATTTCGCCGTTTTACAAGCTAATTATACAGTGTCTATTAAAGCGTGTTTAAATAATTTATTTACAAAATAGAATTCTGAAAGAACTGTAATACTATTTTACCTTTAAAACTTGGCAGATACATAGATATCAAACGTTCTCTTAAATAACGTGTGAGCAAGAAAACTGCTAAGTTTGGATGCAAGATGGATGTCATTGGGGGAGAATGTGTGGTGTAGAGTATAGTTTGGTATGCGAGAACTTTGTTCCTTGAAATATGTGTTAAGTGTACTAGTTTCGAATATTGGCAGACTATTAATTGCTCGGAGTTTTTGAAAGTGCTACAGAAGGAACTTCTTCCATTCGAAAATGTAAATTATTAGTTACCGCGAAGAAGACATGCACTTTACCGTTTAAGAAGATAAATATTACTAGTCCTAAAAAGTGCGTTGAAATAATAATTTATTCATAAAATTGGAATTCTTAAAGTTCAACTTTTTTAACATTTAAAATTTCAAAGACACTTAGAATATTAAACGTCCTCATAAAATAACGTTAGCGTGAAAACTGCAAAGTTCAAGATGGCTGCCATTTGAGCATAATGTGTGGCGTAGACTATAGTTTGGTATGCTTTGAACTTTGCCTCTTGAAATATGTGTTAAATGTACTAGTTTCAAATATTGGTAGACTATTAATTGCTTGGAGTTTTTGAAAGTGCTACAGGAGGAAGTTTTTTCATCGGAAAATGACGTATAAAATTGTCAGTTGTGAAAAAGACGTGCACTTTATCGTTTAAGAAGATAAATATTCCGTGTCCTAAAAAGCGCGTTGAAATAATTTATTCACAAAATTGGAATTCTTAAAGTTCAACTTTTTTAACATTTAAAATTTCAAAGACACTTAGAATATTAAACGTCTTCATAAAATAACGTTAGCGTGAAAACTGCAAAGTTCAAGATGGCTGCCATTTGAGCAGAATGTGTGGCGTACACTATAGTTTGGTATGCGAGAACTTTTTTCCTTGAAATATGTGTTAAATGTACTAGTTTCAAATATTGGCAGACTATTAATTGCTTGAAGTTTTTGAAAGTGCTACAGGGAGAATTTTGTTTTTATTATTTTTAGATTGAGGTTGCTATCAATTTGTATCGGTGATCGGAGAAAAGGCAATAATTAGTCTGCGGACAGGTATAAGTCCCAACGATATTATAGAAATAGAAATATTATAATATTGTAGTATTTACAATATTATAATATTTCTATATTATAAGCCTATTATAGTTTGTTTTTTTCATGTTGGGTTTTTAATACTTAAAAACGTGTAAATAGCTGAATTAAATGTGAGGGGATAATTGAATCTCCAGATTGTGAACGTTTTTTGAATATTTGTGCATCGCACATCATTTTTTATCATTTTATTGTTTCTATTTATTAATCATGCCCTTTTATTTAAATATCATATGTAAGCCCTTTTATTTAAAAATCCTGCAGCCATAAAGATACAAACATCAAGCAAATAATTAAAGCTCCAAAAAGACTATGAAGTTATTTTAAAACGGTAGCAACAAATTCTCGAATTCTCATTCAGTTTGCGAGCATAACTGGAATTCCGAAGATTGTTTAAGACTGAGGTGTTTATTTAGCGAAGTTTAAATGAAATGAAGCCGGCATGAACTGAGAACTTCAATTAACTGCCATGATTATGCGTTCTATGATCCAACTTTGATTTCATAATAGGTCTTGTAGAATGTATTTATATGTGAGAGCAAGTAAATGAGATCTATAATAAATAATTACAATATTGAGGTCCCTTTTGGCGCAGTTGATGTGGCTATGGTCTATTGTCGGAGGGTATGGGTTCGATCCCAACGAGTAGAATTATGTGAAGTGTTAATTTATCTATTGTATGTTTTTAAAAAAAAACTTTGTCTATTTGTTATGTTGTTTCCATTGTACAAGCTTTGCTAAGTTTGGGAGTTAAGAGGTAGATGGCGTAGTGTTAAATGTCCATGAATATTTATTATTATTCATTATTAATAATGTTTTTGGCACCTGTGGAAACTTCATCAGTGCAAAATTTATCTAATGTTCGACGCAACTTCTTAAAATTACGTAGTTTAAAAATTAGTTAGATTTCATACATAAAATGCAAAACCTATCTACTATTAATTCAAAAATTACACCACAAAAACAGTTGATAGTTTAGAAAAACGAATGTACTCTTTTTTATATTTTTTAAATAAACACTGTAGTTTGTACCGTGTAATAAAAACTATAAAAGACAATTGGACGTTTTTCCATCACACTTCTTTATTTTTGTAAACGAATATTAATTGGGTTGCTTCAGTAAATGTCGGCTTCATCCTTTATTTGGCGGTGTTGATGATGTCAATTTGCACATTAATTGGTCGGAAAAACGAATTATTTAAGGATCAATGTAACGAAATCATTCAGATTAAATCCTTTTATATTGTAACTCATCAATATTTTTTATTTTATTTAAATACGGTTAATATTTAGTACCTATTTGCTTAAGATTTTAGGGAAGATGTGTATGAATTTTTAATTAAGATCTTTTCAGTTTTTTTTTTATTTAAATCTGTATTTTCTGTCTAGGTTATGCGACCAGTATTATTATATACTAGCTTTCTGCCCGCGGCTTCGCCCGCGTGGACTACAAAATTCTGTACTTTGTGGATTTTCGAAGTAGAAGTGATAGGACAATTTTTACGATTTATAAACTTCTTTTTTATTTAAAAAGAACTGTCCAATCTTTACGATTTAATAACTGTTATTTTTTAAGTCCGAAGTATATCCTAAATGAAATATAACAAAAGTGTCACTGTTCATGCTTGTATAATCCTAATAATTCTCTTATATTTTTTTTGCAAAATATTTACATTTTCGATATCTGTCGTATACTTCTAGAATGAAAGAGACTTGTATGTTTGCACGCATTTAACGCATCCTTGCTTATGGACGCAAATAATAACTTCTGCATGTTGGTGAGTCTTTGTTGTGATTAGCCGCCATGATCATAATCTACTTTGGAGATTAAAAGAAGGCTTTATTTATCATTAAAAAATACTGTGCAAGCAACAACTAAAAAGGTTCAACTGAATGTACCTACGCGCATTGATGATGTGTTTTGATGGATAACTTTGAACCCTCATATCTCTTTTATTTTTTAACCGATTTGAATGAAACAAACACTAAAACCTCCGGGGGACTTGCTGTAATAAATAATCGAAAACCGCATTTAAATCGGTTAAGCCGTTTCGGAGTTGACTGCGTACAAACGCCCGACAAACAGACAAACAGACAAACAGACAAAAATTCTAAAAATCATTGTTTTGAGTTTAGAGTCACAAATGAAACACGAAACACAAATTTTTTCTTGAAAATATTAAATGTACAGACACGGCTAGTGTACGATTTTATTATATGTATAGATTGGGCCCGTGATAATATCTAATTGAATATGAATATTCAACCGTGCTTAATGCTATTAACAATTCTTTCTTTTTTTAATGTTATAAATGCGAAGGTTTATGAAGATGTATGCATGTATGTGTCTTTGTTACTCTTTCACGCAAAAAGTACTGAACCGAGTATGATGAACCATGTTCATTTATACATATAGGTAAGGATTCAGAATAACATATAGGCTACTTTTAATCCCGGAGTTTCCACGAGATCAGAAGGAACGCGGGTGAATCCGCGGGGCGCGGCTAATGATTCATATTATAATATATTCATGTTAAAATGTTCAAGAATGAGATATTCTACAATTTTTTTATTATACTGCCATGCCATGATAAGACAGCAATTAAGTAGGTTACAGCTGGAGGCCCTAAAAATACTTTACAAATTTACTTAAACATTACTTTATATATATAAATGAATTGCTGTTCGTTAGTGTCGCTAAAACTCGAGAACGGCTGAACGGATTTATCTTATCTTGGTCTTGAATTATTCGTGGAGGTCTTTAAACCTTTAAAAGGTGAGAAAAATTCGAATTGCCGGGTCCACGCGAGCGAAGCCGCGGGCGGAAAGCTAGTTAGAAATAAAATTACGCTAGCGTCATTCTGTTCTCATGGGAAGGACAGCGCCAGCTCTTATGTACAGGGACGCCGCCGTCAAACAGCTATACACATTACTCTTTCATCCTATCATTGATCATCTCCTTATCCCTTTCCCTTCCTTCAAGCCGGCAAGGCGTCTGCGACACTGGTGTTGTGGATGCTCATGCCCCGCTTGCCTGCTTTAACATAAAAAAGGAAGATACAGGACTTTATATATAAGTTGAGCATATATTTTGACAGCTTTACTACAATAACTTTTATCTGTTTGTCGTGTCACCTTTATAATTTGGTACTTTAACTTGCTTGCCTGTTACATGAAAAAAGGAATATCTTACAAATGTTAACTAAAATCGGTATTATTGCCTCATTAACGTTCCACGGTTCTATGAATCGATATCAGATAGTCCATAAAATTGTGGAACGTGGATCTTTGGCCTCATGATTGATGCTACCCCTAATTAATCTTGCTCACCCGGCCTCTCCTTGATTATCACTTCAATGTATTTGTCGTTTGGATCGATTTCGAAGCCACGTTGTAAGAATTTGGAAACGATGTTATGAAAAGTATAGAATCTTTATATCTTGAACAGTTCTTTTTGTTACTATCGGTTTTGCCGCAAAGCGTAATACGTATCAATCAACAGGAGGTATAAGCAAAGATTCACCTGAAAAGTTGCCAACCATTACAAAATAATTCCTTTTTTAAGAATTCCTCATAATACAAATATTTTATTTTACTTTCGTATAAATAAATGATATTGATATGTATCTTTACGTCGGAGTATTTTTTTATTTTTTCATGAAAAATAATGTAAACGATTTCACGTAAAATATTATATTCGGATGAATTATTTTTAATTTAATGATATCAACTTAAATTATGAAAAGATTCCGTATTTTTTACCGAGGTTATAAGTTTGGGCCGTATTTTTTGTATCATATACTCGCTTAAACATTTTGAAAGACCTCTTTTTAAGCAGTTGGATAAATAACAAAAGACAAGCAAATATCTTATACTAACTTTCACAGCTGTGGATCTACGATACATTATTCTTCATGAGGATGCCAGACGGATATTCCGTCTTCTTGTATGAAATACGAACCCTGCATTTATTTAATATTTCATTTTCAATATACACTTTATAATTTATATTTTGCTTGTTATCTCCTTTTATTATGAAGTTTTCAAAACATTATACTCATGACACAAAAAATGCGAAATAATTTTTAATTATTGGCAATATCGCAACCAACTTTTAAAATGATTTTTCTTCGTTCCATTTTAACGATCTTGTCTATATATAAAGTTAGTTAAAGATATTTTTCTGTATTAGTTCCTGTTTTAAATGGGAAAATATAAAAAGGTACCATTGATATTCTAGTTTTCAAAGTTGCATTGATTTGAAGTCTATTTTGGTCCATGAAATACAATGCATACTATGCGTTCGATAGCGACACGTGGACACCTAGCATAATAGCACATTGATACGATGGAATCCTTGACAAGAACATTGTAATTTTTGTAATAATTGTAGATTCGATACCTTCGTATCGAAATGGAAAGCTTTCATTGTAGTTCAAAAAATATTTAAAAAATGCTCCTTCATTGAATTTTATTGTACATAGTTCACCATTTTGTTTGAATAGATCAAAGTTTTAGACTTCAGATATACTCGTACATCAGAATAATTTGATAAGAATTCTTGAAGCGATCTTACTCCACGTATGATCGCTTAAAATACAAACATCGAATATATTAATGACACATGTCCTTGTATAATTACATGACAATATATTATATGTCCTTCCTTGCCTGAATAGGGTATATTAAAATTTACACCATCGCGATGTGATGTTAACAAACAATAAAAAATGCACGTAAAATAACAATAAATTCAATCGATTGAATGCGATATGAAATTATCAAGCTAATAGAATCAGTAGAGTTATAAACGATCGTTTTCACAAACTGTACAAACAATATTCCATATTTGTCCAGCTCTATAAATGAGCTCAATTACTATTAAAGATTACCAAAATAAGTTATTGTTCAGGAAAAACGAGGAAAATCTAATAGTCATTGGAGATACAATCTCGGCAGCTCATTAATTACGTTGTCTAACTTGTAATCGTAGCCATAATAAATAATATTTAATGTTTACCTTTATTTAAATCTTTGTTTTGAATGATAATTTAAATGTACCTTTCTATTAAGATAAATAAACCCGTGGACTTCGTAATGGTGAGCGATCACTACCACTCAAGAGTTTTTAAAATGTTTGTAAGGAATAGTTCAGTTCAAGCGATCAGTTAAAGATTTTAGGTAACTAGGTAGGTATAAGGAAAAGAGTCGTGTTAAGAAAGAAGGAATTAAGCGTACATCAGTAATGGTCGGGACGTTCACTTAATTGTATATACATATAATTATACTCTCCTTAATAAATTAACAGTACAAAATTACAATGTTAATCACATAATAATTTTCTACTCGTGGACATCGAACCGGCATACTACTTACGGCATAATATACCATTGCCATGTCCACTGCGCCAATCAGGTCGTCAGTTGATGGAATAAATGAATGAAATAAATGAATAGATAAATGAATGTAAAATTCATGGAAGGAATGAACCCTAGACTTCTCGTCTGGTAGTCAAAGATGTGATCACTAGACCAACGTGGACATTCACACATGCAACTTTTGTTTGTATAAGAAAGCAAAGATACAATAAAACGAAGTTTCAATTATCTAAAGCTTAAATCCTTTTCCTACGAGTAAATTAAGCTCTTATTTTCTCGAGAATGCACTCGATTCGCAGCTAAAGCAAAAGAAACATTTTTGTAGCGAGATAAATAAAATCCAATGAAGTAGACAAATTAAATATCAATTTATTTGGAGATTAAAATATTATAAAGAGAAAACATTTGTGTTTTTGTATGTTTGTAATATTTTCACATAGAAACTACTGCACCGATTAGAAAAAAAAATTACCATTCGAAAACTACATCTTTACTTTGTGATATAGGCTATATAACGTAATGATAGAAGGGGATGACTAGTGAAATCGATATCGATCGAATAAATTATAAAAACTCAGCAAATAGACAATTCGGCTGTCGATATGAAAGTAATTTGAATTGAATTTTCAGATGTATACAGAGCAGGAAGGATTGAGGATTATACAAGTCCGTAGGGATTGTTTGTAAATAAAAAGAGAGTGGAAAAATCAATAAAATTGAGATTTAATTTAGTAAATGTGAGCTCTGCATGTAATTTAAGCACTCAATCTGCTCGAGTATGCACTCGCTCCACAGCAAAAGCAAAGAAAACCTTTCAAACATCAAGGTAAATAAAATCGAAATTATTGGCACGTGAACTAGACAGAATAAATACCAATTCATTTGGAGATAAAAAATTGAAATCATGTCAGATAATTTTGAGATCAATGTCAACAAGCGACCTGGTTCTGACTACCCTCACTTTCGGGTCACGTGTCGCAATAAATGAGTATTTAAAGCTAGTTTTCAAGAGAAATATTCTTCTATTCTGCAGCTTCGCTTTTAAATAAATGTCGCTTGACTAATGATACATTTTACGAAGAGCGCAAATAATGAGACTGTTTAACTGGAGTTCGGTTTTAGCAACAATATTTAAATATAAACTATGCGATATGCTTATTTAATTTTTATTACAGTTAAAATTTTACATTATTCAAATGGTTGATTTTTATATTTTTTGCGAGTTCACAGTCAATCTTATGTTTGTATGTAATTATGAAAAACTTTGTCCGACGATAACTTGAGTATCGTTTATCCGATCTTGATTAAATTTTATGAGCCTATAATTAATTTAGTCAAAAGAAAATGTCGAGTTTGAAGATGAGCGAGTAGTGCTTTAATTCAACAGTAGACGTCCTCATATAATTACGTATATTAACAATCCTAATGCCCTAATGAATAAAGAGTATTTTACTATCGTCTCAAGAGACCAAAAGTGAAAAAAGCCTCAGAGAATATTTTACAACTAAGGGAATTTTCAATTGAGAAATTGTTTGGAAATATGCGCACATTATAATTGTGGTGAATATAATAGGCATTTGAATTTAAGCGAGAATGGTATTCAAGAATGTCTTTGACAGTAATTGGGCCATATCTATACTGATGTAGTAATGCCGTGGTGTGAATTTTCACTATCTACATCGTTATTAAAGAAAATTAAGCTTAATTTTAAATCAAAATGGGAGTCGTAGTATGAAATCGGATTTCAAAATTAAGCATTACATCTTTATTTATTTTTATTGGTTAAAGGTTTGGTTGGTTTGGTTTTTTCCTTGAGAACTTCAGATTTTGTTATTTAAAATGCGTGAGAGAATATCAACTAGAAATAGCGTTTCAATTACCGGTTTTCGGAGTATTTTATTAAACTTTACTGTCACACAAATTTTAGAGGAAATTTAACAATGGTGCATTGCTCAGAAAAGCATTTGTCACATTAACTTGACGTTTAGTGCTATCGGATAGATAAGCTAGCGTTAAAAGGACTCAGAAACTGGGCATAAAAACATACAGTTTCGCCTTGTAGATATAGGTTCTTGTACTAACCCGCAATGATTCATCTCAATAACAGTACTACTGTTACCAAAGCTATTTCTGTAATTGGACGTACAAAAAAAATAATAAAGACGACTCAAAAACACTTTTAAATTGAATAGATGAAAATATTTTAATTGGAATGACTGTGAAAAAGTGTGGTACTGAAAATCTCAATTAATTGCGTCAACTTACGCTGTTATCAATGACATTCTTTAAATTAAAAAACGAATGCATATTATGGCATTGAAGTTTTTAAATGAAATTAAAACTATGTTAATTAGATAGATCGTAGATAAAAAAGATTCAATCTTTTATCTACGCTCTTTCTAATACCTCAATCTTTATAAACATGAAAAAATACAGTTTAGACCTAATTTGTTGATATAAAAATAATATTCATATTCGTAAAACATGTTCATTTATGAATTTTATAATGCAATTATTATTTATACTATTGAGTTACTTAACTACTATCGAAAAAGTATTTCTCGATAGCTTATATAGCATAGATATAATTTACGTTTTGAATTTCTTGTCTAAATTAACAATAGTTTAAGAGTGTACTGGTGCCCGCGGACGCCACGTTGCCGACCTCTGATCGGAGACATTTTTAGCAAAAATTTGGAAGCTCTGCGCTACATGTAGAGGCATTGCGTACCCGTGCGTAGAAGCGCTACGCTATGTTAAGACACAAGCACTCCGCTACGCATGGAGACACTGTGTGTGAGACAATGCTTCGTATCTATATGCGGTTCTCAGGTTCTCTAACCTGCGCTACCTTTAGAGATACTGCGCCACACACAAAGAATTTGTACTACGTTTAAAGATACTGCGCTACGAAGGCGGTAAAAAGATCTGAAGAACATATTGTAAAATTATGATTTTTAAAACTTACTGAACCATTTTTCATTGATTTGAAATTATCATCCAAAGAATTAAATGAAGGCTATTCAAGAACTTTACTATGATAATGAACTTATCCCTGTCGTGATTTCACAGAATCTTTCATTGGTCCAAAATGCCCTACCTTATTCCATGTCGGGGTACAATACGAAAAGCAACGTACAAGTTTTCAATTTACCTCAAACACCTCTCCAAAAATGGTACTAGCTCTCGGATGTGAAATTCTACTACAGCTTTCTATAAGACGTAGACGAAAGACAAAATTCGTCGATGCTCACTCCTCCAATGCTATATTATTTGTCATATTAAACTACAAGTATTCACATCTTGTATTCCATGAGAGCAAGTTAACATACAGGACCGCTTAATATTCCTTTTATTGCTACCTATAACCAAAGATTACATCGTAGCGGTTTAACTTCCGAATACTCTTTTCGTAATAATATAAAGCCACGGTAAAACGATAAATTGCAATTGCACAAAATGTACCGAATATAAAATAGAGCCATATCTCACAGTAAAAGTTAGTTATTGTGCAGACTTTGTCGCACGAAATTAAACATAACTTTAACATCGTTAAAACTTGCGCGGTACAATTACTATTAGTCTGTTTAAAAGCTTCTGCTAATAATTTTTAAAACCAATTATCGTACTTCCTGAAAATGATCGTTTATTTATATTCGTTTATGTATATAGTTGTTATTCAATATTGGTTACATGGTTTATAGGTTGTTATGGGCACAGCGATCTACCCTAATATTAGAGGAAAACTTGTTTGTTTGGTTGTAATGAATAGGCTTGAAAACTACTGGACCGATGTTAAAAATTCTTTCACCATTCGAAAATAAATTATCCACAATTATGCTACTATTAAAATCCTTTTTGGTCTGAAGATAGCAGTTACGAATGGAGGTGCGTCAGCAATTTTAATATACAGTTATCTAACAGAAATAAAAAGTGAGGTTCATTTTAATGGAATGAAAAACTAAGATGTGGTTTTCGAGGATTAACACAGCAATTTAATTAAATAATTAACTATTTTATAAATTATAAGCATAACAAGCGACATAGACCTAGTTTTCTAACTCTGCTAATCCAACAAGCCGACTATGTGCAGCGAAACAATTTACGTCGGATTACAATTCAAACTGCCAACCACTACCACTTGGTCTCCTCCTCCCCCTTCCATGTTATAACAACAAGACAAATACGGTGATTTAAGTTCACAACTGACAGGTCAATGTTAATTAGACACTAGTTTGTCTTACGTGTGTTGTATTCAAGGATGAGAATCCACCATTTTATATAACTTCTAGTTTTGGTTAAGAATGAAGAGAAGGCAGTAAATCTGCAATTTGATATAATTCTTTGTATATGTTAGAGAAATTGGAAAACCAATATATATTTATAAAAATAATATATTAAAACTTATATTATAAAACGCAAAAGATTTTTTAAGTTTGGTAAATTAAAAGTGTTTATCTTTGAATACGGGTTGTTTTTAAAAATATACATTTTTGTGACAGGTACTAATCTATGCTAATATTGTAAAAACGAAAGATTTGATTTTTTGTTTGTTTCAATGGAATAGGCTTCGAAATTACTGGACTGGTTTGGATGTGTCGTACAGAGACTGTTTAAAACCTTAGAAAGGATATAGGATAGTTTTTATCCTGGAAATCCTACGGGAACGGGATACATACCCGTGTGAAATTGCGAAGCTCAGTTAGTAAATATACAAACATAAAGTGCTTCGAAACTTCTCAACTGCCCGAAACAAATAATAAAATGTAAGACTTTACTTTGAATAATATTTTAAAGCACTAAAACAGTTTTGCTCCTAACTAAGCCTTATTAAATATATTTTATATTACGAAAGATAGCATAGAATTTGGGTTGAAGCATATCAAACGTAAGCACCACTAAATTGCTTATTACCCCTCATACGACTTGTACCACTTCACTCGCTACTCGTTCGAAATAAGTTTGCGTTTCCCTCATTTTTCTCAGCCCAAGTAGTTTATCGTATCATAGAAAAGACGAAAAACATAATTTCCTTCGTATATTTAGTGATTTCTGAGGTTTAATTATTGTTCTCCAATATAATGAAAGAAAATGAGCGTATGATTTAATCAGGTAATATGTAAAACATTAAGTAAATATCTTTTCGTAAGTGATTTCATTAGTTATTTTGAATGCTTGTTTTGTTGCAATTCACATGTAGTCCAATACCGTGCAATCTATTTTATCATTGACTTTGTAGAAGTGATTCAGTGAAAAAGATTGTATCACTATAGATTAACGTAATAGATGCATATGGAACTAAAACCTACCCGGCTACATTATTCAATCTATACCTTTACACTGAGCTAGCAGAATCCTATGACAACAATCGTTGTAATCACTCCATACACAAGACTATGCAAAATACTCATACGTAACGCTGTATCAAGCGATCTGTTTTCAATTCTGAGACGTAGCTCGGTACGAAGGATCGTTCTAATACCACTGAGTTTGAACCATGAGTGACTAAATACATATGTACGTTTGATACACATGTATTTATAGCAAGACTTAATAGTCTTGCTACTATTGTAATTGTTGTCAAATTTCTAAATATCCCTATTACCTTATTTACACGTAGCCCAGTACCACGCAATCTGTTTTCGTTAAATTCTGAGACGTGACTCGGTGAGAAGGATCGTTGTAATACCACCCAGTTTGAGCTCTGAGTTACTTAATAGATGCGTATCAGGGACGAAAGGATTAGACCTAGAGTAATGTGTGAGACGGAGTATAGATTACGAGATCAAAGTGTAATTAATGATATCGTTTATAATGAACGCGAATGTCGGGTACGGTTTGTGTATGTTGGCATTTTGTTGGGAATTGACGGGAAGAACGGTTCTTATCAAATAATTGCCCTGATGTTTAATTCAGTACATGATATTAATGATGCCTGTTTTCTATTGTTGATATTGATGCCATATAATTAAATTGTTGAGTTTTTACCACAAAATATTTTATGGACTTGATAATGAGCACAAATAGCCCTAATGTCTCTTATCTTTTTCAAATTTCTAGTAATGCATAAGTATTCAAAGATCTTATTACTGTGGATTTATTGAATTGTGAGTATTAAATATAAATTCCTAAATAATATACTAGTGGCTCATCTTGAGCTAGATGTAATGTATAAATTAAAACCTTTCATTTGATACCACACTTAGCTATATTCATATGAAAATCGTCTATTATCAATCCCTTCAAGACACCCCACCGATTTCGCTTATTTTGGTATTTAAGACTTTTTTTCTACACTATTCACCTAAGATTTTTTTTCAAAATCGCATAAATTATACTCTAGAAATCCTTGGACAAACTTTTGACCCCCCTATCTTCGCAACCCCCCTACCGATTCCGCGCATCTTTGAATTCGACATTTTCATTTGTTGAAACTATTTGCTTATGAATTTAATTCAAGATGATATAAAAAATATCCAGGTTATCGTTGGACACAGTTTTTCATACTTATATACAAACATACAATCACACAATCGCTCGAGCGTCTTCTCTTAATTATTCTATTAAATATAGGTGGCATGCTAAAATTAGAAAGACATTAAAATTACCTTTATATCTTTCGTTTATATGTATTTATAGCATCTTTCACTATCGGGCATCTTAACAGATATTTGGCTGGAACGATAACCAATTTAATCTAATCGCATAATATTGCTAGCGAACTTGTAAATCCGATTTTGAAGTTAGAGTTCAAGACGCCATCAAAGAAAATCTTGCGGAAATTTCGATAAAGGATAACCTGCTTTATTATTATAAAATTGAGGGATATTCAAAGTTTTCTTATAACTCACAGGAGCTTGTTTATATTCGAGGTAAAGGGCTGCCGATCTCAATCAAACTTCGCCGACTACTTTGACTTAGAGTTTGTCAACTTATGCAAAACGTGTTTCAGGATAGGGGTAATTAGTCAACAGTTTTTGAAGTTTCCGTTTTTAAAATATTCTTTTAGATGGTTACTAGCGCCCCGAGTCGGGCTTCGCTCGGGTGTAATGCTGATACTAAAAACACTACAGAATGAACGTTGTATATAAAAATTAGTACATTATTGTGATAAATCTCGTTCAGCCTGCGTTTGTAGAAAAAAAAATTGATAATTAACGACATCACATTAGAAACCTCAAAAATAACAGTATTTTTCCACTATTTAATGGATGTTATCATACATATAAACCTTTCTCTTGAATCGCTTTATCTATCTAAAAAAACCGCATCAAAATTCGTTCCGTAGTTATAAGAATTTAAGCATACAAAGGGACATAGGGACAGAGAAAGCGACTTTGTTTTATATGTAGTGATTTTCAATTTAATGTAAAAATTTTATAATGAAATAGCAATTCAAAGTACTCTTAAGTATATTTAGTTACCATTTAATTTTCTAAATTCAAGTTAACAATTACAAGATCATTTTTAGCAACGTCCGATTCACTTTCCATGTATACGTACCTCTTCGTAATCAAAGAATGTATGTTTTTTGTATGCTCTGATACTACTTTGATATATATTAAAGGCTCTTATTTTTCGCTTATAATATTTATTATCCAATATTGCATGAAAGTGCATATTATTACCAAAAAATAAGACTGTACTTTTACTGTACTTATTTAACATCAATCCAATTTTTGTTATAAGGTTATTATGAAGAGGATAATTAAGCGATATGGGGTGACCATTACAACTCATATAATATTATAGTCATCCTCTTAATGGTGTACCCTCACCATTTATGTGCAATTTCTGAAAGTACATCACCTCAGTTTAGTTACGTTTAATATCAACGAAAAGTAACCGTTTATTGATAAGTATAGGGCGAAGGATTAGTTTTTATCTGATAATTTATGGGTAAACTAATTCTTAAACCATACTAATTACCCACTCTAACTCCAAATAGATATGCTTAACACATTTTTTTCACCTATTATTGTAATCTCTTCCCTGAACCTTATACTTTATTTAAAATCAACCTCAAATCGTCCAGCCCTTTGAGTTTTAGATAACGTTTAGGATGAATGCAAAGCAATTTATTTATAGGTAAATAGGTTGAAATTCACGCGATATTATACTAGATGTAAATTACTATGAATATTAATAGTATACAGTTCTGAAATGCCCCGAATTGTATCTTAGTTCAGCCTTAATTACACCTCCTAAATTTAAGTCACGTGCGTTTCCGCTCATATGTCCTGTGTATTTAGCAAGGAGTTATTAATTCGAACAGTTTCCATTGCAGGTCATTTCAACTAAGAATCCTACTAATATTATTTGACAACCTGATTGGCGCCGTGGATGTGGTAGTGGTCTATATGCTGTAGTTTTGCCGCTACTTCTGAAGGGGTTTAGATGAAATTTCGTATAGCTGGATAAGTTATAAGATACCTTTTATTGAATCTATTGATTTATATTTTCTGAATGCATGTTTATAAAGCCTCGATGCTAAGCCTTAATATCGCGAACGAAAGGTTGCCTGGCAGAGATCATTTTTCAACGTTAAGGCCGCCTTTTGTAGGTATACTTGTTGAATGCTGTGTTGAAACCTTTTGTAGTTTAGATGTAAGTATACAATTAAGAGTATTTCATTCATTTCATTAGTAAAACGTAGTAGTTCTGACACGATATTATTTTTATGAGCCCCAGGAAACTCTTAAATTAACTAATTAATAAACAATATTAAATTATTATATACTAATAAATTCTAATAAAATATTGTAATAAATTCAAATTTATATGATGTTGCCTTAATGCCTTAAATTGTATGATACACACTACACAAGCTTAATTGTATCTCCTAAATTTAAGTCACGCGCGTTCCCGCTCATATACTCTATTCTATATTTATCAAGCAGTTATTAATTCGAACAGTTGCTAGCACGGGTCATCTTAACTAAGGTAGAATTGTCTAATAAATTACCGAGAGTTCTTGACAGTGGCGTGGATTGATATAGCGAGGAATTCACACCGAAATATAGGAGTTTGGGGTGATTTGTATTCAGGATAAATATGGGTATAAACTCGGGTATAGTAAATACCGTAATGGGATGTCAAAGGTAACGGAACCCTTTGACGAATATTTGGGTACGTTTGTCGTGGATTGGCTATGGATTTTTTGGGTTGGATCCTTCGATTTAATGGGGTTGATTGTTTGTTTGGATTTGTTAAGGACGTGGAACTCGTGAGGATTATATATGTGCGTCAATAACGTAAAATCAATTTTTGATCAATGGGAACAAACAAAATAATCGCGTAAATGGAATATCGTTAGCCTTTAAAAATTAAATACAGTTTTACAACTCTTTTGTATAAATGTATACTTTAGGAGATACACGATCCTTGTGATGTCATTTCGCTCATTCTTAAATTTAAAAAACATTATACAAATATTGTAGAATTGTTTGTTTTTTTAGAACTGAATTGTTTCCTTTATTAATTTTAAATTGATATTTTAAAATAATGCAGTGTACAATC
>LQNK01001763.1:121745-180547 GCA_001586405.1 Phoebis sennae | reverse complement strand
GATTCTTGTTATGTCATTTCGATTATTCTTGAAAAACAATTTAAAAACTGTAGAAGTTTTGTAAAATTGATTGTTTTGAGTCTGCTTTATTAATTGGTATAAATTTTAAACGAATATTTAAAAGAGTCTAAAATAAACCAACATTTTGAAAAAGGAGAAGGAATAAGGATATAACATAGCGTAACTAAATGCAAACTATATCGTTTATTATCTTTCTTATCCTTATCCCCTCCCCTTTCAAACCCGCAACATTTTCATGGGTTGCGGTCAGTCACTTAACATCAGTTCAACCGCATGCACTACTTGCCTGCCGTAACATAAAAAAAATTAACTGCAATAACTGAGATAAAAATTAAAAATGCCCTTAAATTCCTTTACATTTCAACACAACCCTATAATAGCTTTTCTGTGTCACAATGAAAATATGCCTTTAAAATATCAAACAAAAACGAACGAGTAAAAACTGCACTGCGTTTGGGTTATAACGACATAAAAACGTAATGTGACTTCATTAACACCCGTTAAAGCATATTTACGAGTTCACACGAGTTTTTAAACGAAAACTTGCTATACTAATATATTTATTGTCTTTTGGGAACAAAATGTTATGACAGTTGTCGTAAACATAAGGTGCTTTAAAGTTATTACTCCGACATAAAATTCAAGATCTATACGTAAAAGATTTATAGGTTTAATACGAAGATAACACTGACTTATTTTTCTAACGAAACCCAAAATTTTCAATAATAATATTTTCTCTTTCAGTGCATTCTTCTATAGAGAATGGTAACTTCCGAGGTGCAAGTTTTACCTAATAACTGTCGAAGTTTCAGTCGAAAACTAGCTCCTTTACTAAGATATTTAGATTAGGTAAGATGGTGGTATATCACATAACACGATGTGCTTAAATAATGGTAATGTTACAATGTATCCTAAAAATATTATTGGCAATTTGATTGGTGTAATTGGTAAGCTTTGGTAAATTCAGAAGGTGATTCGATTATCACGTAATTACTAACGGGATTTTGATGAAATTTCGTATACAGATTGCCTGTGTGTTTTATTGGATAGTTTGGAATTCTGTCTATTTTGATATATAGGCCTTGAATTTAATTCGAATAAATCTTCGCAAAGAAGTTAGTTCCATATAACTCTTGCATTCAAGCACAAGCTTTCCTTAGTTTTGAACTAGATGGCGCTGTATATCTCCAATTATTCAGTTAAAATTAAAATTGATGATTTTAACTAAATCGAACTGTTTATCTTTTTGAGATTTCCATAATATAATAATTTAATGGTAAATACAAACTTTGTTATATAAATACGAACAAACAGGATAATCGTCGAAACACGTGTGCCCCGCGGCCCTTTGTATAAAACGAGCGGCAAATTAAGTTTTAAAAATGATACCCAGGCCACATTTAATGACTGTTGTGTTTTTTTTAAGTTTGTGCTTTGCTGTCTGGCTAAAACTTTCGTAAGAAATAGTACTACTTTATATTTTCTAGTAAAATACTTTATATTTTTATATGTCTAAATTGTAGATTCAGAGTTGAATGGTTTAATAAATTAAATTAATGGGATGTATCATATAACCCATTCACGTATTAGAGGGTTTGCCTAGTTAGGAACTAGATGGCGTTGCCTTAAATTTTTGCAGATACTTTGGTAATGATATTAATGTCCATAAACTTTACTATGATAAAAAATAATGTAATATTACTAAAAACAAACTGGATAATAGCTTAAGCTGCAAAGGCCAGCACGTGTGCCCCGCGGTCCTTTGTGTCAAACGAGCGGCAAATTCAGTTTTAAAAACGTTTCCCAGAGACCGGTACACTTTTTGTTCCAATGCCCGCTTTTCAATTTACAAGGAAAGCCATGTTTTAGTTCTTACAAACGATAAATGTACGGTTTAAGAGAAATTCTTTTCGAGATCATTAACAAAGTTTTGCGGATTTTTTTTTAATTTAAGGCGTCGCTAACAGATTATACATTTCTTAAGGAATAGTCTTTTTTATTTCATTTCATTTAAGACAGTACATTTATAGTTTTGGTCTATCTAGCTTCGTCTTTTCTCTTTCTTCATTATCAAAGACAAGTTAATGCAATTTCATAGATAATATGCATACATATAAAACTAATTTATTTAACCCAATTTAAATATTTCTCGTAGCTATAAGATACCAAAACAAATTGAAGAATAATGGCCGGCTGATTTATACGAGTACATATTTCTTGATGACGTTTGAAAAAAGACGAGCTTATGTCCCTTGTCCGATAAAAAAGAGGAACTCTGAAGGATTATCCCTTTTTTACCTCCGGCGTTACGCATAATTTAATATGCCACTTTACTGTCTACCCTCATCCGAGATACAAAAAACAGGTATGTTAATAAAATTGACTATGGATCGTGTCTGCATGTCAGGATAATTGTATTTTTCATTGAGGATTGATAGTTCTGTATTTATAAAGAAAAATAATAAAACAATTGTTTTAAAAAAAATATTCGCAAAGGGGATGGTCCAGATCCCATCGTTGGGCCTCAATGCAAGCAATAAAATATGCAAAGAAAACGTTGCTGATATTGTAGTAAGTGTATAAAGGAAATACATTATTATGGTAATACATTGTCGTTTCACGCTTATAAATTATGGACCAGGCTCTTTGGATAATCGTGAAAAATATAATGTGATACATTAATATCTCGATGTATTTGTATTTTCACCACTTGGTTTATACGCTTTTAGATATACCTACCTATTATTTTACATATGTATATCATTCTAGTCTAAATCTACATATTACAAATTCTTATTATTTTAAATTTTGTCCTTCAACTCTGCAAAAATATACCGTGACACCAGTTTCTAGGCGTTCAAAATAAAGAAGATTTTTATACGTGTCCAATTTGTGTTCTCAATATTGTCAACAGATTGGCGGGAAATTTAAATGACTTCTAAGCTTTAATGATTTTTAATGTATCATAACTTTTAGCGTGTAAAGTCAGCATCAACAACTTTTAAAATCGCGCAGTAATGGGCACCTGCTCCGATGCGCCGGATAAATCGTGTTCCCGGGCAACATTAATATCATCGCGTTGAAATATTAAAGTTTCTACAGTCATTATGTCGGCAACTTATCGTTACGGTACTTTGCTATTGTTTTATGGATAAAGCGAATTAATGAGCGATTTTACACGGCGTTTAAACTGCAATCTGCAGCATGTGCCCTTTGGATTGCTCTGTGGTTTGAATTATTCACTATGATAACGTTGCTCGCCTTAAATTCAGTATTTGCTTCGATAGAGTAAAACAGTACTTTAACTCCTACGCCAGTAATGACGAGGCCAGCAGTTCCCAATCTTTTTCAATCCGCGATCCACTTACGAGTTCAGTTATATGTATAGACGTCCTAGTGGCAGCGAGGGATGAGTTCTAGTTTTAAATAGGATTAAGGGGATAGATAATCGGGACGTATCAATGAGGGAACGGGAAGCAATGAAGTCCTCGCGATACCCCTATATATTTTTTCGACGCACTAGAGCGTCGTGACGCATAGTTTGGGAACCTTTGGACTAGGCTATAGCATTAAGGCAGTTTGCGGTGGATAATATTTTCATGAGATGATAAAATTTCACTTTAGTTATTATCTCTTCAGCCTACTCCTTTTTAAAACAACATAAGTGTATAAAATTAATTGATATTTAAAAAGCAAGTATACGTCACGTGGTGCACTGTAACTTTTATCTGCGTGGTTTACGGAGGTACTTTCATGAAATATTAAAGTTTCACTACAGTCATTATGTCGGCAACTTATCGTAACGGTACTTTGCTATGGTTTTATGGAAGCGAATTAATGAGCGATTTTATAAGGTTTAAATGGACGCTACGGTTCTTACGTGTAGTGGAAAATTTCTCAAGTTTCCGATGATTGTATTTCCAGTGTCTTATATTGTCTATTCCAGTGTCTTCTATGCATTATTCTTTTCGACAACGTTTGGTGTATAACAGTACAGTTATGACGTCGAAATTATTGAACCGGTACTTCGCTTTTGTTTTATGGATTTTACACCGCTTTTAGCGGATTCTCAAGTCACTTCGTGTAGCAATAATAGTAGACCTGAGATTTTCTCAGGTCTACTATTGAGCTATATATATTGAGGACCTGAGATTTTCTTGTATACATATATAAATTTAACAGATATTAATAAATTTTGAAGAATAAAAATCAGACAAGAATATTATAATTAGGCATTTGAAGGGAAAAGCGTCAGTAAGGGAAAGATCAGAAAAAAATAAATGTTTAACCACCTTAGGAATCACAACTCAGTATAGCAAAATTCAGAAGACGTCGAAACTAGGGACGTTTATAGAAGAGTGTGTCAAGTTCAAATTTAAATGAATCATTACATTACAAAAGCATATTAAATTAATGAAACATGATTTATATATCTAAGTAGACAGTAAATCCACGTAGTTGTGTGAGTAATCAATTTAGTATTCAGAAATCTACGGCGCCATTTCTTGGATTACAGAACGAATTAATTTTGTACACCATTCTGTATGTGTACTCGCGAATTTGTGTGATTAAGACGGGATTTGTGAATTATTTACTGAAGACAGTTTGACGTCTTTGTGTCTTTGGTCCGGATGTTTAACCCTTATAGTTAAGGTTACTTCGAAGGATCTTCAGGTTAATGGACATCATAGATAGTAAATTTAAGCGGCGGCTTGAGATTATGTATTAGTCCTAAGAGGATATTAATTCATCTGAAATATTCTAAACACGAGATTAATAATGCAATGGATTTTTTGAAATGAAATGAAATAATATTTATTTGTAGAAGTGGGTTACAGTAAAAAGTATTGTATAACCTACTTAACTACTTTTAAATTGTGTAACCTTTAAACTTCAAATCGGATCATTTTTATTCACTTATGCATGGCTACACTTACATGCATTTCTGAACTGTTAACTTTGTAAGCTACCACCTAACTTACAAGTGTTACATAAAAGATTATCAATGACTAAATTGTATGATAGTAAAAAAAATATGTTCTTCTTATCCGCTCATAAATTTTTAGGTCTAGAATCTGATAAAAATCTTTCCATGTGAAAACACTCTGAAACATATGTGTTCTCATTGGATATAAACAAAACCAGCCGGCAGCTTTATGCGAACATTCGATAGTTACTCTCTATCAAGGCATGGGAAATAAAGTTTTCGACTTACGAACTCCAATGCGACATGAACCTATCGATCACGCGGTTAACAAAGGCGTGGAAATCCGAAACACGGAGACATTTCTCTTGCAAATGTACTCCGAACCTGCTGACAACATTGACAGATTGCATTTTCTGCCAACTGACAAACGTCCCTGCTGGATTATTATATATTCCTCTTGCAATATAACATATAAAAATATTTTTCTTCTTATCTACTGATTTGAGTCTAAAATCCGGTAAAAATCTTTCCATGTGAAAACACTCTGAAACATATGTGTTTTCATTGGATATAAACAAACCAGCCGGCAGCTTTATGCGAACATTCGATAGTTACTCTTTATCAAGGCATGGGAAATAAAGTTTTCGACTTACGAAGTCCAATGCGACATGAACCTATCGATCACGCGGTTAACAAAGGCGTGGAAATCCGAAACACGAAGACATTTCTCTTGCAAATGTACTCCGAACCTGCTGACAGCATTGACAGATTGCATTTTCTGCCAACTGACAATCGTCCCTGCTGGATTATTATACATTCTTATTGGAATATAACAGGTAAATTGAAAGGGGGATTTTAATATTTCAGTGTATTTGTATGTTTCTCTTTTTCATATAATTCTCTAAATTAATGTATATTTTATTGGTTAGAAGTTGTTGTAGCGCGCTGAAACAGACAAATATAGCTGTTTCAATTTAAAAAAGGTTGAAAAAATATCATAAAGTAATAATTACATAATAGGGGATATACCGGTGATGCTTTTAGGAAAAAAATTAAAAGTCACGCGGGTATTGAAGTAAATTGTCACATGTAGATTGAAATTTATTAGTTTCAAGTCTTGTTAATTCATATTTCATTTGCACTCAGATTCCATTGTACAAACCTATATCATTTTTAAGCGAGTACTAAACCAATAATTTCTTACGATTATATAAATACAAATAAGTATATAAAAAAAGATACACATAAATATAAATAAAAATTAAGAGTTAAATACAGAATTATAAACCCTATTGGAAAGGTAATTTGTATCCACAAATACAGTAATAAGCTGATACAATAAGCAATCTTGTGCAATGAATTGGAATTATTCGCGTTAGTTAGTATTCGTTTGGCATTTCATTGATCTAAAATCACTGAATTGAATAGTTTAAGGGACGCTAAATTTAAAATAGTAGTCAACATTTTAAGCAGCCATGTGGAAAAATAATTGTATTTAATTCGCATCGTATTTTACATAATATATAAAAGAAATATTTTTCGTTTGAGCGCTCTGATGCTATTTTTATTTGAAGCTAATTTTTATTAAATTGTATACTACTGAAAATCTATATAAAAAGTGGCCAAGTGCGAGTCGGCCTGATGCACAAACTATTCTTTTAATATATTTTTTTAATTTTTACGGAATATGTGATATATCTGGGCTAAATACAGATAGCGGATGCATGCAGATTTTTAACATTTTATATACGAAATCCTAAAAAATGAAACTCTTATTTTCCTTGATCAATTGTTTATTTTTATGACCGTTCGCTCTTATGAAAAAAAAGGGAAAGTATAGCAGAGATATGAAGTTTAAGGAAAATATGATTTTATATAACTTGTCGAGGTAAGACAGCTAGTGCCCAATAAAGTTCATTTTATACTTGTATTAATGATCGAATAGTATATTTACACCCGAGTTCACAAACAATGCTATGAGTTAGTTGCTTGTCATTTGGAACGCAATGAGAAATGTCTTGCTTTGCATAGTACATATTACCGCGTCATTAACACAAGTAATGTTTGTAAATACGATTCTAATAGTTTGAATTTTTAGTACGAGTTCCTACAATTAAAATGTATCCTGGTTTAGACAAGGTGGAAATGCACATTGGCTAGATGGCGCTAGGCGCACCGTCGTACTCTAGTCGATAGACGCTTTTCAATAGGCTGCAATAATTACGTTAGTAATTAAATTGTGCTGAGGTGATTGAATTAATTGTGTAATTTCCTGATGCGTTATAATATGAGGGTATATAGTTAAGGCAGGTTAGTATTGAGCTTAATGGCAACTTATTGGCAATGTTTGAAATAAAGAATAGAGGGGAATAATGCTTTATAAATTATACCTTTAGTAGGCTAGTTGATTCTTTTTTTATTTGGTCTTAAATGATTAAAATTTGATCAAGTATAAAAAATAATATTTTTAATAGCCGATATTTCAATTTAAAATTTACCAATTTCCTAACGCAGGTGACCGGCTAGCGTTTTCCTTCGTTATGAAACCTCTTTATGAAATCTCTTTATGAAACCACTAACCCGATTTGCATGAAATTGTACAGAGATTGTTTGAAACCCAAGAAAGGATAGGATAGTTTTTATTCCACAGGAACTGGATACATACTCGGGTAAAACCGCTGTGTAGTAGCCATACTCATTTATAATCCTTAAATACAAAAAAAAAAACAGTATTAGTCTTTTATCTTAGCATCTAATGTTTAAATTCTCAACATTCAGCAGACGTTTAAATGTGTATGTTTATAAACCGAATGTCTGTGTATATTGGATAAGATATACTTATTCACTCACGCTAAATATCTTTACTAAAAAAATGTTATCTTCTCTACCTCAGTCGCTAATGCTTAGAATTGTACACGGAATGTGTATGTTTATTCTACGAGATATACCTATTCACTCACGCTAAATATTTTTACTAAAAAAATATTATCTTCTCTACCTCAGTAGCTAATGCTTAGAATTGTACACGGAATGTGTATGTTTATTCTATGAGATATACCTATTCACTCACGCCAAATATTTTACTAAAAAATGTTATCTTCTCTACCTTAGTTGCTAATGCTTAGAATTGTACACGGAATGTGTATTATTAGACGAGATATAGTTATTCACTCATGCTAAATATCTTTACTAAAAAAATGTTATCTTCTCTACCTCAGTAGCTAATGCTTAGAACTGTACACGGAATGTGTATGTTTATTAGAAGAGATATAGTTATTCACTCAAGCTAAATATCTTTACTAAAAATGTTATCTTCTCTACCTCAGTAGCTAACGCTTAGAATTGTACACGGAATGTGTATTATTAGACGAGATATAGTTATTCACTCACGCTAAATATCTTTACTAAAAAAATGTTATCTTTTCTACCTCAGTAGCTAATGCTTAGAATTGTACACGGAATGTGTATGTTTATTAGACGAGATATAGTTATTCATTCACGCTAAATATTTTACTAAAATGTTATCTTCTCTACCTCAGTAGCTAATGCTTAAAATTGTAAACGAAATGTGTATTATTAGACGAGATATAGTTATTCCCTCACGCTAAATATCTTTACTAAAAAATGTTATCTTCTCTACCTCAGTAGCTAATGCTTAGAATTGTACACGGAATGTGTATGTTTATTCGCTGTAAGTGTATTCTCGGCGCGCGGCCACTGCATTGCCTCAAATTCAATTTAGTGCACTCCGCTGCGTGTTTGTGCACTACCAATAAAATATTCCTTCTATCTATATCGGGATCTGAGAGTGAGTAGTTTACAATAAAATACGTGAAAGTTACATTTAATTACAGGTATAGCTTTGTACATATTTGAAGCTATTTCAATACGTTTCGTTTGTTTCTCAGTCACATTGCATGACGTTGTATTATATCTATACTAGCGACCCACTCCGGATTCGCACGGTTGCAATGCGAATAATAAATACACTACAGAAAAACTGTAAACGTTGCATATAAAAATTAGTACATTATTTGATATTTTTTCCAACATCACATTAGAAACCATAAAAATAAAAGTATTTTTCCACTTTTTAATGGATGTTATCATACATAAAAACCTCCCCTTGAATCACTCTATCTATTAAAAAAACCGCATCACAATCCGTTGCGTAGTTTTAAATATTTAAGCATACAAAGGGATATAGTGATTTTTATAGTCAAGAACAAAATTGTTCTACTCCAAAATTTTGTTATTAGGTGATGAATAAATAAAATATTAAAATTAGAGGTTTGGTTGGTTGGTTGGTTGAGGAACTTTGGTTGATGAATTTTAAAATTAAGGAAATGAAAAATGGGAATATACACAAATATATCATACAACTATGAAACTATCTATACATATAATAAAATCGTAGACTAGCCGTGTCTGTACATTTAATATTTTCAAGAAAAAATGAGTGTTTCGTGTTTCATTTATGATTCTAAACTCAAAACAATGATTTTTAGAATTTTTGTTTGTTTGTCTGTTTGTCTGTTTGTCTGTTTGTCTGTTTGTCGGGCGTTTGTACGCAGTGAACTTCGAAATGGCTTAACCGATTTAAATACGGTTTTCGATTATGTATTACGGCTAGCCCCCCGGAAGTTTTAGTGTTTATTTCATTCAAATCGGTTAACAAATAAAAAAGATATGAGGGTTCAAAGTGATCCATCAAAACACATCATCAATGCGCGTTGGTACATTTAATTTAATCTTTTAAGTGTTATTTAAAGCACTTTTTATTGATAAATGTAGCCCTCTCTTGATCTCGAAAGTACGTACGTTACGATCATGACGGCTAATCACAACAAAGACTAACCAACATGCAGAGGATATTATTTGCGTCCATAAGCAAATATGTGTTAAATCCATGGAAACATCAACTCTTTTATTCTGAGAGTACACGACAGATTTCTAAAATGTCAATATTTTGCAAAAAAATTAACATAGAATTTAGTTTATAAATTGTAGTTTATAAATTAGAATTATATAAAACTGAACAGTGACTGACTTTTGTTATATTGAATGTAGGATACACTTCGAACTTAAACCTTTACGAGATATATTTTTACAAACGTACGTTTCTAATTCTTAAAAATTGTCGTACCACCTCTACTTCGAAAATCCACAAAGTACAGAAATTTGTATTCCACGCGGGCGAAGCCGCGGGCGGAAAGCTAGTCATACATAAAAATCTTCCTCTTGAATCACTCTATCTACTAAAAAAAAAAACACATGCGTAGTTTTAAAGGGACATAGGGACAGAGAAAGTGACTTTGTTTTATACCATGTAGAGATTTTTAGAGTCAAGAACAATACTGTTGTACTCCAAAATTTAGTTATTAGGTGAAGAATAAATAAATATTCAGATTAGAGGTAAGTATAAACTTTGTTTGTTGAGTTTAAAATTAAGGAAATGGAAAATGAGAACATACACAAATATATCATACAACTATGAAACTATTGTGCAATAAAAATCCAGCATTATACATGAGCTTTATATAAACAAAAGCCGTTTTAATAAAAGCAAGAAAAAATAGAACAAATCCATCCGTTACTTCAGTTTACTCAGCTAAAAGTGCAAGCTCATGCAAATTGGAGGTAAGGAAATTGCGCGAATCAAAGCAAAAGGAATCCGTGGAATAAACGAGAATGTTGAATAAATCTCATTTAGTTTCATATAAACTACCATTGTGGATATACTTTAATATTTTAGGTTTGCACGCGTAAATTACATATCATAATTGTAGGATTTGAAGCATAATACGGATATTTGTTTTATCTTACTAGAATGTTAAGCTTTCCAAAATTACGTGTTTTTTAAATTCCATAAACTAGGCTGGATCTTACGTACATTACAATGGTCAATCTGTTTACATGAGTTCACAACTGGTAACGAATACCATTCTTTTTTTTCAGGATTTTGTTGGCAAATATTAAGGCAAGTAGAGTATAAATGTCAATGCGACGAAAAAATCCTTCTTCATTCATTGTACATGCCGATTTAAAAACACATGCTCATTTCACGGTCAAGAAAGCTACTAACATATACTTTGGTGTTGACCTATGCAAAAAATAAGGGCAAATTGTATTCTTAAACACTTCATATGAAATCTGAGTATACAAAAACATGACTCTTTGTTTGCGTCAACTATAACGCAATAAAGTACAGCCACAATCATGAGCTATATTTAGAACAAAACCAGCTTTAATAAAAGGGAAAACAATAGGATAAATCCGTCGTTACTCCAGTTTACTTAGCTAAAAGTGCAAGCTCATGTAAATTGGAGGTAAGGAAATTGCGCGAATCAAAGCAAAAGGAACCCGTTGAATAAATCACATTTAGTTTCTTATAAACTGCTTTTATAAATATTTTGTTTGTCGTCGGAATGAGTCTCGGAGATGTCACTAGTTTGGTGCCTTTAATTATAACGTAGATTTTTTATATAACTAAAACTGTTTGTTATATTGATAACCAATTAAATATACTTAATGTTTTGTTCAAAGAATCAATATAAACTCACACTGGTTCATATCCAAAATAAAGTCAATTAATACAATTTTATCACATGCATATAATAATACAAGTAGGGGCTTTTTCAGTCCATGTTTCTACTATTATTCAACGCCTTTACTGCTTGAATAAAGTATACACCCGTGTAAAAGCCAAAGCGCATTCGAGTTAACCCCTGCTATTGCTTTAAATATATTTTTTCCTCGTATTACTACGTTCTTAACATAAAATCCTGTAAGCACACTTATATTTAGGATTTACCTTAATCCGTTATGAAGTACGCTCCATGCGGTTTAAACCGAACTCATTAAAACATTATAATTTAAAACCAGAATATCCGTGCTTCGCAGAAACATAGCGTAATTCAAGTGCCATGTTATCTTGTCTAAAATGTTTTAATTAACTGGCAACAAGCAAGTGGCCACTCGTGAGTCCGGATAAGAAACAGTCTCGTTGGACCACGTCCAAACCTGTTACCGCTTTATTGAGAAAATTTCATACGTTTCCAAGGAAATTCAAAGCTTTGCCTTAATAGCGTCGCTACGCCACATTTGTCGTGCTCTAATCCGAACGGTTACCAATTCGGGACTTTTGAATATTCCGTGAATAAAGTATTTCTATGTTCATGACATATTGAAATGGGAGACGTATTTTGGTTTATTTTACTTATTTATTCACTGCTTTGTGCATCAGTGTAATAAGGTAAAAGTTCAGACATCAAACGTCTTAAATGGGATTGATTTTTAAGTAACAGAATTGATCATTTCATTTTGTATTTAGGTTGCTACTACGTGAATTTATAAACTATCAACATATTAAATCTTTTGTGGCTTTAATATATTTATAATAACGCTAATAGCTATGATGAAAATAAGAATATTAGCTATTGTTAGTTGATTCTACAGCGTTGATAAAGACCAATATATTTTGCTTCAAAGTGGTTTTATTTGTCCCTTTAAGCTAAAAAGCATATTTTCCAGTTAGAAGTCCACACTCCTCCCATTTTGCAAGGCCCATTACAAAATTACATACCTCGTTTCTAGCAAGTCCATCGCTGACCAATTCTTGTTGAGTCTACGAAAGCCAATTAGCATCAAAACGCACTCGCGCAAACCATACTAGCTCTTTTGAACATCAAACGTATTAATGATCACAGATTTTCTGACAGTCTCCGTTTAATTGGACATAACACAGCCACAGAACGGGCTTTAAAACCGCACCGGTAACTCAAGAGCTGTAACTCGATAAATGCCGAATTGAAATTTCGGTAAGCCCGTGGATGTTATCGAAAAAGTAAACAACTTTTAATCCGGCTTTGAACTGCACTTCGGTACTTTATTACCCAACTTTTGTGGATAGCCTTAAATATCAATTACAGTTTGCTCAGTTTTTCTATTAATGGATAAGCTTGACCTAGCTATGAATACGTAATTCTGAGATAATGTTGCTGTTTAATTTCCTCTGGATTAATTTAGTTCGAGAATTTTTAGCTCCACGATATTTTGATGTTTATCTATATTTATTTATGTCTCAAAGTCGGATGTTTGAAATAAAATATAGAGTATTTATTTTGTTGACAAAATTACAAATAAGATAATAAATATTCTTAAGTTATAATAACGTTACGATCAACAATTTTTTTCTAATTACTAATCTAATTCTTCAACAAATCAGTATTTATTTTATATTGGCCTATGTATTATACAATTTAATATACCGCCTGCTACGCTCGCATGAAATTCAGTGCTTATAGATCAAAAAAATAGAACAAAGTATCCTGTCACCTAATCCAGCTGATATAATACAAAATTTCATAAAAATGCGTTCAGTAGTTGCGGCGTGTTTAAAAAAAAAACATCCAAACATTCAATTTTTCACATTTATAATAAGTAGGATTATTTTCTTGACAACAATTAAGACGCGTAAACATGTCGCAATACACGAGATCACCCTTTTCCTTTCGTTAAGATGACAGCGGCACTCTGAGGATGATATTACGGAAAAGGCCTGGCAACGTCGATCAAATGGAATTTACACAACATATGAGATATTTCATAATATTAGAAGAATAACGTTATTATTAGTTAGTTTGCTTATTTAGATTTCAATAAACGGTGCAAAATAAAATATTTTTGACCAAACGAAAACATAAAGTAAATTATATCATCAATACATCAAAAATATAACATACCCTTTCCCTTTCATTGAATATGACATCACTCTGAGGATGATATTACGGAAAAGGCCTGACAACGTCGATCAAATGAGATTGTGATAACATATTGTGATATAAAAATATCGTTATTTTTGTTTGATTTAGTTTCTTTATTTTGCAAAAATAGTGGAAAAGTTCATATATTTGTGATGTGATAAATTAAAATAAACAAACAATCGATCAGAAAAAAGAACATTTTTCATTCGATAAAAATGGATGATAGTAGGAAAAAGTCTGTTGTCAGCGGATCTATCAAAGGGAATCGTAACAATATATTAACATATTTCATATCATTGGAAAAAAGAGGTTTTAGTTAGGTAAGTTTGTTTTTTATTGAAAATTAATATTGAATAGTAGGATAATTTTAACGCACAATTAAAAGACAATTGTATAACATATAAGAAAATATTACTCTTTGCCGTTCGTTAAATATGACAGTACTCTTGGGATGATATTACGGAAAAGGCCTGACAACGTCGTTCAAACGAATTTTTGACAACATATTAAGATATTTCAAAATGTTTGAAAAATAATGTTATTCTAAGATAAGATTGCTATTTCAACCGATTTATTATAAACGATATTAGATAGCAACGATTATATTAGAATGGGAGTAAGACGGTTAAAACAATTGAATCAAATTAAACATGTTTGTGTATTTCCACCGCAATCAATTTAATACAGTATAATGAACACCACACAATTATGAAAATACAGTAAAGATATACAGACGGCGCGTCGTCACCCTTTCTGACACGCTCCCTTGTGTCTAAATACGCCTTTAACCAGGAATGATGCTTACTTTGAAATAAAAGTTCTGTCCGTTTAGTATTCGTAAAAGAAAAGAGAATTAACACTAACCTAAAATACGCCTTAAAGATAAGTGTGTGTCCAATAATGAAACGTTGATTTCGCGAGGTGAAAACTTTTAATTTTTTTATTTACAACTGCAGCTTGCAATAAACGTAGAAAACAGCCATCAAGTACTACGTCAAGCAATAATTCCAAATGTACAATAAAACAATTTATAACCCCACATGTGAATGGGTCAAAATGCAACGCGTCGTAAACTTTACCGCTTCTTCATTCGATTGAAAACTTTTAGAGCGGATAAATTTTAATTCAATCACGAAATACTTCTTTCGCAAAATGACGTGAATAAGCATCGATGTCGTCAATGTCTTTTTATTAGGTGTTTTCTTGTGAGAATGTGTAGGTTATATCTTTATATATATAAATTACGTGTCACAGTGTTTGTCCGCGATGGACTTCTAAATTGCTAAACCGATTTTAATATTTTTTTTTACACCGGTGCAGGTTGATCCAACTTGAGAGATAGGACAGTAGTCCACGCGTGCGAAGCCGCGTACGGAAAGCTAGTTGTTATATTATAGATATCGCTACCCATTAGTCAGGTCTGGAGATCCATGTCGGGGTATAATAGGAGAGCCATCAGACAAGTTTTTAGCTTGACTCAAACACTGCTCAAAAAACTGTTCCGACATAGTCTGAGATATTGTGTCAGTGAACATTTTCAATGTGTGCGCTACTTGAGGGCGCTGTTTATAGTTTGACCTCTGTAGCAATCTATTTTGTGGTGCACCGCGTCATAAAGTTTACGGCTTCTTCATTCGATTGAAATGTTTTAGAGTAGATAAATTTTAGTTGAAAGTTTAATTCACCTACGAAGTGGGTAAGTGCTTGAGCCGGTGAAAATTTCATTTGCAAAGTGCGTCCATTACCAGTCATTTAACTTTGCTAGTAAAACTTTAGTGTTTAAGGTAGCCAAAACCATGATGCAATAAGGATTTAGATAGCAGATTTTAGCGGTTCAAATATTCAACGGTTAAATTTCGTTAAACGTTTAAATCGATTCGAACCCTGGACCCGAGACCAACAAGACTGTCAATAATAATAGTTATTACTATTACTTTGCTAGTTGCACTATATGATTTGTTCTTAAAATTACATGATAAAAAGTTTTGATTAGGGAATTTAAATTATTAATTTAATTTGGATGTTGGTCTGCTTTGTTCCATTTTATCGAGTCCATTTTTAAAAATTTGTACTTTGGTAATATATCCCTAGTTAGTGATGTCCTTTAAGGTGTAAATAATTATTAGATTAGTATGTTGCTGTATAAGTTACGATGGTGTTGACGTATCCAAGTGGATAAAAACCCCTCTAAAATATAGATTAAAAAAATATAAAACTTTAGTATTAAATGTTTGCAAGTTTGGAGTCAAAAAATCTATCATAAGCAGAAATTTCCACCCTCAAAACTTACATATCAAAATCTGTTGTTTAAACATTATTTACTAAAGCTTTTCCAACCGTATCATGCACAAGTTTGATAATTCACTGAAACTTACAAGTTTTTACGTCTGTGTTCTATCGAGAGTTACAAGTTGTTTTAACTTTTAATAGTTCTAAGCAGCCCGAGTTTGCTGAATCCAACACCCAATCTTAAAACTTTGACTATGAATAAAATCCGAGACTCGTATGAAACAGAACAAGCAAAATAAAAGCTTTTCATAGAAATACAACTTATATACAAGCCTCTTTAAGTCCTTCAAAGAAGTATCGATAGATATTATGAAAGATTAAATATATACAGAAATGTTAAACCTATTTTTATAATAGCTCCTTCGCGTGGCTTCGCTCCTATAGCATCTGATATATCTATACATATAATAAAACAGTAACCAAACCATTTCTGTACATTGAATATTTTTCAAAAAGAGTAATTGGTATGCAATATGTATGTTCTATATATACCAAAACTATGGTTAGAGTTTTTTTTTCTGTTTGTCTGTTTATCTGTTTGTCTGTTTGTCTGTTTATCTGTTTGTATGTGCGTCAATCACGTAATAACCACTGGGCAGATTTTGATAAAATTTCATATGCTGATAGACCTATATTAGGTGCAACTTATAGGCTACATTTTATTTGAAAAAATATTTTTAGGGTTGGCTTTTTATACATGTAAACGGAGGGTATAAAAATAAATTCGCGCATACATCATTAAATGATGGTGTCATTGGATAGGTCTTTTAAAATAAAATACAGGTTTCTACAAGCGTTTTTTGCTAAAATAAATATTTTTTGAGATATGCGCTTCTGAAGTTGTAGAAATGTCATACCACGTGGACATGTGAGATTTTGGTTGAATTGCGGACATGCTTTTTTATACTCTTAACGTATAGATTAAGGCGTTGAAACACTCAATAAATTCTCAAAAACCTTCAAAAAATAATTAACTCTCAGCCCGCGGCTTCGCTCGCATGGGATACAATTTTCTGTATTTTGAAGAGGCGCGCGCACTATGAGGTTTTTTCAAACCTATGTAATATGTGGAGTGGTCCACGTAATATTTCTTTAAAGGCACAATGAAACACTGGCAATTTGTAAAGAAAAAGTTATTTTATTATTGTTCTCACATAGATATATACAGAAGGCACAGCAAGCACATACACACAGCAATAGAGAAGAGCGAAGGAAAGTTTTTACACAGTCAATAGTATACAGAACACAAGACGGGGAAAGTTGAAATTACGCGTATATAAAGCAAATTAAGGCAAAAGCGATACAAGCGCTCCGCGGCGTAGTCTGGTTGTGACTGAGGTGGCACGCCGCTCGATGCGCACGCGCAGCGCGGTACTCCCCGCGCCCCGCACCTAGGCGGGGCTTGAAGCGACCTAACGGTACTCCGTATACCGTTAGGGATGTGCACCTGTCGATACTCTAAAGTCGATGGCGACATAACATCGATAATAAATGATACAAAATATAATAATAAATTATGTACGCATCACTTATGGTATATGATATATTATGTAAATAAATTAAATAAAATATAATATAATAATAATATATGTGTGCGTGTGTTATTTGTTAATATGTAAATATATAATATAATATAATAATTTAATAAGTAATAATAATAGGAAAGTTACCTACACCTATTTCCATAGAGAATCATAAAAAAAAAACTATAGAAATGCAAATATATAAGCGATCCTGCGACCGTAATTTTTTTAAACTTTCGTTGTGCGCCTCTAAAAACTACAGAAATTAGTAGGCCACGCGTGCGAAGCCGCGGGCGGAAAGCTAGTTATATTATAAAGGCGAAAGTTTGTAAGTATGGATGTATGGATGTATGGATGTTTGTTACTCTTTCACGCAAAAACTACTGAACCGATTATGATGAAACTTGGTACACATATGTATAGATAAGGGTTCAGAATGACATATAGGCTACTTTTAATCCCGGAGTTGTCATTTAATCAGAAGTTACGCGGGTGAAACCGCGGGGTACAGCTAGTATTGTTATAAAGCCTATGTTACTCGTGGATAATGTAGCTTTCGAACGGTTAAAGAATTTTTAAAATCGGTCCAGTAATTTTTGAGCCTATTAATTAGAAACAAACAAAGTTTTCCTCTTTATAATATTAGTGTAGATATTGTCAAAATGAAAATTAAATATTATACTAGCACTTCGTTTTAAATTCCTTTGTGATATCCACAATAGTGATTCATCAAAATATTATGACGAATAGAACGTTTTAACTTTCAAATGTACGATTTTATATCGCTTTATAATTTTTATACGCTTTCATCAGGGTGTAAATCATTACTTAAAGACCGATCCATGACAGTGATAACAGCATAAACGTTCAGGCAAATGAAGTAAGATTTACAGGTGTGTTAAATCATGAACGTTTGAAGAGATGTTCTCGGTTGTAAGAATTACAACGATAAAACTGAGAGCAGATGCTCATAATGCACTTAAAAATTGTTTACGCTTAACTTCTATATAATAAAAAAATATTACACTTTACTAAAGAAATAAGCCAAAAATGGACAAATAACAAATAAATAAAATACTTTTTAAAGGATTTTAAACGCGGTTTATTATACATTATTTTACATTATTATTTAACCCGACGTTTCGAGCACTTTACAGCCTTTCCTTTAAAAAGTATTTTATTTAAAATGGAAAGTACTCGCGTTAAAACAAACACAAGATTATACTAAATAACAAATAATTTTGATAAGGTTGCAAATTACTTAACGACTGTAAAACATGATCCATGTGTTAAATCATGGACGTTTGAAGACGAGATGTTCTCGGTTGTAAGGATGACAACGATGAAACTGAGAGCAGATGCTCATAATGCAGTTAAAAATTGTTTACTCTTAACTTCTATATAATAAAAAAATATTACACTTTACTAAAGAAATAAGCCAAAAATGGACAAATAACAAATAATTTTGATAAGGTTGCAAATTACTTAAGGACTGTAAAAGATGATCCTTATCAGTGATAATAACATAAACGTTCAAGCAAATGAAGTAAGATTCACAGGTGTGTTAAATCATGAACGTTTGAAGAGATGTTCTCGGTTGTAAGGATTACAACGATGAAACTGAGAGCAGATACTCATAATGCAGTTAAAAATTGTTTACTCTTAACTTCTATATAATAAAAAAATATTACACTTTACTAAAGAAATAAGCCAAAAATGGACAAATAACAAATAATTTTGATAAGATTGCAAATTACTTAAGGACTGTAAAACTTGATCCATAACAGTGATAACAACTTAAACGTTAAGGCAAATGAAGTAAGATTCACAGGTGTGTTAAATCATGAACGTTTGAAGAGATGTTCTCGGTTGTAAGGATTACAACCGTGAAATTCAGAGAAGATAATCATTATGTAGAAGTGAGTTTATTTACTGTAGTGCGTTTATTCATGGAAAGTTTCTAAATATATCATAAAAATTAGATACACACGCACACATGAATCAATCAAAAGTATCAACGTGTGAAGAACAAGTGAAAAATTATTTATTATGGATCACAAAAGGACTGTTATATAACAAACTTAAGTCTAAGGTACGGTACAATCCATTTATAAGTGACCACGCCTTACAAATAGTTTACAAAATTGTATGTTTTAATAATATTTTTTTTTATTAATTTAATATATTGTAGTCTTACATAAAAAAGAAACATGAATATAAAAATAAAGAAAAAAGAGAAACAAGAAAATTAATTTTATTTTTTTATAAAAGGTTGCATATTACTTAAAGGCCGTAAAACAGGATCTATGACAGTGATAAGAACATAAACGTTCAAACAAATGAAGTAAGATTCACAGGTGTGTTACATCATCAACGTTTGAAGACATTATATACTCAGATGTTAGGATTACGCCAATGAAACTGAGAGGAGATAAATTTGGAATATTAACGAAGTTTCATGTATATTTACTGTAGCACTGCATTAGCTCTCATACACTTTTCAATCTTAATGTTATACACACTAATTTTAATAATGAATCGATTTATTTCAGTTTCGATTTATATATTTTTAAACACGTAAGTTTTTGTTGTTTAAGGTTTATATTCAAGATATATTTTTTATGAAATAATAAAATAAATAAATGTTAAGCTATCAAGTAGGTTTTGAATTTTGTACCTTAAATTAAGGAAAGACTTCTTTATTTGTACAGGCATGGGAGTTCATGTATAGAAATATTATGTACAATTAATACCCAATTGTAAAAGATTTTGTTGTTCTCTTTATATTTAATAACAAGTTACCGTTAATTTTGTAAAAATAATCTATACTTATTAATATTTTAATTCGGAATGTTTGTTGTTTATATGCGCTAGTTTGATTTTAAATAAACGGATAGATTTGAAGCACTCTTACATATTATGATAGTAAGCTTATGCAAAATGCAACAGGCTTATTCCCACGTCTTTCTTCAAAGCGGTGACGCATCTGCGACACTGTAGATGTTGCAGATGTTCATAGGCTGCGATCTGTCCCGTAACATCCGATGAACCGCATGCTCCGCTTGCCCAATATGTCAAAAACATAGCTGTAAGGATAAAATATATTTGTCCGGGTTCCTCATCATACCTATGGTGGTTGTATTTTTTATTAGAAAACTTTTCTGTTTAACGATCTCAACCTAAAGACGTACGACAATATATTGATTTCATCTTAAACTTTGACTCAATCTTTTCTACTTAGAACGAAGTTTGTGGTAACAGAGAAATTGATGATCGTGTTCATATAAAATTTAACATCACAGCCATATTAATCCATTACTTTGAAAGTTTGTTCCTTATTAAACAAAAAGCATTTACTTTGGTTTTTGGGAAAACGATACTTATAATTTATTTTTATATAAAGTATAGTCTGTTTTTGTATCTCTCTCAATTATCATACAAATATGAATTAATTAAACATTTGTTCAATATTTGTGTTTTGTATGGACCTATTTGAAAACTAACCCTCGATGTAAAGAAATTATTCATATAAATAAGTTATATAATATAAGGTTTACGGAATATATAACTAAGGTTTATAATAACTATCAGACCGACATAATCGCATTACGATTAAGCTCTTAAAAAGTATTAAAAAAATACTTCTTTGAAATGTAATTTAGAGGAAAAGTATGCTAAACAATTTGGCATCAACACCCTTCCGTATATCTTTAGTTACAAAGTAGCAAGTTAACTGACCACTGAGTAACCCACAATTTATAGTTGAAACTTTAAGCGAACCTTAATGACCGTGAGTTCCAGTGAAATAGTAAGGAGGTGAGAGTGTTGCCAGGTCGAGCTTGTAGAATTGCCAGGAATAGGTTAAATTGTGAATTTTGGCTTTTACATACTTACAAAAAAGTCATGCTAAAATAGAATCCTTATATTATGTAACCACCTGATCCGCGCGGCTTCGCTCCCGTAGCATAATGTTTTATATGTAGCATATAAAATGTATCCTATGTTGCTCGTGAATAATGTAGCTTTCAAATGGTGAAAGAATTTTTAAAATCGGTCCAGTAGTTTTTGAGCCTTTTCTTTACAACTAAACAAACAAGCACACAAACAAAGTTTTCCTCTTTATAATATAAGTGTAAATAAATGCGAGATTTTGTGATGATAGCTGTTTGCTACTTTTGAACAGCTGGAGATATTTTTTATCCAAGCTTGAGATATATATTTTTAAAAGATTCTTTTGCCCACTTTAGCTATAAAAAATCTTAATTATGATAAAAAATTAGTTATTCATTTAAGTCCTCATACTTGCATTTCATACTAAAATTATGTCTTTATTGATAGGGTATATCAATAGATGGAACATACAACATTGCTAAAACATAGATACAACACTAAACAAAATTATTGAGTATCTACAAATTTTATCCCCGTTTAGTTTAGGAGGAGATAGCGTTGTGTAAAACGTTTGATAAATACCGGCGTATCGGAAGGTTTACCCTGAAAAGCGGGACGTCTCACACCGTTACACCTGGCAACACTAGATGAAAGCGATTAATAGAATTCTGTTCTCACGGGACCACATAAGCCTTCACCTGGCACAATTTAATACAGATTTAGTGTGCTTCCCTGGAATACTGAAGCAGACAGTCTGAACTAGTTCCGAAGTTTGACTATAAATTGAAGAAAGTTTGATCTTTCACACACGTATTTCGTTAGGTGTTAGTAGTGTTTAAACATTGTACAAGATAATTTAAGAAGCCAAAATAATCATGCAAAAAACGCAAAGTATAATTTTGCGAAGTTAATAAGCGTAATATTAGTTCTAGGCATAACAAGAGCAAATAATACAATTTTAATTTATTTTTAAAGTAAATAAGCGAGTTCATGAGATGAGATTACATGATAATTAATAAAAAACAACATTTGCAGGACATAAACAATATTTGTAAGCTACTAAACTGTGTGTTTTTCTATTAATATTTATCTAAATTATAATTTTGTAGGAATAGTTTTCTAATTTTAAAACAACATTATTCAAATTACTTCTTGCACTATCGCATTCCTCCGTTAAAAATGTAGCTTCAAGTACGTAACACGCATTAAAATACTCCGTCACTCAACGTCGAGTGTTTTATTACGATGCTCCGCTCCGTCTCTCGTAATTATTTTCTCCCATTTTGTCAAAGACAAAAAATATCTCCTACGCGTCTAAGCGTCAGATTTTGTGATAAATTTAGCCACCCCGATGTTCGACTCGGTCTATAATTATCGCCTGTCTTTTTTCATAGGGAATGCACATTTTTAGGATAAGGATATCTATTAATCAGTCTTTCGGCATTCCTCTCGTTTTATGTTTGTTAAATGGCCGCGGTGACAGTAAATATTGGCTTAAGTTTAGTGACGTTTATGGAAATTGGATTTTCAATACTGTAAATAAATTCCTTGTGTTCAGAAACTCAAATATATTTATTTGTTCACCAAATTTTACGCTTAATTATATATATCTGAATGGGTTTCTGTCATGAAGGCATACTGCAAGAGTAGCTTATTATGAAGAAGATTTGTGTGGGCAAAAATACAGACACACTATCGTTTATCGTTTAGTATCATAAGTATCTTAAGAGGCATTTCACATTTTCGCCCAAATTTATAAGATTTCAATCGCCTAATTTACCATCTTACGTCATGTTTCGAAATTTTAAAATGCATTTTAATAATAGAACAAACATTAATCTAGTGTATTATCGAATCACATTTTCTAAAAACAAAATTGTTGCTTTGTAGTGGACTATTTCCCGCAAGCCGTTTACGGAAAAACGACCGCAGAGTCAACTTCAAATTCCAAAATCTATTACTAATATTCTCAAATTTGATTAATAAAAATATGGGAAGTATTAGAAACATACTAGACTTGTGTATTAATGAACGATATTCAAGTTTATTAATTAAATTTTTTAGCAAAAAAATAAAAACTGAAGTCTATTTTGTCGGACCCGACCTCAATTTTATCGTGATTTTTCCGGTTTAATAAAGCGTTTATTTTTTTTATATTTTATGTCAAAAAAAAGTGTGTTTTCTGAAGAATATAAATATGAAGTTTAATAACAATGCATTTATATTTTTTGTAAAACAAATATTTTTAAATCGCTCTAAATTGCAATATTGCGTTATAGACAAGCGATCACCGATTAGTACAGCGCAAGCGCTCGGCGAGGTAGGACCTGTGTAACTTTTTCCCTCGTTCCGAAAGTCTAGCGAACGTATTTTGAACGTTGCATTATACTACAGCAACACGGATTTGATACTTGTTGTATTATTTTTTTAAGGTATATATTATATAATTTTGAACTTGACATTATATTTACTGCTTGTCTTAGCTATGGGGAGAAACCGTAATTTATACCATTGTATTAAACTAGTGGCTCGCCCCGAGCTGGACCTCGCGTTGTATATTTATATTCATGGAGACCTAACATTGGATACCAAAGCATCGGCGGACGCATACGCGAATGTCATTGACGATGGATTGCGGATACATCGTCAGACGTAAATTAAAAAAAAAAATCTACTACGGCTGTACTACTGTGGCTTATTAGTACGACTTCATTCCGCGGACAATATCGGCAGAAGACGTGCAAAACGACAATTTTTTGTTTTTTTGATTGAAGTTGAATTTTAAAGCAAAAAGACCAAGGACTGTAACGTATCCGAACCTAACGCAGTATCACAGTATTTGAGTATTGTAATATTAGAAATGCTTTAAGTCACTATATAAATAAGTAGTTATATGTTTATTAATTATAATTAGATAAACCGATAAAAATGAAGCCGCGTTGAGGACGGTTTGTTCTTTATATATTAAACGTGGTTTTTATAAGTACTCTTATTTTTTCGTGGCATAGTAAACATCGTCGTTAAATATAAAAAGAAAATAATACAACTATTATCTTTATCTTTTTTAAATAGAAACAATGAACAGTTAAGTAAATCGAACCGTTAATTATCGGAACGCAATTCAAATTAATATTCATTAATTAATAGATATTATAAAATTTACAACATTTTTATAAATACCTTAATAAAAATAAAAATTCTGTATTTAATGGAACTAAATTCATTCAAACGGGGCCACCTAGGGCTATTGTGTTGGTGTTTTGTTCAATCGTTATAATAATATGCGTTGCTTCCACTAGGTGGCGAAGGAACTAAAGAATCTTAGTGCGTAGTAATTTGTAATTGTGTTATTTTAAAAATTACCTCATAAAAACTATTCAATTAATTCAGTTTAAATACAATATTTATAAATTATCATACGTTAGCTTTTATGAAATTCGCATTTTATTGAGTATTATTTATGTTTGAAAAATGAATGATTCATAATAATGAACTGTAAATATTATTAATTTTATAATATTATTTATTTACTTTTATTTTGGTAACGGCTTATATTAAAATAATTCAATACTTGTTATGTTATGTGAAAATATTCACCTTTCATTTGATACCACACTCGGGTATATTCATATTTTACTCGCCATTTAACCCCCCCTATCTTCGCAACCCCTATACCATTTTTTCTCATCTTCGAACCCAAGATTTGTTTTTATCTATACTATTTGCTTACACGATTTTATCAAGATCGGATAAACAATATTTCTGATATTATATAATCGTAAACTAGCCATGTCTGTACATTAACTATTTTCAAGAAAAAAGGAATGAGGGTTCAAAGTGATCCATCAAAAAATATTATAAATGCATAGATGGATTAATTTGTATACAGACAGATTTACAAATATCAATATTTTTCAAAAATTTAAAATAGAATTATTACAATTATACAAACATGAACAATAAACTATTGTTATATTTAATTTATCGGACTCAAAAAATAATATAAGTATATTAAATCGTAATTTTTGGAAAGTTCTCTTAAAATAAAAAGAAGTTTAATGGATTTTTTGCAAAAAATAATTTTTGATGAAACTTCTACGAGATATCTTTACAAACGTACATTTTTAAATTGTAAAAATTGTCATTCCACTTGTACTTCGAACTTCCAAAAAGTAAAGAATTTTGTAGTCTAAGAATTTTGTAAAAGCTAGTTTCTAATATAAATTCAAACTTATAAGAAAATCAAATGAATACTGTTAATTAAAAATAATTGTCACAAAAAATATTATGCATAAAATACCAAGATTGTTACGTCCGTATCGGTATTAGCCCTACACTGTAAGTGTTGTGTGCGTGTGCGTTGCCCTCCACACATATATGATTCTATCAGTTTTTACCTAAACTCGTGCGTTCAAATTTTGTGAAATGGCTCTTAATCATTTTAACATTTTGCATAGTATGTAATAAAATAGTTATATATATAAACAGATGTTGTATCTAGTTGGTTAGCCTTTCCAAAAAAATAAATAAACAGCGTCTAGTATCTAAGTATGTACATTAGGTTTAAGAAGAGGCAATAGTGGGGGCAATAAAAATAATGGCTTTGCAGAGTTTGTTGCGCAACAGATGCTCGTACAGAATCACCCAGACACTACAGACGTTTTTGTAAATTCTTGTTTTGAAACCGTTTTCAAAGCCTTTTAGTCTCCGAAAAACTTTTGGTAAAAGGTTTCATCGCTTTAAACATGTTTGCTTATTTACAGGAGATGAGTAAAATGCAAATTGTGGCTATAAAGTTCACTAAAATCGGTGTAAAAGTTACACAAGAATTTGAGATATCCGTTGATTAAAATTAATGGTACCTCTATTCTGCTTATTATTCACATTTTCGTCTAAAATTCATACCTTATACTCTATTGAAGCCAACAAACAATCTACAATACTGTTGAAGTTGTTTATGATTAACCGCCTGCCGTTTCTCTCACGTTTAATTCGGAGCTTGGAGATCAATTATTCTTATTACCTAATCCAGCTAGTAACCTATATTTACATAAAATTTCATCAAAATCTGTTCAACAGTAGCGGTGTGATTGACACACAAACATCCGACATGTAAACATCCAAACTATCACATTTATAACATTACTAGGCTTACGGGCACACGGCTTAACATCGACAACTCCATTTTAAGCATTTGTTATTTTAATGCAAAATATTATTACTGGAGGTTCGATTTCAGCTAAAATATCTTCTAAATAAATCCATACACTAATCAGTTTCCCCATTAAAGCCATTAGATAATATAGGTAACACAATAAAAGCGGAACCGAGCTAATAATTCACCAAGCCGGGAAGCTTAGAAACACCTGGGGTAGCAATAACACTCGCTAGGTGTCACTTTACCCACCGATTATTGGCCAAGGTAAAATATTAGCTATGCTTACCTTTCTATTTGGTTGCGAATATTCATAAGGTCTTGTTTGTGGTATATACCAAAAACGGTATATGTATTCAGAAAATAAATCATATGAATGATTTAGGGTTAACTATGGACGCAGAAATGATACTTGAAAATCACATAAAGAGAATAGTTAAAAAAGTGTAAGTAAAAGATTTTTTTTAGAAATACAAAAAAGATATAATTTTTTCCAACGATGAAAGTTTGGACACATTTAGAATATTAGTATATGGTGTCCTTTACAATAATAAATATGGTTATATTTCTGTTATTCAACAAAAGGTTAGGAAAACCTGGCATATCAATAACACTCGCTAGATGTCACTTTCTCACCTCAGATTATTTATTGACCAAGGTAAAAACTAAAAAAAAAACAAAACAAATGTAACAAAAAATCAAAAGGCCGGTTACTTTTTTTATTTGGGAATATTCAAATCACACATTTAAAAAACAGTTAATCTTCAATATTTGCTGTCGCGGTAAAAAATTGGGCTTGTAAAATAATTCCAGTCGAATTATTTAAAGTTCCAATAATTACTGTAACCACTAGGGAAATACAAGCAACAGGTAAATTAAAAATAAACGTTGAAACAGTACTTTATTCAGAGTAATTGAAATCACGGGAAAATTGAAATTTTTTCGTTGAACTTTTTTCACTTGACTGTGACGCTGAAAGTGGGAACATTTGTAAATTTTATGGTACCAAAAAAATTTTGTAAAAAAAGGTAAATCGCAATGGATATTTAACTCTAAAAAGTAATGAAATATCTAGTCAAAGTAGAGCCAAGTCTAATGTTTCCTGTTATTTCTTTATTTTTGTATCTAATGTTATGTGAATAGGCCAGATTATAAAATTATTAACTCTAGTTTTAAATTGGCTTATTAGTGTTAATATAAATTCCGAAAAAAAATTTGTACGCTCTTATATTTCTTTTCTGTTTATATCTATTTTTGAATGCGCGTTTATCAAATAACGACTACCGCATAGATGTGTACAAAATATTAAAATGAAAAATACTTTGTGTTTGAAGAACGAAAGATAAAATCGTAAATCCATAAGGAAACCAGGAAAAAAAGTGAAGTACGTGATTAAGTGAGTGAAGACGCGGGTACAAAACTAGTTTATTATCAAAGAAAGATATATTTAATGTTCCAGGTACACAAACACCAATAATGGCTCTTGAAGACGGAGGAAAACGTACACTTTTGATGAATGGTGATCCAAGGGATACAAACATTCGCCTTGTTGAGAATAATCGCCATGAGTGCCATGACAGTCCTCGTCTTTGTATGTATGACGTGTATTCTTTTTAGTAATATAATTTATTTGGAGAAAAATGACCATTTATCAAAGAACGCCTTGTTTGTTTAGTGTTTCACTCGTTGGCTTTGGAATCGAGAGGGCCTGAGTTAGACCTAAGGTCAAGAGATATGAACGAGATATGAAATAAATACCTCCGCCTGGCAGAGCACAAAAAACTGATCAACACTTATTGGATGTAAAATTCACTATAAATATGTAAGAATCAGATATAAATCAAGGCATTTGCACAATTTGAAAGGATATATTCCACGTTTACGACTAAACCTGGGGTTCCACGGCCCGCCAGGCAACAGGCCACATCAAGAGTCGTAACCCGTACTGAGTATTCTCTACATAGGCCTAATCAGATAGAATGGTTACCATGGCCTGTCGATCTGACGTGTCACGGTCTCACCTCTCAGGAAGCAGGCCTGTCTTAAAACCATTTGATACCTATAACAAATTCACGTTTGATAAGTTTGCTTGCGGTATCAAAAACCAAAGAAAACATCCTCATAGTGATAATTTATCGAAACTTGACAGACATTATAGAGTGCAGCCGAGTTTCATTAGCTAATATCACAACGCAATAAATTGGAATCGTACTCAACTTGATTAAACTCCAATCGTAATCAAATTTTTCTTCTATAAAATTCCTTGACGCCACACCTCGAGATCCCTCAATATAATAATTGAATAGGTCATTATTCCCCTCTGTTTTCGGTAAGATATTTCCGGTCATGCCACCGTGAATTATTATTTTATCGTGCTAATAAAATTAATAGCTGCCTCCTCCGCATTAGAGTACAATTGATGGTTTCTGTATCTCGTTTTCTTCCCAGTTTACGACGCTTGTTCTAATTTATCTACAATTCTAAATAACAGTTGAGGGGATGCGTTAGTTTGCAAACTTTGCTCAGACAGTCCCTTTGTGAATAAAATATGAATTGAATATTTTATTAAAGCAGAAACGGAATGGGTTCGTCATTATGGATACAGTTTGTTGTCGGTTTTTTATATTGTTTTGAGCAAGTTATTCATTCGTGAAATGATTTCGTCTGAGATGGTTCACGCGACCTAAGACTAAGGGTCTTGTATAAATTAGAATACGCGGGAAAAATTCCATGGAATATTTTGTGGGGATAAAATAATGAGGTTTGAAATAAAGAACGTGTAAATAAAACTAAAGGAAGTCTGAAGTCTCAATAGACTAGATATGGGTGAATGATTATAATGATAGCCTACTTATATGTAAAAAATAGTCATAATATTTATAAGATCAAAATGTAATCAAATTTTAATTGAAAAGTCACGTCTTTACAAGATACATAAAAATTATTACCACAGCTTTTACTTAAACAGTTATCAAATTATACAAAATTTATTAAGTAAAGCGGTTAGAGCACAGAAACTTTTAAGTATTTATATTAAGAAACCGCCAATAGTTTATAAGTTTTCTTTGTTTGGAGGTTCAATATTATAATGCTTAAGTGAAAAGAGTACACAGAATTATATTTGATATTCAGTGAGGGTGGAAAAGGGTAAAATTCAATCTGTGAACAGACAACCATCTTAAACTTAGGATCGACGAAAATGAGGTGATTAAATAATAATAACATGGAGGCATTGTAAAAGTTGTAGCTTGTAAAAAAAGTGAAAAATTTTAAAGATAATTCATATCCAATATTTAGTCTTAAACTGAATTATTGTATGACGCAATTTTAAAATATACAAGACAGCTGATTAATTAAATAAATTTCGGTCGTCATGCGTTTGATCATCCGTGACGATACTTAGGTTACGGCTGAAAATCAGCGTGTCAAGTTGAAGGCTTGATACATTTTGCTGAGTCTGTAACCTTTTTGCTGTACACAATATTCATAGATATATATTTTGTTATATATTTATTGTAAGTACATATAGTACTTGTGCTACAGTGAATAAATATTTCTCTCTCAAACAATTATTTTGTAAATATACTAACGACCCGCCCTGCTTTCACAGGTACTATATCATGAATGTTATATTTATCTGAACGATCATAACGTTTTCTATCTGCAGCCAATCCCTGTATACATGTATAACTCTATCTATTAAAAATCCCTTGATTCTCTCGATCTATTAAAAACCGCATCAAAATCCGTTTAGTACTTTTAAAGATTTAAGCAAACATAGTGGCAGATAGCGGGAATCAACTTTGTTTTACACTAAGCTAAGTAATCAATAGTGATTCTCTTCAGAAAATTTATACGCAAAAAAATTAATTTTCAAATCGTACCCCTGGTACAATAAAATTTTACACTTCATGCAAATCGAGTCATTAATTTGATGAAAAAGTCTAATTATTTCCTCGGTCATTCCAAATTATTATTGAATGAGGAAAAGATTACAATAAAAAAGAAAGCCAGAAAATGAAATAAAATATATTAAAGTGTATAGATTACTATCATTTTTGTAATTCTAGTACTGTACAATTTGTGCTAACGAACAGAAACTGTAGTGACATGAGTACATACAATAGTTCTCGTAAAATATTATTAACTTCTTACACTGTATTAATTCTTTTTTAACAGATTAGACCGATTAAGAACACCATCTTCAGTAATAAATGTGAAATTTCGATGTGGTTCCCTCACGTTTACAATCTATACATATAATAAAACAGTAACCGAACCATTTCTGTACATTGAATATTTTTCAAAAAAAAGTAATTGGTATGCAATATGTATGTTCTATAGATACCAAAACCATGGTTAAAAATTTTTTTTTCTGTTTGTCTGTTTGTTTGTTTGTCTGTTTGTCTGTTTATCTGTTTATCTGTTTGTATGTGCGTCAATCACGTAATAACCACTGGGCAGATTTTTATAAAATTCCACATGCTGATAGACCAATATTAGGTGCAACATATAGGCTTTATTCTATTTAAAAAATATATTTTAGGGGTGGCTCTCCATACATGTAAACGGAAGGAAAAAAATAAATTCTCGAATACATCATTGAATGAGGTATCATTGGAAAGGTCTTTAAAAATGATATCGAGGTTCCTAAATGCGTTTTCTGCTAAAATAAATAATTTTTGAGAAATATGCTTCTAAAGTCGTGAAAATGTCATACCACGTGACGATGTGATATTTTGGTTGAGTTGCGGACATGCCTTTTTATACTCTTAACGTATAGATTAAGACGTTAAAACACTCAATGAATCCTCAAAAACCTTCAAAAAATAACTAACTCTCTGCCCGCGGCTTCGCTCGAATGGGCTTAAATTTTCTGTATTTTGAAGAGGCGCGCGCTCTGTGAGATTTTGGTCAATCCTATTTCCATAGAAGATTATTATTATTTATTAAAAAAAAGATAGACATCCGCATATATCACTGGTCCTGCGATCGTAATTTTTTTAAACTTTTGTTGTGCTCCTCTAAAAATACAGAAATTAGTAGCCCACGCGTGCGAAGCCGCGGGCGGAAAGCTAGTACAAAATATATTAAATACAGTACACTCGATCTCCTAAACTTTGTGGAATCACCAATCGTCTTTCGTCACCATAAACAATCCAAAATTTCACGTCCCATGCAATCTTTAAAATTTTTCACCAAAAATCACGTTTCCCGCATATGCAATCTTTCAAATTTGTAGCACAACCCCACGATCGCAAGAAGATACGAATTCATGAGCCCGAAATCAGGGGTGCGTAATAAAACCGGAATTGTCTGTGCTACCCGCTTCATTGAACTGTGCATGTATTTTCTCGAATGTTTCTTTATCAGCGTTACGCGTTATTCGGATTCGGAAATGTGACATGTTTTTGCTATAAACTCACATTGAACTTAGTTTCAGTGAAATGAAAATGAAAAATGTATTATTTCGCCCAAATACTAATCTAAAACTTAGAATGTGATTCTTAAAAATAATTCGTTACATCCAGAGCCCAGTTTAATTTATTGTATTTTTAACATTTATTTGTTCCAGTATTTTGGGGGTACGGGATTATTTTAAACAGAGTATGTGTAGTGTATTAATTTAAACAGAGTATTTTGTTATTAATTAATATTTGAAATTCTTATAAAGTAAAACTAGCGCCATGTATCTGTAGTTTATGATATTGTTACTTACCCTCTCTATAATGATGTGTCATTGACTATTATAAAATAGGTACGAAACGATCATAAACATATACGTGCAAGTGCTGTGTATCATATCATATAATTTCAAAATAAGCTTACCGACTACTATCTTATTGGTGTCTTTTGTGAACGTAGCACTTCAGCTGCACCTTCTAATAATGATTGAATGAGTGAATCTCGTCTGGTAAATCTCGTTTTGTACTCAATGATACGTATTGGATCTTTCTAGAAAATGAACAAATCGTTTCAAATAACAATGCTAATACGCATCGAATATGCAGCTTCATATCACTAGAGCCTAAATTGAAACAAATAAAATCTTTATGAAAACAATGCAGGTGTTACGGATATTGAATATTTCTAACATTCTGTATTCCATATCCAATTCGTTCATATTTGATGATTGTTAAGCGAAATCAATACAATGACAAAGAATCAGTATTGCTTTGATATTGCTGTGGTTTTATACGATTTCAATTGAGTATATGAACTTATTGGATTGGGAAGACGGTATATTTATTGCTATTTCACAATACTTTTTACAGGTGTATGGTAGTGATACTACAGATATTAAAAGTGTAGATGAATCTGTCCTCTTTTATACTTTATACAAATAAATAAATATTAATGGACATTTAACACTACCATTTCACATAGTCCCAAACAAAGTTTGTACTATGGACTAGATAACTGATATACCTATACATACTTTTTTTGTAAATAGATAACTAATAAAAACTATAGATAAAAAAACACCAAAATACTAGATAATGACAATGTTCCTGGGGATTGAACCCACTAAACACACAGCCACTAACACATTAAAATGTATTGATACTTCTGTTTATCTCGCTGAAACGTAAACAAATGTTTAACTTAGCTTTAAATAAATATTATAATTAATTTAAACCACAGAAGAAACTAATCCTTCATTATGTATAAAGTGAAATATCTTGAAGCCCTGTCTATTACAACAATTATGCGAGGGTTGTATTAGATGTATGAGTGTAAGCTGACGGACTTGTGAAGTATAAAATCAAAGAAAAAACTATATTGTATAAAATATATATTGCAATTCTATCAAAGGTTATTAATACCTTATTAAATTCGAAGAACCAAACATTGTAATATCTATTGTGAGTTTAAACAATCAGTATTTAATAAGAGTTCCTTTGAAGTGAAAGAACAATAAAATCATAGCGTACAATAAAACCACAGCCAATTGAAGTTAATCAAAGGCCTTTACACCATTAGGACGGTAAAGCTGTACAATATATAGTATAACAAGAATTTAGTGGCGCGAAGCGTGATACAAAACAGTTTGTCTTACGTCTACCTGTTCCTTAATTCAATTAGTGTAAAGTATTGTGTAAGCTATGATAGTGCAATTTTTCATGGAATCCTTGGAGGAGTGTCGAATATTTCTTATATAAAAAATGGCGGCTTTTACACGCTATCCCCATTATGGTATTAGAACGTAGTTTTCGATATCACTCTTAACTTTTTTCCCATAAAACCTTTTATGGTTTCAGAGTACAGTTACTACTTTCTACTGTGCTAAAAATGCTCCATATTCTGATTCTCAAAGAATAAATGAATATCTGGTGTTAATAGAAAATGAAATAAAAATTTTTGCCAAAAAATAGAACCGACTTCCTCGCTCTAAAAAGTAGAAAATAATTTTATTTAATTTTTGTTGAAATCTATACAAAGTCGGTGCAAAATCTTGTTAAATTGAAAATAGATAAGGCACCGACTTTGTATAGATTTCAACAAAAATGAAATAAAAGTTATTTTCTACTTTTTAGAGCGAGGAAGTCGGTTCTATTTTTTGGCAAAAATTTTTATTTTATCCTTTTTAGTGTCTTGTGAAGGGTAATCACATCATCTAGCCACAATTCAGTTGATATATACATCATTAAACCTTAACCGCAGAGCTTATTCCGTTGATTTTCGAGGAGTTCTCTGGAATATCTTCCACATGGATGATCAGACTTGAACCAAATTTCTATGGGACCACACATGAACTCTACTCTTTCGATTGCAAAAAAAAATTTCCAAATCGGCCTATAAACGCCGGAGATATGCGGTAACATACATAAAAAAAAAAATACGGTCGAATTGATAACCTCCTCCTTTTTTTGTAAGTCGGTTAAAAATGATATATTATGTAAACTTAAAATACGTTATATTATCGAATTGTATGGGAGTCGGAGATACGCGGTCCTGTGTGTATCGCAGATTCAGGGTACAATATAATTCAATTTTTAATAATATTACCATTTTATTACTCAAAGACTAAAGTAAACAAAAGGGGTTTTTTCTTTGTCAGTTTGTGCGTCAATCACGCCACAACTACTGAATGGATTTTGATGAATTTCATCTACATATAGGCCTTTATCTGGATTAGGTGATTTGAGACCTTTTATTAATACTTACACCCCGAATTTATCGTGAGACAGCAACTGTAATATACGACGATAATTCTAAACAACTTCATATAGCGTTTCATAATGTAATGTATAAATATAAATATATATACACTCACAAACTTTCGCACCGTCAGGTTAGGCAGGCTAAGAGGATTTAGAGCTGGATTTAGCTCATCCAAATCCGTTAAAATACTATTATTTTGAACATAGCTAACTCTAAGCCGTCTACACTTTTCTAATGGACTTGTCTCGTTGACTGTTTACGTAAAAAACCTTTCATTTACGTAGGATGCAAATGAAAGTAATGGATACTTTTGACTGAGGGAAGTTGTTTTTTATTAACTAACGTAATAAAGTAAAATAAAAAATGACGACCCGATTGGCGCAGTGAATACAGCAATGGTCTATTGCGCTGGAGGGTGTGGGTTCGATCCCCATGAGTAGAAAAATAACACCCACACTATAGAAAATTACAATGTTCATCACATCGCATCGCAATTTTCTACTGTCTGGGTGTTAATTTATCTATAGTATGTATGTATTTACAAAATAAAGTATGTTTAAGTTTATCTATCAGTCATCCAGTTTCCATAGTACAAGCTTTGCTTAGTTTGGAAGTAGATGGCTTTGTGTTAAATCTCCGTGATTATTTATTTAAATTAATAAGGTAAAACGTTTCAAGTTAATTATAGAATGTAATTATTTGGCTTCAATGTTTTACCGCAAAAATATCATATTACTTTTGCGTAATAATGTTTTCGATACATTGCTTTCTTTGAATATAAATATTTGTAAGAAACATTAATACATAAAATAAAGAGGAATATTTGTAACAAGCTATGTTATAATGTTAATATAACCAAACCGAATTTCGGTCACGGCGGCCAATCTCTACAGAGATCAGCCATTGCGTTATGCTTGCATAATGTTATATAGGGTGTATCGTTATAGGTTGATAATATGCTACCAACAGATAGAGGACGATAAGGCGGATCAGATCTAGTATAGTATATCGAATAAATAAAATAAATAAAAATAAATAAATAAATACATATCTGTGGTTCGGATTAATATATTTTAGTAAAAGTTCCTCGGTTTTGGAGATATGTTCATCGGTGATAATTTTGGTTTCCAGTGGTAAAATAATTTTTCAAATCGAATCAAATTAAAGTAGTGTCGGAGCCTATTCAATAAGGAAGTTTTATGATATTCATTATAGTATATTTATCGTTAAATAATCAACATGTAGTCAAGACATAAAAAGCTCTGAATTTTTTTTTAAATCAATTTTTTTTCCAAATTAGCGAGATATATTCGACTCGCCTATGACGTCACAAAGCCTCACTCGAATTCCCGATAAAAAAGATGAATATTATACGTTTTAATAAACCCGAAAAATCTTGATGAACTTATGGTATGGCCTGAAAAAATAGAATTTAGGTGTTTTATTTTTTTGTTAAACAATTAAATCTGTTATAAATATAATCCTGATATAGATTATCAATACAAAAATCAACTATATGTCAATTTTTCCTAAATTTTATAAATCGAATCTTAAGCGGACAACAACTCTACTACAAAACAACAAATTTATTTTCAGTAAACGTTAATTGATTGCATTTTAGTATTTCGAAGTATGACGGAGGATGCCATTGAAATCATATAATTTTTCTTGCAGTCACTACGGTCAAGTCGGATGTGGTGACGTCACACGTAAAACGAAATTATTTGTGGGAACGCAACTTCGAGCCCTATAACTTCTTTGTTTTTAATCATATTTTTTTTCACAGTAATGTTTCAGTTTGCTTATTCTTTTATATTCAGTAATAATAAAAAATAGTGAACGTCCTCATTCTAACAACACAACAAAAAAAAATCAAGTCTTTATACTATCAAATAGTATAATAGAAATATATTTTAGTATTTGTAGATACTACAAATACTAAAATATATTTCAAGGCATAAAGCTTTTATCGAAATTCCATATTTAGATTCAAAATCTGGAATAAACATTTTCTATTGAAAGACATTTATTTAACTACAATTTGTTACGGAATATCCCGGATCACTTTATGTGTTGGAACTCGCATCGCTGAGGATCCACCGTTTGTATACGATATACAATTCATCCGAAAAGAATGGGGATAGTATAACGCTACTAAACGCGTGAAACCGCGGGACACAAGCTAGCTGTGTCTAGAAATATATTTTCAATGTTTTGTGAACAAATATGGGTTGTGTATATTAACAATTGTTTGTAAATTTAGGGAATAAAATACTACCTCAATTTGTAGAGGCAGTGTTTGTTAAACTAATCCGGCTTTAAAAATTCTTTCGCAAGCTATATTAATTTAATAATAATAATTTTTTTTTAATATTTTAATTAAGAAAAATTTCGTAAGTAACTATGGTGCTAAAAATATAGTTTAATGAGTCATTTAACTCATCAATTAATAGAAAAATTACAGGACCAACATACCTCAATTCGATAAAGATTGAACCAAATCATACAACAAATTTAGAAATTAGAAAATATTAACGTCAATGCAAAATTAAAATAACAAAATGCTTTTGTTTCTCGCAGTTTTACGCTTTGTCTTTTATTATCTTTTAAATCAATATTATCTCGCAAAAATACATTCTTATTTAAAGAAAATTCTTATAATCCCTGTCCTCTTGTTCTGCTATTTTTACGGGACACTTAATCCCAAACTTAATAAATAATCCATGAGCCTTTGAACAACGAATAATTTTGACAAAAATCCAACGAAACTTCAAAGTAATGTAACTCATCAAAAACAAAAGGAAGGAAAATATTATGGAAGGCGCTATTTGTCTACTTTTCGAACAGATAAAAACATCCATTGAAAAGAAATGAATTTTTCACTTTGAATGAGTGCACATCTAAAGAACTCGTTCATTTAATTTTTAATGTAACTGGCGTTTTAAAATGGAATTTGTGTAAATAAATTACACAAGTCGGAAATGGACAAATATTGTATCTTGAATAATAACTGAATTTTAAATGTACATAATAAAGTGCTTAAAATTGTCCAGGCAAATTAGTAAAATTAGGGAAACATTTCGGAATGGGAGATAGCCAGCAATAAACTTGTAAAAACCAGTATTTTGGCACGTTAGGTCTTGTCTCAAAACCTATCCATGTTATGAATTTTAATTATTGTATGTGATTAAACGCGTCTATAAGATTTTGATTTACACATATGGTTTAAACATATTTTGATATCTTAAACTATTTTCAAGATAGAGGGACGAGGCGTACTATATCTTGTCAATTATTTATTTTACCAAAGAACCTGTATCGAAAATAAAGTGTTAACTAAAAAGTGCTAAAATAAAAGTTTGTATTAATTTAAAGATTACTAAATGCTCTTATTTGGAGGTGAATTAAACAACCCCAATATATAAACATCAATATTTTTTTATTATTTTCTCAAATTTAAATAATGCCTGTACATACAGATTTTACTTTAAATATGTCCATTTCGGTCAGCTATAAGTCTGTATAATTCAAGTAGATTATAATTTTAAACTAACTTTTCTAACTTTATGCCTCACGAGACCTCAAAACTATCATACCTTTATGTCTAGTTAACGTTGTTTATATTTAAAAGGTAATATTTCGGTCCCTAGATTAGCTCCTAAATTTCTAATTATCTCAGAAAATTAGACATGACTACCTCAAAAATATAATGAAGACCAAAAATTATATTTTTACGGCCGTTTTCAATAATGTATCAAAGATTGTGGATAGATCGTTGTCAGATAATATGACGTAAAATCCGTCGATAGAATATTGAAGTCAAAGTAAGTACAAATATGTCTGACTTTAGTAAGCAAATCAAGGGATAGATAGGATATTGAAAACGGCCGTTAATAGTCTCGCAAGATCAGATTTTATAATACAAGTAAAATTGAATACTACTTTTTTTAACTATTTTCTCTGACTTACTTATCCCCTATTTAAACCTGACTTACTTAGACCCTGTTTTGTAATAAGAGCGATATAGTTTAAAAAACCCTACACTTTTGTCATTACATTCCATTCTTTAACGAAAATACACCCGTATATAACGTAAATTTTTAAGGTTTTAAACTAATGAAAAAAAAATCTAAATTCTAAATACAAGTAAATACATATTAGTGTTGAGTCCTTACTTTAACGAAAATGCAACCATATATAAATCTAAGGACAAGTAAATACATCAGTATTGAATTATAGCGATAGTCCCTTTATCAAATCGTGTTCTTATGCACAAATTCGTGCATTTCATGCAATATTAGCCCTAACGTCAGGTATTCAGCGTATCGGCGATATGATGATCGATGGTGTGACAGAAATGCTGTGTCGAACGATATTTATCGCTAATACCTTGTATATTATTATCCTCATGTTAGAGTTTATGGCGCAGTTATGGATATAAAGACATCCCGTAAACATTGTACGTTAATACTATAAAGTTTTACGTCTACAGATCGATATTGTATGCATCGTACGCGTCTTATTTGTATTATTTTTTATAGAGAAATTCACGTTATCATTAATCCTCTTCTTATAATGGGGGGGGGAGCCCTTTCTTTAAGCCGACAAGGCATCTGCAACACTATATTGTAGATGTTCATGGGCTCCGGTCAGTCTCTTAACATCAGATGTCCCGGTGTGCCCCGCGTGTCTCTTATAACATAAAAAATAAGTGTATCCACTTCTCTGCAACTTACAGATCGCATATTCTATAGCGCTTAGCTGAGGTCCGTATAATTGTAAAAGTAAGGGTTTGAGTCGAGGATTGCTTCTGCACGAATTGGGCCAGGGAAGTTACCACACGTTGGAAATCATCATACAACAGTGTTTTTTTCACAATCAGTGATGGCCCAGTGACCCTTTCCATTCATCGCTGAAATTCGATCGTCTAACTTCGATGGTAAGGTAAGGCATCTAAGACATTTTACGTTGTGTGTGTTCATTTGGTTAGGTCGTTAGTTACCATGAGTTGAACCGCATGCTCCGCTTGCCTACTTATTTAAAAACACGTTGCATAAAATAAAGAGAAGTAAGTGAATTTAAAAAATAATACACAAATACTGCAGTTGTATAGGGAAGTGAAAAAGCCGCGTATACTTAAAATTTACAGGGTAATTTGTAAGACATTAATAACGCCGGGCCATTCCTGGTATCATTAGCAATTACTTTTGTTTTATGGCTTTGAAAATTCATATTTTTATTTAAAGGCTAAATGTTAACTATATAGAATAAAAGAAAAAAAATCAATGTCAGCGCAAGTAAGTAGTTAGTCAGATGATCACAGAAAATAAAAAGTTTATTTTGTGTTTTGTAAAGCCTAGGTTAAAATATATTAAAATAACTGCTTGCAAATTTCATCATTCCATTTCATTTTGAATAACGATGTAATAATAATATTATAGGTAACTATACAAATTACAATACCACGCTGAACGACCATTCATAATACCGCACAACAGAAACATTTATAAAGCTGGTAATAATTACCAAGGGCTTAATAAGAACAAAACAAAGCAAATTTCATTGATTACAGCACAAGAGTCCGCAGTACAGACGGTTCTCCAACAATCAAGCCTTTATTTCGGGAGTGTAACGCCCTCTCTATTTGCCACTCTCTCAATGTTTTCACCCGAGTGCCCGGTACTACATTACCATCTACATACTTCGCTTCGTACAGCTCATCGCGGAATATCTTAAACTGCTCTCGAATATAAGCCACCGGCACCTTCGAGACGGCTAACAATTTCGGCTTATGGGTGTCGTCATTGAAATTTCGCGTTTCGTACAATTCGTATATGAGGTGCTTGTCGTGCGGTTTCGGCTTTCTGACAAAAACCGCGTAATCCTTCCCCACGTGTAGGAACCCTTGAAGGCTGTGTTCGGATCTAAAGCCGTCGATAAGTTGGAAGAGCTTATGGAGTCTGACAGATTTCGTTACGATCATGAATGACGTGAATATCATAATGCTTAGCAATTTCTGCAAAAATGCAAACGAGATGTTTGAAATATTTTGTTCTGTAAATTTCTGAAATTTTCATAAGATTCAGTACCAAACTGAACATTCAAGGAATTACAAGTACATAATATAATAGATTTCTATATCTAACAGTTATTTAAACTAGATTACTTACTAATTGGGTTTCTTAGTAGAAATCTTAATTAAAACTTAATTTAGTTATACATAAATTTCATAAAATAAATTAAAAGCCATTCAAAATAATATATGATGAAGCTTTATCTTATGAACACGAAAATTGTAATCAAACTGCGTACGTGCTTAGTTTAATAATGTAGACTTCATTTAATACAATAATTTGAGTGCATATAAAATATTCACAAAACGTACCCATTTCATGGCGTCGCGTCGATTCGATATTATATTTATTTCTGTCAAAAATTACTACTCAAAATGTGAAATTGTGAAACGACGCATCAAACCATGAATATTCAACATTTAACTTCGAAATAAAACCCCATCCAATATTTTATTTTACGAGGCTTTAAAATTTTAATGTGTCAAATATTTTTACATTTTATTGTCGAGTATTCAATACGCGTAGTGACTACAATAAAATATTTTATTTTCACTTCTTATTTTTGAAGACATTTTTAGTAGTAATTTCGTGTTCATAAAAGCTGAGAGCTATGGCGTTTTTCAATAACGAACGAGCAAAAAACGTATCAGTTTTGCATAACTATTTGAAAACCATTTGCGTTTGTTTTGTATGAGGATTTTTTGCGTTTTTAGTTTAGATCGAATTTTGATCGAACGATTTTTATAGATTCTAAAACAATTTCCACCGGTAATTTGAAATCGATTATTTTTTGCTAACATTTCAAAACGAGTAATTCAGTATAAAGACAGTGGTCTTTAAAAAGTATAATTTAAAATTTATTGTTTGACATCTTAATCAGAAAGGTCATGTATTCAAATCTTGTATTGTTTATATTGTTTTTCATTCTTGAATTGTTTTTACTTATGTTTGTGTTTTTTTTTAATTTCGACGAGGGACATTTTCACAACAAAAGATAATAGATTTAAAACTTTTCTGAGGTACCACAGAGAAAGATTAATTTAGATTAACATGGCAATTTGCTAACTTGCGCGATCATTATTTCTTTTTACCATACAACAAAATTTAAAATTTGAATTTTATATCTAAAAAATCTTTCCAAAAATAGTGAAACAAAACAAAGGCAATCATAAAATGCATAAATAAAACACGCTTACACATTTTTACAGTCGGATATGATTTCCATTCGTTATTCATGTTACGCAATAAAAAAGGCCATTCAATATAAACCGAAAAATAGAGCACCATTTGCATTTCGTGAAATTTTTGTATAAGAGAACAAACTGGCGATTAAGCCCGCCTTAGCTGTAATAAATTGTAGCTATCGTAATTAATAAGAGGGCTATTAATATTTTTATTCTTCTCATTAGGCTGAACATACGGCTTGTAATGGCCTTTTAAGGCGCGGGCTATACGTTATACAGTGTGCTCCATTTATTTTATTTCTTACTAGCTGTGCCCTGCGGTTTCACCCGCGTTTATCTATTTTTACTATGAGATTTCATGGATAAAAGCTATCCAATGGCGTGAAGAAGAGACATACAGAGTTACTTTCACATTTATTATATTAAAAAAGTAAGGAGTAAGGATTTAAGGATCTTACCATTGATAAGCAAAATGTGATTGAAGGAACATGTGGTTACTTAGCATAATTTATTGTTTCTTATTTTATTTTATTTATTTATTCTTTTTTATATAACTTGTAATCTTACGATAACATAATATATTTAATATGTTAAAGTATTATAAGTGAACCAAATTTGCAAAAAACCAAAACAAAATTAAACTTCACAAATATACAATTTGATACTTGGGTACATCATAAAAGATGTAACAGACAAAGATCTTTCAGAAACCGCATCAATTCAATTAATCTTTCAAGTTTGTATGTATTCATGCATTAACATAAGAAAGTAAGGGCATTGACGTCCTGTTGAATAACAAATATCGCTGTATAATGAATGTTATTCTAATATAATCATGGACTGCGAAGAATAAATGCAATGTCGTATTTATGTTTTGTATATAGTTTAGATTTTCATGGCTCTAAATTTACTGACTTGTTGGTGAGATGTTTTGGAAGAAGCCAAACAATTCTATTCCTTTTTTTATTTTATTTGAAAAGGCCAGTATTAAAAGCTATAATTCCCTAATTTTACGTAGGTAATCATTAAAGCTACAATGAAAATTAATTCTGAAATTATTTCTAGGAATACCCGAAAGAGACTAGTTTCTAAGCTTTGAGTATCAAAGTTCAATTTCAAAGAAAACACTGTCCAAAAAGTAACCTTGGTTACACGTGTAAAGAGACCTTTTAGTATGTTTAACCGACTTTCAAAAAAGGAGGTTTTGAATTCGATCTTTTTTTATTATGTTTTTATGTATGTTACCGCATATCTACAGCGTTAGTGGACTGATTTTGGTAAAACCAAAAGAGTAGTGTCCCATAGAAATGTGGTTCAAGTCTTATCATCCATGTAGAAGATATTCCAGGGAATTCCTGGAAAATCAGAAAAATGGAAGTCGGTTTTATTTTTTAGCTAAAAGTTATTTTTTATTTATATATGTATAGGGTGTAAATAAAGAAAAGGCCTTCCAATTTTTGTTTATATACGGAGTGTTCATAATTTGTCAAATAAAATGGAGATAACAGTACGTGTGTACTTCGCTTTAAAGACCCCAAGATAAGGGTCAACTGCGCCTGAATTTATTCTCTTCTATTAAATGCGTCTGATAGGCACACTCATTTGCCGTTTCATTTTGTGTTAGTCTTTCATTATTAGGGTAAATTAAAGTTACTGTACTGCGAATTTATGTGCTCTGTGGGGCAAAATATATCGATCCTATTTATTAATAGAATCAGTCTATTGTCTGTTTATCTGCATATCTTATGTTTATCTAACGATATAAGAATCAAGTTAGTTTATTACTGTTGGTATTGCTAAGATCTGTGATCTGAGAAATAATTTAATTTTGAAGAGCTAGTTAAGATGTCAAATGGTGAGCCATTTTCGCATATTTTGATCCCAGTAAAGCATTATAAACGTATCGTTTCGCATCAACCTAAAAACATTTAAGTAAAAATAAATTATTCGTATGATTATAACTTAATACTTATTTAATTTTTACAGCATAATTACTCCTTCACTCTAGCTTTATTCTCTTGGCTCCTTATCTTTTGGTTTCAACCAGTGGTTATGTAGGCGACGCAAATTTAATATATAAATATATAATTTTTTTGTGTTGTAACTTTATTACATTATTTTTCAATCTATCATAGTTTTAAATATGTTTGTGATTTATAGTCTGTTGTCATGCAATATTTAATTATCTGTGTGTCCAATTAATGTTTTTAATATGTTAATGTCCAACGTTATCTGTTGGAGTTAACGCGCTTAAACGCACCTCTTCCGAAAACGTCGTATGTCACACAATTGTACCAAACATTAGTTTTGTAATTTTATGGCAATTTCATGCAAAAATCATGCGTACAGCCCATTTTACAGGATGTTTCAATGAGGATAGCACGGTCAAATTACGGAAAAATCCTCTGTAATTAATAAAGATTAGACAAATCCGCGAAGTAGGCCTTGAATATGCGATCTCCTTTTAAATGTCCTGCTTTTTACACAACAAGGATACGTAGCTTGTTAAAAACAATTAAAATACAAAAAATAATAGTATAAAGACAAAATATAAAAAAAAATAGAAAATATACGTGTTTTTTATGAATATTTTAAAAGTTTTCAAAAATTCCTTCACTATTACAAACCTTTACAGACTAACATAATTTGTATTTTAGGCCTCTAGCCGTGCCCCGCGGTTTCACTCGCGTTACTTCTGATGCCGTGGCAAATCCCGGTTTAAAAATAGCCTATGTTATTGTTGTTCTGGATCCTTACCTATATGTATACCAGGTTTCATCATAATCGGTTCTCTAGATTTTGCGTGAATGAGTAACAAAACAAACATACATACATGCAGCCTCAGAAACTTTCGAATTTATAATATTAGGAGGATTTATACTATACGTAAGTTAACAAGTAAGGTAATTGACAATTTGAAACCTGTGAATGTTATTTTAAATTATTTACAATATTCGATGAAAACAAAGGGTTTTATTTTCACACATATCTGGGACTTTTTCTTTGTGACTGGGCTTTGTATACGATTGCCGCTTGAACTGTATCAAGCTTCAAATTTGCACTAACATTCAAAAACAATCGGTCAAAACAAAACATCATTAATTTGAGCGTTGTTTCGTATTTTAGAGGCCACCTTGACAAGGGTAGTGACGCGCTATCACGTCTTCCAGTTGAATTGCTTGACCCCTCCTTATCGGTGTTTGCTATAAATTCATAGTCGCCATTGCTTTTGACCAAGACGAATGACTGTTGGACGGATTTTTACGCAAAAAATTGTGACAAATTTGGCATTTTATAGGTCAGAAGGTCTATTTTTGCTTGTATGATGATTATCGATTTTTCCTTAGAAATAATTGCATAATTATATTAATTAGCAGCGTCTTGCCGTTTTACCCGCGTAGCTTTTGATCCCGTGGCAACTTCGGGATTTAAAGTAGTCTATATATTGCTCTGAATCCTTACCTATATGTATACCAAGTTTACCATCATAATCGGTTCAGTAGTTTTTGCGTGAAAGGGTAACAAACATACATACATCCTCATGAACTTTCGCAATCCTAATGTTAGTAAAATAAGTATGATTTGCTTTCAGTAGTCAATTCATTTATGTAACGTGAAATTTGAAATATATTCTCCTACAAATTAGTATCAATTAGTATTTACAGTTTAAAATAGAATTAAAGATGTTTTTTAGGGTTATCAATCAGCTACTGGGCAATTATTAATTATTAATTGCTTATGCGCAAAATGATATATTCATAGTTTAAATGCTGCGTCGGCTCTCTCAGACTAACCTAACCTAATTAATGGAAGGAAAAAACAAAGTTAATGGAAGGGATAGGATATAATTTTTATATTAACTTCATTATTTTAGAGGTGACCTGCAATTTCTAAATGAACAACCAATCTTTCGATATTTAGTAAATATCTGACTTTAAACATATAACCATTGACTAAATAGATTATTTAAATTGAAATTGATATACAGTTGCCTCGATTTAATATTATAATCTATCGAGCAATAATTTGGCATAAGCGTACATAAATTTATTGCTAACTGCGTTTAATGCGTTAAATACGTCACTAATTATTGTCACATATAATTATCGATAAAGTAAATACATTTAATCTGAATTACAACGCGCTATAATTAGTTCTACTTTCATTCTCCTAATTTACATTACTGATTGAAACTAAACATTAATTTTCGTGAAATAATATTCAACCCGTGATAATTTATAAGCAAATATAAACAATTGTCTATTTGGGTGTACTGGAATCTCAAAATTGTTTTAGACTAGCTGTACCGCACGACTTCGTTCCCGTGGCATAATGTTAAATAGCCTATGTTACTCGTAGATAATGTAGATTTCGAATGGTGAAAGAATTTTTCAAATCGGTCCAGTCGGGTAGTTTTTAAGCAGATTAATTGAAAAATGAAAATGAAAAATTATATATTTCGAACACTTATACAATATTTTATCTTAAGTAGTAGAAGGGGCCTCCTTGTAAGTTTAAAAGAAAACCTGTGTTAGGAGGCATTCATTGCACACAAAGTTTTCCTCTTTATAATATTAGTGTAGATATGGCCTTCCTTTGCCTCCGATCGCATTTGATGAAGAAATATGGCACATGAAATAAGCAATATCTGTAAAGCTATCGTTGAAGGATTTCACCCTAAAAACCTACTTCAAAGATTCACTGTGTAAAAAAAATGTGTGCAAAATCCGTTCCCACATTATATTTTACTTTTAAATCCCGCTCAAAAAGCCTGATTCCATGGAACAATTTCACGGTAATGGATCACAATCAATCTTTTGTGAAATAAAAATTGCCTGGATGCAGACGTCACACCGACGATTGCATTTACCAACCAAAATACAGATAATATAGAATACTATTTGTAGTATAAAAAACTCTAAACTATCTGACTGACTGACTGACAACGCACAGCCCATACCGCTGGAGGGATCAGGGTGAAATTTGGTATACAGGTAGATGTTATGACGTAGGCGTCCTCTTGGATAAGATTTTGATCAAATTTCCACGGGAGCAGGGTAAACAAATATATGATATGAATCCGCAGATCACAGCTAGTTTCTAGTATAAAAACACTAAAAGGTGAAATAAACATATTAAAAATAAACTAGGGCCTGACCGTGTGCCTTCCATTGAGATAAATTAAGGTACTATAGATTAAAAAGAGGTAGATATCCTTATCACCTAATCCAGCTAACATTCTACCTGTATAAGAAATTTCATCAGAATCCGTTCTTTAGTTGTGGCGTCATAGACACACATAAAAATCCAAATATATAAACAACTAACGAGCTCCGCGATTTCACCCGCGTATATATCCCGTTCTCTCAGGATTTTCGGGATAAAACTATCTTATGTCATTCATGAATTCAAAGAATTTGTGTACAAAGTTTAATCCAAATCGGTCCTGTCCTGTTTCGGAGCCTATTCAATACAAACAAACCTTCCTCTTTTTAATATAAGTATAGAAGATTCAAATTTATTTTAGAATTCGTTTAAATTTCTAAAGGATATGAATTTGAAACACATAATTGCTTCAATATATAGCATTTAAACGGAACATATTACTCAAATTGATCAATACGAAATAGAAACCGTACAAATATAAAGCCATGAAATATAAACGATCACAATTAGGAACAGGTAACATATTTTGGAGGTCTTTCTAAATTGTTTTACTGGTATTTGTGATCTTATTTTGGGACCACTTATAAAAGCATGTATAACAAATACAGAAGCACACGAGGGTGATAAATAAAGTCTTAGAAAGTTAAAGGTATAATAGAATTAAATGGCAATATTTTTAACACGACACGCACAGTCACTTAATTCGTCCGAACTTATGTTCTAGTATACGTCCACAATAGTTGACGATATTTATTAAAAATCACATGAATTTTCACATTTCCTCGACCCAATTGGCGCAGTGAATACAGCAATGGTCTATCGCGCTGGAGGGTGTGGGTTCATCTCGACGAGTAGAAAATTATGATGTGATGAACATTGTAATTTTCTATTGCCTGGTTGTTAACTCATATAAAGTATGTATGTAACTAAAAAAGTATGTTTAAGTATGTCTATAAATTATCTAGTTTCCATAGTACAAGCTCTGCTTAGTTTGGGACTTGTTAATTGTCCAGGAATATTTATTTATTTCAACTATTTCAAGGGAACCCGTACAATTCTTTCAATTTTTTGCCGAATCATTACATGATCGTGTGAACGCTATTAATATCCGGCTGTTCATTTAATGCGTGTTCATTTCCCGAGTCCTGATACGTTATGTAAATGATAAGTATTTCATTAAGCTCGTCAATTATATAGATGGAAGTCGATTTTTAACATGTTTAAAGGTTGAAAAGGGTAATGAACAGGCTTGTTACTTGATTGCTGCGTAGTTAATATATGAAAACTGAAACAGGCAATTAACCTTTTTTTTATTTATTTGAGCACTTCTTTGCTAGCGTTTAATTTGTAGTCGATAGATCAATAAAAGATATCCTATCACCTAATCTAGTTAATAACCTATCTGCATATGAAATTTCATCAAAATACATTCAGCAGTGGCGACGCGATTAAGGCACAAAGCTTGTACTACCAAGTCCTTCAAGTCAGCAAGCTATCTGCGACACTTTCTCGTTGTACAGTAGATGTTATGGGCTGTCAGTTACTTAACATCAGGTGAACCACGTGCCTGCTGTAACATAAAAGGAAGAAAAAACTCTATTCCTTCACTCTCATAAACCAATAAACATACATACGATTAATCATAACTTTATTTGTACTTAAATGAGTACAAAGTAAACATCAAAAGGCTGTTTTTCTAGTAACAAATAGGTATTTGTATCGCATGCGTCATTTATCTAGGACAGAACGGGGCATTGTTGTTGATCAATTCTTGTCTGCTGAATACTTACGTAAATAGAACTCATATGATGAATACAAGTGACATGTTCAGAGTAAAAGGCTATTTGTATGACATTTTACTTACAATTAACTTTTATAAGGACGGAATTGATGTATGAGATAAAAATAAAAGAAAAGAATTAACTTGATGTGAATAGGGTTAAATTATGTTTTTTGATGAATTGTATAGAACGTTGAAACGAACTAAATGAGGGATCAGTTAAAATGACGAATTAATTTGGTATTTTACGTATTTAAATAGTCTTTTTTTAATATTTTGTAATTTAATTAAATAATACATGCAATTTTTTTTATATATATTATTTCCTTAATTATAATTTAGTTTTTTTCTTTTTTATTAACTTTGCTTATGACATTTTTTAATATTAGAAATGGATTGGATAGATTATTAATGCTGTATGTATATCAATGACTACTATGTGTGTTGAATAAAATAAATAAAAAAATAAGCCTTTTTATCTGTGTTTTAACAAAATTGTATACTATAACGAAACAAAATACCACGACATATTTTCCGTAAGTTAAACTTGGATAAAGTTAAGTACTAAACTTAGTAAGTAATAAATTAATGGAGACATCTAAGACTTACTGCTGGAGTGTGTTAAAGTTTTCTGGCAATAACGTTATGTAATCTTTTATTAAGGGAAAACTAGCTGTGTTCCGCGGTTTCACCTGTGTATATCTAGTTTCCCGTTCCCGTTGCCTACAGTTACGTCATAACATCTAACTGCATGCCAAATTCCAGCCCGATCCGTCCAGCTGTTCGGGATGTGAGATCACTACGTCAATCAGTCACTTTTAAGTTTTATACATAAAGATATTTTAACAATATTATAAATTTCACATTTAAGAATGTTTGGATATTTGTGTGTTAATTACATCGCGACAACGGATTTTGTACAGAGTGTATTTATTTTGCTAGTATTATAGTATTAGCGTGTATTTAATAAATATTTGGGAATTCGATAAACTTTGAAGATAAAGCAAGCGAAACTGCGAAATTTTTATTTCTTACACTTTTCAACTCAAAAGAAATTAAACCTTTTCTTCATCTAGATGCCTATATGTACTTACCTACATCAACTAAGAAAGTATTTTACGCTGAGAAAGAATTTTGGTTAGCTAGCACGGCTAGTTATAACATATATTCAAATTAATCATTGAAGTTCTTTACTAAAACGGGGAAGCTGAAATGTATTTTTCTTCTTTTATAAAGATTTCTACGATAAGAAAATCTAGATTTGAGGTAGATTGAAGGTCAGTAAAAGTCGAATTTTAAGACTGCACTTAAAGAGAAGTTTACCTAGCTCAAAGGTTCGTGAAAACTTTTCTGGCAATACAAAGTCAAATAAAATCCTTTTCATAATTATTTACTCTTTAACTTGTTACTTTTACTTAATAGCATTTATGTCACTTTTTATAAAAGATTTTGCGTTTTTATACGCCCTTCATTAGAATTCAGATAAGCGCGGATCTACTATAGTGAGCATTTTTTTTAAGTTTTACAATTTTTTTTAGTATTTAAGTATACAATCATAATAAGGTCGTGACGTCTTACGATATTTTTAAAGTTTTTTTTATATATAATGTACCATCGTTATCGCTTTAAGAGGCTAGTGCAGTGCAAGCTTTCCAACTTTATAAGTCACCATAACGGCCTGTGTCTATAACCTTAATTAAACCCAGTTCCGCGTCTAAGTCAGAGAAACAGATAATATAAAAAAGAGATGTAGTATTCCGAATACTGGAAGCATTATTGGGAGGTATTTCAGGCCAGCTGAAAACTCGTATAATGCGTCTTCTATTATACCCCGAAATAGTATTGCAGACCTTTTTTTTACGAAGGGGAATGCATACCTGGCCGTCTGGGGAAACAACCGGGTTATGTTGGACTTGCACCGACTGAAACCCCACGATGTTCCTTCACAACGTTCTAGGGGCTTCACAGGCACGCCGTAGCATTCTTCCGCGAACCCCCCGGATGGTACTGCAGAACAGACTCTTTTAGGACTATAGTGTATAATAAGAGAGGCATCATACAAGTTTTCAACTTAAGCGCCTACCAAAAAATGGTCCCAGCTTTCGGAGCTTTGCGTCAATTATAGGCAAGCAAAATAGGTCACACGTCAGCTATTATCTATAATAATTATTTAGTCGTGCAAATGTTGTCCCTTCTGATCCTTAAATAGGATTTGAAATCTGCATACAGAGAAGAAAGGTAAGTGATATGGGTCTTCAGACCCTTCTTGACACGAAATGTGATAACACAGTAATAATAGGGTATAGTAACTATATTTAGTGAATTTACATCTTCATTAAACTACCCGCGACAATTTCACATGACCTAGTTTAATATTTTGCGTTTTTATTTTTTTAACTATCTGAGCTCCGCGGTTTCACCCGCGAATATCACTTGTTCCCTTAGTATTTTTGGCATAAATCCTTCCTCATGTTTCAATGTCTCTAAAAACATAAAATCAAATCTTTCCTCTTTATAATATTAGTAATTAAATTATTTTGTGAAACTTTCACTATTATTGACAAACAGACACCAAACCGTCAGACACATAAAATAATATTTTGATTGTAAAGTATTCGGCTTTGGCAAAAATATTTTCCCAATAAAATATTCACAAGTAAATTACATACCTGAAATGGAACTCTATTTATTATTCTTAAGCATATTACCGTTATAATGTATTTTTAAGTGTTAGCTGTTTATCTCATAGAATGTCCCTTACACGGAAGAAATGGCACTATATCACCATAAATTGTTTGCTATCGTCACTAAACGGGGACTTAGTGACACTAAGCGGTGCTTGTTTATCAAATGCACTGAAGCTGTATCAATTTTGTATTTAAAATATATTTTGTATTTAAATAAAAAAGGCAGGCACAGTGGTGGCAAAAAGGCCTCCCCATCAGCACAGCAGCGATAATAATTAATTATCGCTACACTGATTTTCAGAGGAGACACGTGGCTGCAAAGATTTGCGATCCATTGATCGGCTATTGGACAGATGTGTAGAATAATAGTACAGTTCTATTACGATCAACATTATAGTACATAGCCGACAAAATAGAAATTACAAGTATCTCAGTAAGTGAAAACTCCTTTCCACTATTCTTGCTTGACTTAGTAATATACACGTAAACATTTACAAAATGAAAGCTTTCACACTAATAATATTTATAGAACAATACGATTAGATACTACATTTAAAACGTAGGCAGTTTACTTTGAAATAAAATCAATAATAATTAATATACTTTTTCATTGTGTGATCATATTACCATCGGGAAAATTGTCGTGAGTAACATTTACAGAACAGAATTTTCCTATAAAACCGCTCTCTCCACATAAAGTGACTAAGCTTAGTTTTCGGTACATATAAACCTGATAAGATAAACAAAAAACAGTATATCTAGCGGGCACACTTGGCAGAAGACAAAAGCGTGCGCCACATTTATATGCAAGATGGCGCCGCTATCTGCAGCGATTGTATGCCAACGTTTTAATATTACTGCATGTTTATCGCTTTATCTTACTGTGTGAGATTGTTCGTAGTCATTAAGTGTATAGGCATGTTTCTGCTAGATTTAACACCCGGTGATTTTCATTTTTAATTGAGCTTTACTTTAGTAAACGTTCATTTAATAATGCAAGTTTCAATAAACGTTTGTTTGAAATTGAATTATAATAGTTTATTACTCGTATATGTGTATTTAAATTTAGTAATATAGACGCTAAGAAGCTTTATGTAAGGGGATGAAACTGCACACATGAGTACCGGTAGTAAAATATTTCTCTCACAACAAATAGAGTTTGTAAACACGTCTTACGTTATGTATAGTTAAGCATTTATGTGAATTTCTTCTTAAGCATTTGATTTTTTTTTTCAGAACATAATCCCTAAGAAAATAAAAGGCTATGGTTAGGACGCAAATGCTAATTCCTATTTTTACACTTATCGTAGAATTTGTTGTTATGAATATTTTTTTATGATAAAATATGTATAGTATTCAGTTTTTGTTGTTATATTCCAAATTATAGAGACTTACTAATATAAATAACTATTATACCTATTTCACACTGCTTTGCTTCCGTTACATGTAATATGTTAGAAGACCTTTCTTTTTGAAATCGGTCCAGTTAATTTTGGGTTAAAATATTATAAACATACATTCAAATTACATGTTTCCTCTTTATAATATTAGAATAGAAGCATAAGTAGTAATTAAGACCATTAGTAGCCGTCATTCACATAATATTTCATCAAAATGATATCAATACGTTCAGTTTGAAGTCAGTGAAATTCATACGTAAAACCAATGGTAATAATTAATTCTATTTGATTGTTACAGTTACGCTTTTAGCGTCGACAATTTCCATCGAAACCCATGTATAATTAAATAGTACATAAAAAGTTTAACGTGATCATGATATTGATTCAATTGAATGTAGGAATAGGTATATATTATTGTATGATTGTTTAGGTATATAGGTATAATATATGATTGTTTCAGGGATCGAATATTTAATTGGAAGGTAATATTGAATTTGAAGATGTTTATATAATTTTATATCATTGTTTATTGTTAGGTCATTGTTACTTCAACTAGCCAAGATTAAAATATGTAACTCACAACAATTTTTCCGATGGCATAATTGTACACAATGAAAAACTACATTAATTATTTTAATTCAAAGTAACTTGCCTAAGTTTGAAAAGTAATATTAATCCTATTAAAATGAAAAAAGCAGGTACGTTGTTAAATCTAGCCGAAACATATACACTTAATGACTACGAGCAATCTCACACAGTAAGATAAAGCGACAAACATGCAGTGATATTAAAACGTTGGCATACAATCGCTGCAGATAGCGGCGCCATCTTGCATATAAATGTGGCGCACGCTTTTGTCTTCTGCCAAGTGTGCTCGCTAGATATACTGTTTTTTGTTTATCTTATCAGGTTTATATGAACCAAAAACTAAGCTTAGTCACTTTATGTGGAGTGAGCGGTTTTATAGTAAAATTATGCTCTGTAAATGTTACTCACGACCATTTTTCGACGGCATAATCGTCCCACAATGAAAAAGTATATTAATATTTGTTTTAATTCAAAATATGTTGCCTAAGTTTGAAAAGTAATATATAATCCTATAAAAATGAAAAACACCGGGTGTTAAATCTAGCCGAAACATGCCTTCCCTATACACTTAATGACTACGAACAATCTCACACAGTAAGATAAAGCGATAAACATGCAGTGATATTAAAACGTTGGCATACAATCGCTGCAGATAGCGGCGCCATCTTGCATATAAATGTGGCGCGCGCTTTTGTCTTCTGCCAAGTGTGCTCGCTAGATATACTGTTTTTTGTTTATCTTATCAGGTTTATATGCACCAAAAACTAAGCTTAGTCACTTTATGTGGAGAGAGCGGTTTTATAGTAAAATTGTGTTCTGTAAATGTTACTCACGACAATTTTCCCGATTGTATAATCGTCCCACAATGAAAAAGTGCATTAATATTTATTTTAATTCAAAATAAATTGCCTACGTTTGAAAAGTAATATTTAATCTTTTAAAAATGGAAAACACCGGTACGTTGTTAAATCTATCCGAAACATCCCTACACTTAATGACTACGAGCAATCTCACACAGTAAGATAAAGTGACAAACATGCAGTAATATTAAAACGTTGGCATACAATCGCTGCAGATAGTGGCGCCATCTTGCATATAAATGTGGCGCGCGCTTTTGTCTTCTGCCAAGTGTGCTCGCTAGATATACTGTTTTTTGTTATCTTGTCCTATGTGCAGAAAACTAAGCTTAGTTACTTTATATCTATAGTAAAGGTGGGGATATTTTGTGAATTTTGTTAACATAAATTACCTTATTCTACTTAATTTTTCATTTCAAGATTGTATGAATGGACTTATCTTATAATCTTCATGTTTAAATCAAAATATGTGTAAGTCAGCAAATGCAAACGGAAACGAAAATCTAATATTTGAACATTGAAGCAACGGTTACTTGAAAAAATGACATGAATATTTTACTGCACAGAATACAAAAAACCGGACAAATACGAGTCGAACTTATTTTTTTATAATTTATAATTTGTTTAAAAATTTTAAACTCGAAATTTTTAAATATTCACGATCTAAGAGATATTACATAGGCACACAAATAGATAGACATAATATTGAAGTGTTGTAAGGTTATCTATAAGCATGTTCTTTTCCTTGTTTACCCACATTGTGCATTGTTCTTTGGATATAAATAATAATATAACAAACACTTTTATTTGTTAAAGAGTTTAATTTGAATTAAAGTACAAAAAACAAAAGTATAGAACAATAGGTAAAAATATTAAAACAACGAAATACTAGCGCGCGCGTACGGACGTAAAATCGTCTATATTCTACGACGCTTCTCGAAAGCGTCGTTTTTTGGCGCGCGAGAACCAAACACGCGGCGACCAATCACAGCGCATTGCGCGTGAACGTTCAGAAACGAGGAAGAATCACGGCGTAAAACACAAGCCGTTACAATAATATTTTACGCCACTAGGAATATTATGACGTACGACGATCGAATGATCGAATAGTTTTTATTTTCGTTGACTTAAATATAATACAATTTTTACATGTTTTAACAATTTTCACTGTACATTTAAACTGGTTCCAACTTCAAATGCTGCATATTGCTAAGAGACAGGACATAAAAAATTATAAAATTTAGTTCCGCAGTTATGAGTTGACATTGGCTATGTAGGAGGTACAGACATTTCTACGAAAAAATGGTTACATTTTCACGGTATTTTGGAAGCAAAAGCAAGCATTAAAAAAACTGTATCTATTTTTTACGCAGATATATACTCATCATTAGTATACTTTATTGTATTTTTTAAACCTCTTTAAACACTAGCTGTACCCCGCGGTTTCAAATCTCCCGTTCTCGTAGGATAAACGAGATAAAAGCTATCGATTTCTTAATACGACAAAGGACAGATCCTCTGTCGTATTAAGAAATCTATGTACAAAATTTCATCCAAATAGGTTCAGTGGCTTAGAGTGAAATAGAGACAGACAGACGGAGTTACTTTCGCATTTACATATTAGTAAGGAAGTAAGATAAAATTAAATGTAATTGAAAGCTTAATATTTCAACAAAACCTTTCATTACACAATCTTAAATAGTTTAACGTCAAAAGTATCAACTAACTGCAGTCTTCATAAAGATACTAAATTCAAGACTTAATTTGATTTAACTCTTGAAGTAGTAATTCAACCCTCAATGTTGTGAAATAAGATAATAACGAAGTATGAACAATATTTCCCAGACCGCAAGTTATAGCAAGCCGGCCTGTAGTTATTAAATCATGACTTGGCCAGAGTTAAATCAAATATGAGTTTGTATTACTTCAATATTCTTACTCTAATAAGAACCTACACCGAATTTAGGCCTCTTTTTACTGCCTTAAACAGCCTTTTTATTAGGGAAAGGTATATAAAGGTATTCACAATGATACTTTATGCAAAAAAGTAACATACAGAATATGTGTGAACCAATTATACGTAACATTTGCAAACATGTTATACGATTTGTCAAACGGTATAATTAAACATTTTTTTAGTAAAAGGAGGGAATGAAAGTATTTTTTGGTCCAATAGTTTTTGAGCCTATTCATTAAATCAAACAAACAATGTTTTCCTCTTGATGTAGATTTTATTGTAGATGGATAAATCCTCGGAAGAATATCACGTGATTCTAATCCAGATTGATTTAGTAGCTCTTGTATGTTTACTATAAAGTGCAATCCAATGTAATCTGAGCCTGGTATTTCCACAAAACCTGTCCACCATCCAACTTTAATAGTTGAACGTCAGATTATCAACTAACTGCAGTCTTCAACTATCATGAATACATTTCAAGTTCATAATTTGATTTAAACTCCTGAAGAGGTAGTAATTCAATCCTCGGCGCTGTGAAATAAGTCAGTATAAGTATAATAACTTATTAAAAACGATACTTATCCAGACCGCAAGTTATATAAAACAAATTAATTAGTTATTCTGACTTATATTCCGAGAGCTAGGACTATTTTTGGGGAGGTGTTTGAGGCAAGCTGAAAACTTGTATGATAACTCAACTATTTTACCTAAACCGGGGCTAAATCTAAAACAAAACCGATATTTTTTTCCACAAGTAATATATTTGATGCAAAAGTGTTTTTTAAATATTACAGTTAAATGTTAAAGAATAGAAAAAATGTGTTAGACGATTTAGTTGGAGTTTTAACATTACCAGGCGCGTTAAAAATATTTTGCAAAGACATGTGTATAAAAATGTATTCGATGCAACATGTCATTTTTAAAGGGAATTTATAGACAATTTCTTCTCTAAAAGCACAGCCTTTATCTATTGATACGTTAAAAAAGAAATGGTGGTTGAAATTAGTTTTAAGCAAAATTATACTTAGTTAATAAATACAAAATATTGAGAATCTTTACAACATAGACAATCACAAGGCAGCTGAAACGACCTTTGCATGTCCACTATAAAATAAGATCAAAAAAAAATTAATAACTAAATATGAACAATTTTTATCCAGAACGCAAGTAATATTAAACTGGCCTTTAGTTATTAAATCATGCCTAGCCTAGAGCTGGATTAAATATGAGTTTGCAATTTTATAACAACATTCTTACATAATACCTGTACCAAAATTTGAAATTTTATAACTATTTTATGACTCAATAACACCAGATCGTTATAATTTGTTGCGACGATCGTTATAATTACGACGTTTAAGATATACGCAAAGTTTCATCTAAATCAGTTTAATATTTTTTGCAGGAAATAATAATAACTATCCTTATAAACTTTCACATTTATTATACTAACTGTTCCACTCGACTTCGCTCCCGTAACTTATTGTTATATAGCCTATGTCCATCAGGGATAATATAGGATACCAATATACCATAGTTCATTCAATGCAAACAAACAAATCCAATCTTTCCTCTTTATAATATTATTATATACATATATTGACGGCCCGATTGGTGCATTGGATACAGCAATAGTCCATTGCGCCGGAGGGTGTGGGTTTGATCCCCACGAGTAGAAAATTATGATGTGATGAACATTGTACTTTTCTACTGACTGGGTGTTAATGTATGATTAAGTATGTCTATCAACTGATAGTTTATATAGTACAAGTTTTGCTTAGTTTGGGTCTAGATGACGTTGTGTTATATGTCCTGGAATATTTATTTATTTATAACTAGCTTTCCGCCCGCGGCTTCGCACGCGTGGGCTACTAATTTCTGTATTTTTTTGAGGCGCACGACAAAACTTTAGAAAAATGACGGTCACAGGACCGCTCATAATTATATGCGCATGTCTATAGTGTTTTTTATAATTTTCTATCGAAATAGGTTTCACCAAAATCTCACAGTGCGCGCGCCTCTTCCAAATACAGAAAATTGTAGCACACGCGAGCGAAGCTGTGGACAGTTATACATTTTGTGAAGGTTTTTGAGAATTTAATTGATAATTCAATACTTTTGAGAATTTATTGAGTGTTTTTACCGTATCTATATGTAAAAACTATAAAAAGACATGACCGCAAGTCAACCAATACCACGTGACCATTGTCACGTGGTATGACATTTTCACGACTTTAGAAGCATATATCTCAAAAAATATTTAATTTACCAAAAAATGCATTTAGAAACCTTTATTTCATTTTTAAAGACCTATCTAATGACATCAAATTTAATGATGTATTCCCGAATTTATTTTTTTACCCCCCGTTTAC
>LQNK01001763.1:103547-113745 GCA_001586405.1 Phoebis sennae | reverse complement strand
TCAGCTTTATATTATAAGTATAGATTCAGTACTTTAATTATTTTACTTAAGTCTAATAATGTTGTTATAGAATCTTATTTTTGGCTAAATAAGAGTCACTTCAAATATTGAGTAAAGCTGTTAATTCGATTACACTGTATTTCTTACCAATATGCCTCCTTAGTTCTTATAGGCTTAACAAAATTTTAATGAAATATATCTTTTATAAAAGAGTGGTCAATTTAACATTCACCCCTATCCTATAGTTAGTTTATCGTGATATACTTTTTGAAAAGGTTCATTATCTCCTTATATTTATTATCTTTGTAACTCATAGACTAGCACGATGGCAAAAATCTTAGTAGAAGCTATTAATAAAATGTTTGCACTGTAAGTATTATTCGAGAGCAAAATGCAACTCCAGTTATTCACGGTAATTATCGTATTTGCTGATGCACTGCATTTCTCAGCTGAGTGTGCATTATTGGAATAATATCTATATCCCATTTACACGTTTCATAATCAGTTGGCTTTCTATAAGTTAGTGAAACATTAATAAAATTGAAGTGTACGTGAATGCAGTGATTGTAGGCAATTACCGTCTTTGCTAATACTAAAACACTGCATTTCACAACTGAGTGTACATTATTGAAATGGTATCTCTTTTTTATTTGTGAAGTTTTATCAGTAGCCTTCTTAAAAGTCTGTGAAACATTAAAAGGCTTGAAGTGTTCGTGAGCAAAATGCAGTTATTGTAGGCAATTATCGTCTTTGCTAATAGTAAAACACTGCATTTCACAACTGAGTGTACATTATTGAAATGGTATCTCTTTATTATTTGTGAAGTTTTATCATTAGTCTCTAAAAGTTTGTGGAACATTAAAAGGCTTGAAGTGTTCATGAGCAACGTGTAGTTATTGTAAGCAATTATCGTATTTGTTTCTACAGTGCACTGCATTTCACTACCGAGTGTGCATTATTGGAATGTTATGTATCTCATTAGTGAAGTAAGGCACGTTTCATAATCATTGGCCTCCTACAAGTTTGCTAAACATTAATAAACTAGCTATTCATGAGCAAAATGCAGTTATGGTAGGCAATTATCGTATTTGACGATACAGTGCACTGCATTTCACAACTGAGTGTACATTATTGGAATAGTATCTCTTTATCATTTGTGAAGTAAAACAGGTTTCATAATTATTAGCCCTCTAGTTTGTGAAATGATGAAACATTAATGAACTTAAAGCGTTACGTGAATAAAATGCAGTGGTTGTGGGCAATTATCGTATTTGTTGATACAGTACACTGTATTTCACAGCTGAATGTGCATTATTACAATATTATCTATATTTTGTAGTGGGAAGTATGTCACGTTTCATAATCACTGGCATTATATAAGTTTTCAAAACATCAATAACCATTGGATTTCTAAAAGTTTGTGAAACATTAATAGGCTTGAAGTGTACATCAGCAAAATGCCGTTATTGTAGGCAATTATCGTATTTGATGATACAGTGCACTGCATTTCACAATTGTGTATTATTAGAATGCTATTTATATCTCATTTTTGAAGTCAAGCACGTTTCATAACCATTGGCCTGTTATGATTTTGTGATTATTTAACTTGAAGTGTACGGGAGCAAAATGCAGTGATTGTAGGCAATTATCGTATTTGATGATACAGTGCATTTCACAGCTGAGTACATTGTTGAATGTTATCTATTTTCGTTGTGGGAAGTTTATCACGTTTCATAATCATTGGCTATGGGTAGAGTTATTTATAAGCCATTAATAACATTGCAGGATGATATATCGATATAACTTTTTGTCTCATAGCCTTTACGTGATAAGGGAGGTTTAATTGCATTCGATAAAATAAGTGTTTCATCATAATCGGTACAGTAGTTTTTGCGGGTAAGAGTAACAATCACATATATATACATACACCCTGACAAACATTCGCATTTATAATATTAGTAGGACTGCACACACATAAGGAAAAAACACTGACAATTATTCATATAGTTAAAAAATCTTATTGTCATGTAATTTCTCATGAATAGTGAAAAGTATTGTTTTGCGTCCTAAAATATTTTATCATCTTCCTTTGTTTGTTGCTGTGTTTATAGAATTATCTTTACTTTTCTGTATTTATTCCATTGCTTTTGTGGGTAAACTGCGGTTAAATCAGTGAATCTCTACCCTAAAAGCAAGAGTTACATAAGTTGGTCGTACACACCTTAGCTTCATGTGTCTCACTTATCGATTTCAGATAAGTAAAATATAAGCTTGAAAGCATGTGTCTTATAGATTTAGAGGATATGGTTTAACAATATAACACAAGCTTTTAAGGTTCAGTGCTCCAGTCGTTTATCCATTTCCAGGGGTTTTTGTAATGATATATTCATATTGAAAATATTAATACCTATACATTGACGTATTATAAATGTGAAAGTCTAGAATTTTGATGTTTGGATGTGTCAGTCAAACCGCAATCACTGGACGGATTTTGATAAAATTTCGTACCAAATTCAGATACTAACCTAGTATCTGAATTTGGTAAAAGAATATCCGAATTTTGGGAAATAAAATTGCCTAGGGCCAGCGTTATCCTCGGGTTAAAAAATTAAAAAAAAACCGACACATTGACAATCGGATTCCCACGTCCAAATTTTCTCATCAAAGGAAGCTAAGTCATCAATAGGTAATATTGGCAGCGCGCCTTCATTTGAAACCTTTTTTCCTCTTTTTACCTCCCCACCACTTTAAAATGCATCAACTGATTTTCATTAAACATAAACTAAATTGAACACAACTATAAACATTCGCACCGATGTCACCCTAACACACACAAAAAAAAAATCGCTTCGATCATTCGATCTATATTGCCACAGACAGAAAAACAGACACGTCAAACTTTATCACCCCTCTTTTTGCGTAAGGGTTAATAAAACAAAGCCAAGCGAAAGGATGCAATTATCACAATTTTACAGCGATGAACATAGAAGCTAAATCTTTTAATCAGGCACCTGAATTATAAAAAGAGTTGAAAATAACAACGTTGTTTGAAGAGTTAATTCAATTTCACCGTGGGATCTTTACGCCTACACGGCCGCCGTAAATGGTACCTTTGTAATCAAAATATCACTTTTACCCTTTTTTAGCCGTGAAAGTCAGATGTTATATTGAAAAATTTAATTTTCCATTTTAGGTGTAAAATATAGTGACGTTTTTGATGAATGTATTTATATTTTGATGAAATGTCATAACAATGACAAATAATGAAACTTAATTTAAAATATTCAGGGACATTTAATACTACGTGATCTCCATCCGCCTCTCATCGCCGTCCTAAACTAAGCAAAGCTTGTACTATGGAACCTAGATAACTGGTAGACATACTTAAACATACTTTTTTAATAAAAACATTCATAATATAGATAAATTAACATCCATACAGTAGAAAATATTCATCACATCATAATTTTCTTCTCATGGGGATCGAACCGACGCCCTCCGGCGTTGACGATGACCGACCGACGTCGTAGACCGTTGCCACATCCACTGCGCCACCCGGGTCATCAATTTAAATTTTTAAATTTTATTAAAATTCTTACAAGATACTCGACCCGCTCACTTTCACCAACGATTGTTCATAAAATGGGTCGCAGACTTTATCTACGGGTAAAATGAATAAAGTGCATATTAATAAGGTTTTAAAATATAATTTTATATATAAGAGAGGGAATAATTTCATTGTCAATAAAACCTCTTTCGCTCATAATGATTGTTTATTTATACTGAAACAATTATTTAATAAATTAAAATAAACACCATCATATAAAACTATAAATTAGATTTTATATAATTCACTAGTTTCCGCTCGCGGTTTCGCTCGCGTTTATTTCGGGTCAACGTATTCCATCAACTCTAATCTAACTAATAGACTTACTGTTAACGAAATTTCATCAAAATCCGTTTTGTAGTTGCGGCATAATTAACACACATACATCCAAATATTAGTAATATTAGCAGGAATTTATTTTTTTTAATTTGCTCATATATCATTAGTAATTTTAAAAGAAAGTATAAAACTGAAAATAAGCATACATTCCCAAGCTTCTCTTCCATAACAAAATAAATAGACAGATGATATGAGTTTAAAACAACTTTGATTAACAAAGTAAATATGCAGTATGTAGGGCATGATTATAAATATTTGAAAGTTAATGTAAACTAAACATTGAATTAGATTGATATTGTTGAATAGAAAAACAATCTCTGCTAATTATTATAAATCTGAAAGTTTTGTGGCCTTCTTCATGCCTAAACAAAACCGTTCTGGATGAAATTTTGTAAAAATATAATGTAAATAGAACCGCAAAACGACATAGAATAGTTTTTATACCGAAAATCTCACGAAACCGGGACACTAACGCAGATGAACCCGCGGGGCGCAGTTTTTACTTTAAAGTGCGTAGATCTTCAATAAGTTATGGCTTATTGGAAAAATCTAACTTAAATAATTTAAATCAATGTCTTAGAAATTTATTTTAACTTATTTACTACGTATATGAAACGACTATATAAAATGCTAAATAACAGTTTCGATAGATAAACCCGAAGAGAAAATCATGTTCGGCAACTTTTAAGTATTTTCTCTAAGAAATAAATAAGTTTCATTCGTAGTCGAATCATTCTGAGACAAGTATGACCTAGCTTGAAGTTTCACCTACTTTCGAAGATCAATCAATAATGTATTTAATATATCTTGTTCAAATACTACTGTATCTCTTAAAAGTTGCTTGTATTTGATTTTAATAGTCTCTTGAAATTTTATATATTAGTTTTTCAAAAACAATGTTTAGTTGATATTTTACAGTTGCTACCAAGATAGAAAATCCGCAATAAATATAATTTTACTATTTGAATAGGAATAGATATTTTAGCTTGTCCTATTTAAGGGTGTTTTATTTTTAGTAACTATAGAACGAATGAAGAAAACAGCATCACAACGGAAAATTGTTTTGTAACATTACAAGACAATTTTCAGTTTCAACAAACACCGAAACCTGTAAATACCTACTCACGCTCACATTACAGTTGTATGTTAAACTTCGAGTGACGCATATCTATTTATAGACTACAATATTCTGTATTTTGTAGCATGAGATTTTGGTTTATGCATTTATGTAAGCAACGCAAATTTAATGTTACCTAAAATATATTTATGGCTTATTGTTATCATCTGTTTTATTTGACAATAAATATTTCATAACATAGATGATAATTTAATATAATCTGTGTCAAATTGTGAAATTAACTTCGGTTAATGTTAAACGTATATCATGGTATCTATTTAAATACTTAATTTCTTATCCTCGTATTACCTCAAAGATCTTAAATCAAACATAACGTTTTAAACTTTTGTTATAATCCGTGTAATGCAATATTTATATGATCTGTGTCAAATTAACATCGGTTAATGTGAAACGTATGCATGATGGTATCTATTTTAATAAATCTTCTGGTGACCTATAGTACAGGTATTAAATTACCTATTTTAGGCACCATTTACTCACACTTAATGTTAGATAGGAGTCAAAATATTACTTTGTATGTCTCATGGAGTGTGAGAGAATAAACAACTTTTCTATTTATTCTATTACTTCGTCGAAGATCCTTAATAAAGCATAACGTTTTAAACTTTTCCAAAAGTAACGTTGAAGACACTAGATCACGTATCTCAAGTATTTTTCCGTGGATTTATGTGCAGGTCCTAAGCAGCCGGTGCATGCAAATCAGACTGTCCGTGAACACGGTATGCTTTGTAGCGTAAAAACGGTTTAGACTGGATATATCGAGCTATATCTGGACGTAATACAGGTTGAGCGTTGTGAGGGATACCATTGTCAATGTAATAAGACAATTCCTAGGAATCATTAGATAATACACAAGACATAAAATATGTTTATAGTTTATCGTTACAATCTGTTAAGCAATATTTATATTATCTGTGTCAAATTGTCAAATTAATGTTAAACGTATTTACTGGTATCTACTTAAATACATTTTTAATCCTATTATAACATCGAAGTTTCTAAATCAAATAGCGTTTTTAACTTTTCTAGAAGTAACGTTGAAGACACTAGATCACGTATCTCAAGTATTTTTCCGTGGATTTATGTGCAGGTCCTAAGCAGCCGGTGCATGCAAATCAGACTGTCCGTGAACACGGTATGCTTTGTAGCGTAAAAACGGTTTCAACTGGATATATCGAGTTATATCTGGACGTAATACAGGTGTGTGTTATGAGGGCTACTATAACATTGTTTTGCTCTTTAGATGATATACAAAGCTTAAAATATGTTTATGGTTTATTGTTAAAAAGCACGGTATGCTTTGTAGCGTAAAAACGCTTTAAACTGGATATATCTGGACGTAATACAGGTGTGTAGTGTCTAAGGACACACATTATCCTATAGATCATTAGATGGTATACGGAATATTATAGGGAGTGCCTACTTACAATGATTATGTGACCAAAATTTGTTCATTGTGGCTTTAAGTTTCTATAACGAAAGAATTGAATTGCTTAATCCTCTTCATATCCCCTCCCCTTCCTTCAAGCCTGCAAGGTATCTGCAACCTTTTGTTGTTGTAGATGTTCATAAGCTACCGAGCTCAGTTACTTAACATCAGGTGAACTGCTCGCTGTTACATAAAAATAAACTTGGAACGTATATATTAAATGAGTGCATATATAAAGATTATTGTAACACCACTTGTACTGATGTTTTCTGTTAGAGACAAGTTAGAACTAGTGTAAGTGCATTACGGCGTACCGATATTCATTTCACGTTTCCACTCCAGATCTAGACCCACGATCTTTGTTCTTTGACCTTTGTTTGTGTATCAATTTAATTTAACTTAACATACAATTATGAAGAATAATATACGTCACTGAACACATTTGAAGTAGAATTGTAACCATTGTATAATTGAAGTTTAAAGTAACTATCACAATATGATCAATTATGATCCTGTGGCAACCGTGGGATTAAAAGCAGCCAATATATTATTCTGAACTCTCACCTATGTGTAAACCATGTTTCATCATAATCGGTTTAGTAGTTTTTGCGTGAAAGAGTAACAAACATACATAAATACATTCTAACAACCTTTCGCATTTATGATACGTATTATATATTTACAATACATTTATGATATATTCATACTTCAAAAACATTACCCTCCTTTAGCAGTCGGCAAAAAAGATGGTTGTTAATGTTTTATTACGCATTATTACACTTGATTAAATAAGTGGAGCATTAAAATATTACGTTAATCCCTATGATTGGGATCATTTTATTGGTCGCCTCAAATATTTATTCGCAAACCAAACTAAATGCAAACACAAACATAATATTAATTGGGGATAAAGTGTTTTGGTTGGGCATTATTTGTCGTATAGTATCATTTATGTATAGGGGTCTACGCTCGCAATTTTGGTAATATGGTAATACTACATTTACATAATACGCTCCGCTTGTTGGCGGTGAACAGTGATTAATCATTCTGTAGTTCACCACCCCTATACTTTGTCCAGGATACACAGGGTGTTTACAATTTAATGCTATATTTAAATGTTCACTAAATATTAATTTCCATCTTGAACCATCTAATTATAAATTGAGCATAACTTTAAATATTAAAAGAAGATATTATTTTATGCGTTACATATATACATTTTTGTGGCAATATACATATTTAACTGACTCCCCAAAAATGCGGTTACCAATTTAATAAAAAAAAAATATTTCATACGAGTGAGTCTAAGGTACTAAAAGGAAATGAGATGTAGACGGTTAGGTACCTCTTTGGTAAAAACTGTTATTTATCTTTAATTATACTTAATATGTATATCGGTAGAGAGGTTAATTCTGTAAATGATATATATTTCCAAATATACTATCATATAATTCTGTAAATGATATATATTTCCAAATATACTATAGGGTATTGATGATGCAAAAAATGCAAAGAATAAAATTTTTGTTTATCTGTGTATATAATTCCTCTACGGATAATCGAGACAATATTAACATGCGCAATAAAACAAAAATTACTTTAGACAATAAATTTCTAGTTACGGAAACAAACCAAATTAAATCGTTTGACGAAAATGATGCAACTACCACACCGCATCAAAGTCTAAGTGTATGTACTCAGAATTTGACGCGGTGAATAGAAGTTGTAGTAGTTGTAGCTCTCGATGGTTCCATCGTCGAGTGTACACTTAAAGCGTCTCAGAAGGATTTAAAGACATTTTTCTCTCAAATTACTGTTGGTTTATGAAGCTTTTTACTTAAAGTTTGCAAGAAAACGTACTATCTACTTAATAGTTAACATTGAACATTGTAAATAAAATGTATCTACAACGAAAGAAGAACAGACGTTAATCAGTGTTCTAAAAGTAAATTAGTTTAGAGTACAGACATCATTCATGCTATATCATCCAGTTAATTAAATCTAAAGGAGCACCCTGTATACGCAAGGAATATCCTTGACTCCGTGATAGAGTGATCCGTCACTTTCCTCTCTTGTTATTATAATTCGTTTTTTTGTTATGAAACTGGGATTTAGTAGCCGGGATAACAAAAGAACTGCTATTTTAGATTAATAAATTATAACTTGGCGTCGCTTGAAATACAGCGTGTATACACTTTCAGCAAAGACCTGATTTCTTTTGAAATACGATTAGTTTCTCATATTTATTATTTACTGCCTTTTGCTGTTCGCTTTATTATTATAATTTGTAGCTTTTATGTTACTCTGATGTAAAAGCTATATTACAGTTTAGTAGTTTTTGCGTGTAAGAGTCACAAACATATATTAACATCCTCACAAACTTTTGTATGTATTATATTAGTAGCATTGTATTGAAATAATTCATTAAATAACTAGAGGCGCGCTCCGAGCTAGACCTCGCGTTGTAATGTATAAATTAAGATCTTTTATTTGATCAACACTCGGCTATTTTCATATTAAAATCGCAAACTTTACCCTCCTTTCTTCATTACCCTTCCACCGATTTAGCTCATCTTCGAACTCGACATTTCTTTTGGCTAAACTATTCGCCTACGAAATTTTATCAAGTTCAGATAAACAATACTCGAGTTATCGTCGGACATTTTCATACTCACATAAAAACACAATCTAGGGCCATCTCGACTCTGAGACCTCACTTCACGTAGTCAATTATCAATTATTATTTAATGAGTGAAGAAATTCTTCAAATTCGATTTCAAATTAAATTTAACACATTTTGTTAAGCTATCTAAATGCAAAGAGGCACGGAGAAAGAATAATATAGTCGTTTCAGAATATTTTGTTGTTTTCTCCTGTAAAATATTGCGTGTGGCAACAGTAAATCACACCAATAAAGAATATTATTTCACTACGTCATTCTACAAATGAGACCGTTTCATTTATTCATGTATTCGTCAAAAGTCCGCAGTTTTATCGCCGTGGCACGCGATTTATTAATTCGTAATTCTGATTTGTTAGAAATTATTATTGATTAAAATTTTGGCACGCAAATACAACACAAAATCTTTATTTCTTTCAAATATTAAGGACAAAATTGGTATCAAATTTGTTAAATTATTTTTGAATCTTTTTTTATTTTGTGATCTGCAAAAAATATTGAAGAAATTTTCATAGTTGACAGTCAAAACTCTGTTCATCTAGAGGTTTCATAGAGTAATGAGCCTGGGTTTTTCGCGATAGAAAAAGTAGACAAGATAGAGAAAGAGAGCGGGATCACCCATTGATTTTATTAATTGACTGAATTAATATATTAAGTTTAAGAACGTTTAGTTATTATTATTCAATTTAGAGATTTTTATCATTGTTCCTCCTAATTTTAAAAATAAAATCTTTTAATTGAACGATAATAATTAAGCATTTTTTAATCTAAATAAATTATTTCAGCCATTTAATAAAATCGATGTTTGATCTCTGGCGACAAATACACGTAGCAATACGGCCGCCATTTGTGCATGTCCATTTTTTTTTGTGTTTTTTCACCTATGTTCCATGTTTGATTACTTTAATGGGGTGTACAATAAAGTGTATTCATTTCATTTCATTTCACATAACACGTTTTAAAGCAAATGAAAGTAGAATATATCATTTTATCTGCAAAGAATTT
>LQNK01001763.1:57502-102853 GCA_001586405.1 Phoebis sennae | reverse complement strand
ATACGCATTACACGTTTTAAAGCAAAAAAGTAGAATATATCATTTTATCTGCAAAGAATTTTTGTTGAGTATATAGAATCCCTCGACTCTCTAAGAATCCTACTTGGAATCCCTTGATGCGCTTGGAATTGCATACTGGTATCCGTTACTAAATATAAAATGGTTCTTGCGACTATATTATTCTATATATTTGCTGTCTGTGTTTATCTATGGTTTGTATGTATTTACAAAAAATGTGTATAAGTATGTCTATCTTAGTTTGGGACAATATGTTGATATTTTATTAGAATACGATATTCACTTTAACTGAATTTTGTTATAATTGAGGTTTAGTACACTTTAAATTTATTTTAGTTTTTGCTAAGTATAAAATGGCGCATGGGACTTTAATACACATACATATAAACCAAGTGTACTTGAAATTCGCTACACCTTTTGTAAAATATACATGTTCATATTACGTGCGACGATAACGAAATGTAAAATTCTTTGTACAACTGAATTTAATAAAACCTTATACAGCATGTTTATTTTATTCAAAGTACGACAAATTACATAAAACAACCGTGACTTAAAAATTCCTAAAATTGATAGGATACCGTCTGTCGATGTTAAGACACGGCATTAAACGTAAGTAAAATCGTGGGCAGAAGCTAGTTTGTAATAAATCTTTTATATTGGGTCATAAGACTACAGTATTAAGGAGTCAGGTATTTCGGTGCGTTTACATTAAATTATAGACTTGTTTATGTGACTTTGTGTGAGTGTTCTGGGATATATAGTCTTGTTAAATTCATTTTTATAACTAGATTCTGCCCGCAGCTTTGCTCGCATTTAGAGTCTGTAGATCAAAAGTGGTGAAACAGAAATTTCTATACACCGGTCAGATGTTAAGATGAAAGAATACAAATACATACATCTATGAAAACCCCATTGGAATCGGGTCAGTAATTTTTATGTGATGCTAAACTGACAACATTTTTGGGTTCTATATGATGTAGTAACATCTCCTGCTAATTATTGTTTAAATATCTTCATAATTTCTAGAGATTTATTATACGTATAGATATTATGTATCAAGAAATGCAAAATTTGTCTGTAAAAGCTGAATTTAATACAACAGCGTGTTTTATCAAAAATACAACAAAATGCAAATTATATAAAAAACCGTGTCTTAGAAATTGTACCAAGCCATTATTACATTCATTTTCCTTCAGAGCTTAAAAAACGTTCATTGAGGAAAGAAATTTAGCTTCGTCTTCAGTAATTATCTTTAAATATATCAAGACAAGAATCTTGAGGTTATTCGGTTACTAATTGTTGTTTTATTATCATTTGTAATAAATCTTTTTGGGATTTGAGTAACAAGACTTAATATTAAGGATAAAGTCATTTATTTTAATTTAAGAGATGTTTTACTATTATTAATTTCGATAATGTTTTGCTATTCTCGTGTGTTTGAATATATAACTTTAGTAAATATAATGTACTAAATTATAATTTTAAATGTTATATCAATGTTTGGAAGAAACTTACTCCCACGTCACAGAGAATCCTAGTGTGAGAGTAAGTGAACCTGTAATAAATATTATACAAGTGTTATGATGAAATAAATTTTATTCTTATTCTTATTTATTCACTAGTTGTTACACGTGACTTTGTTTAGTCCCTGAATGACTTGTGAATTGACCTTTGAAAAAGATGTATCTTGTGTTTATTGTAGATATGTTTTGTTACAATAAAAAATATGTTTCTGAACAATTTAATTTTATAATACACTAGCCACGCCTTGCGGTTTCATTCGCGTATCTAACCTCTGATCCCTTAGGAATTCTTGGATTCCATCCATTAAGCCAAAAGCTTCCCCCAAAATACGCCATAATGATGGATGTTTGGCCTTGGTAATCCTTCTGGCTCCGGTCGTCTTAAACAGGTCATCCATCCACCTAATGTATAGTAGGAAATTCTGGGATGAGAATATATAAAGGCTCTGTTATTCTGGATCCTTACGAACCTTAAGTTTCATCGCAATCGGTTCAGTAGTTTTACGTGAACAAACAAACACACAAACATCCTCACTCTTATTGCGGTATGGGGCGTATGTTAAATCCGTTGTACTAATCGTCTGAGCGATTATTTTTAAATAGTATGATTATTGCCTGTAGCCTGTATTTCCATCCCATCCTACTCTACTCCTCTCCCAACTTCCTATCATTAATCCTCTTCTTATCCCTTCCTCTTCCTCCAAGCCGGCAAGTCATCTGCGACACTCCTATGTTGCAGATGTTCATGGGCTGCGGTCAGTCACTTAACATCAGGTAAACCGCATGCCCCGCTTGCCTACTTTAACATAAAAAATATATTACTTACTTTTTTAAATATTAATTTAAACGCCTACAGAAATCGCTTTAAAGTTATAAAAGCTAATTATAGAAGTTATTACTAAAGCTTATAATGCATTTCAATTCAATCATTCATATTTGGAAATTCAGGCACATTCGCGTAACCACATATAGAATTGTAAAGTGCCTACAGCAACTATTTTAATTCCTACCTTTGTACTGTAGCGTCGCCATTATTTAGCTCATACATTTCCTCTTATTTTAACCCCCTACGTAAAAAGAGGATTGTTATAAGTTGATTGCTGATTTTGTCTTGGTTTTTTGTGCACCTTAGCTTCTTATGATACCCTGGTACCTTGCTGTATTTTAGCAAGTTTTACGAGCAATAGTATTATTATTGATTTTTTTTTATAATAGGACAAATTATTTCAATCCTGTTCAATTATATTTGTCACTATAAACTCATATTTGCTTGATGATGTAACAAGCATTGGAACTTTGAGTAGTAGTTGAAGAAGGAAACACATATAAGAATAGACATCATTTTAAATAGTATTTCCTTATGTTCGCCCGTGACCACGCTCGCTTTATAGTGTTCGAAACGTCAAGTTAATAATAGTTTATAATAAACCGCGCTTAAAATCCTTTAAAGAGTATTTTATTCAATAATTTTAAAGTTACATAAAGTCAGTGGAATTTATTAGGTAAGCTTATATTTATTCTCTGTGCATTTCATATCTGTATTCATTCATATTTGGAAATTCAGGCACATTCGCGTAACCGCATGTAGAAGTCTACCATCCACTTAAATTGAAACACCTTTGTACTGCCTACAACGGGGGCTACACATTTCCTTCTGTTTGTGAAATGTTAATAGCTTTCGCCTTAATTGTATTGAATTGGGACATTTTTTATATAGAGGTAAGCGTTAATTATATCTACACTAATATTATAAATATAAAGCTTTGTTTGGTTGTAATGAATAGGCTCAAAAACTACTGGCTGATTTTAAAAACTCTTTCACTATTTGAAAGCTACATTTTGCTCGAATAACATAGGCTATACACATGATACGGGAGCGAAGCCGCGCGGATTATTATGTATATTATCGTTCGTTTCACTCCTTGTGAGTCATCTTGGATGTTATTCTAATTTATATACAGAAAAATTCATATGTTGACGGTTAAATTATGCCATTCATTGAAAAGTATTAAAAATATTATCTTAAGGCCCGGACTGAACGATATCATTGACAAGCGGTTATAATTTATTTTTATTTGGCATTTAATGTATTCCAGTGGTTTTGTGCGAAAAAGTATTTCTTCCTATGACGCAAGACTCTCTAAATTCAAAATGATTTCACTAGAGAAACGAAGGATGAGAATTGATCTCTTATTTATCATGAAATTATTAAATTATAAAATCGACTGCCCCCAATTGCTACAAAGAATTAATTTTCGAGCCCCAACTAGACTACCCCGCAAAAATTTAACACCTTTAGTACCTCCTCTTCGTAGAACTAAGTTTGGAGCGAACTCCCCCATTCCTAGGCTATGTAAAATCATAAATACTTATAGTAATATTTTGGACATAAACACTTACTCTCCAAACAAAATCCAGAAAATATTTGTTGCTTAATATTGATGGTGACATCTCATAAAATATATTTAAATAAAAATATTGTTTGCTTAACTTTAAAACTTTAAAATTTAAATTTAAGTAAGGTTGTTTTAGTTTTCTTTTTATTTTTGGCATGTTGTATATACCTATAATTGTTTGTTATATTTAAATCCAACTAAACATATTTAATAATTTTGTAAATGTATAAATATAAACAAACGTTGGTATATCTATTAAATAAATAAAATAAAATAATCAACCAATCGAAATCAAGTTTTGGTGGTTATGTTAACGCCACGCACACATTACTAGGCCTATCCAGTAGAATATCCTGCTGGATATTGTACTGTCCGTTAGTAAAACGATTCGTTTTATTTTTATAGCAACTGGGCATAAGACAGCACAATTGTTGTCAGAAGTAGAATAGAAATAAATCAAGGCAATTATAACACTTTAACTCACGCCCCAGATACAACTAGAATCAAAGCAAATGGCCACCCCATTTTAAAACGGGAACTGTAGCAAAACTCCACTAAATAATAGTAAATTAAGTCAGTAAAAGAATAGAGTACAATAGGAAATACCCTTAGCGAAGCCGTGCGGAATACCGAATCATTTCGAATTCCGTCCACTCGTTTGAGTCTGAAAACATAAAATTCCTAATAGAATACATAATTGACCAACAGTGCCAAACCTTTTGGGTAATTAATTTCAGGGGCTGTAATTATACTAGCCCAGTCATATTAGGGGTTTCACCTCGGAATGAAAGATAATAAGCTGGAAATTGGTAAAAACCTTTGTTTTGTTACCCTAAATATTGTCTCAAAAGTCACAAATGCTATCGTGTCCGCGTCTTAAGATATTGAAGGTCAAAGGTCACAAAAACGATTTTTCGCGAATACCTCGGTTCCTATTGCTTAAATGATATTTTCACCTATTATGAAAGTTGTAGAGTATAAAATTCTCTACAACTTTTGTCTAAACTTTTTTTTATACGATCAACCGTTTTTGAGGTAGAGCGCGAAGAGTGCGCAGCGTACAGTCATATCTTATCCAAATAGGTAATTTTCTCCAATGCTCTAGTAACAGTTTTTTTTCTTTTTTAAATAGCGCAGAAGTCGTGTCACAGCCACTAAATGCGTGTAAAAATAAAATGTGTTTTTTAATACGAGGATATTGGTCAAAACTTTTAGAAGAGTATATTTGTGTCTTAACATTGCCTTTGCCAACTTTTTTAAAATAAATTTCCTGTTGATGTGATTGAGTACGTCCAATTAAAATAACGAGCAAATCAATATCTTCTCCTATGATGACGACAGTGTTTTGTTGTTCTGATAAGGCAAGTGCTAGTGTACACTTTGCTAGTGTACACTTTTCGACACTCGGAATGCACATTTACAGAACTTAAAGTATTTAAATAGTTTATATATTTTTTTGTCAATAATTTACTTTATACAACGTACTGATAACCGTAACTCACGCTTGACCCTGCATTAGCTCATATATGACTGTACGCTGCGCACTCTTCGCGGTCTACCTCAAAAACGGTTGATCGTATAAAAAAAAAGTTTAGACAAAAGTTGTAGAGAATTTTATACTCTACAACTTTCATAATAGGTGAAAATATCATTTAAGCAATAGGAACCGAGGTATTCGCGAAAAATCGTTTTTTGTGACCTTTGACCTTCAATATCTTAAGACGCGGACACGATAGCATTTGTGACTTTTGAGACAATATTTAGGGTAACAAAACAAAGGTTTTTACCAATTTCCAGCTTATTATCTTTCATTCCGAGGTTGACCCCTTTTTTTACCTAATTTCACTGGGCTATACCTCAGTTTTGAACGATTATGTTATCTGCGTAATTTATAAAGTTTGCTCCTATCTGGTTTGTGCTTCGCTAATTTGGGAACGGGATCCCGATAAAATACTTTTATGACTATTTGTTTATAAATTGTTTATCTCTGCCGATTTTTACGTCAAACGTTTATTTATGTAGCATCTGTTACGGTCAAGGTTTGGTAAACAAATGATATCAGGAGGGAACATCATCAATCAAACGGTGCTATTAATACCGATTTTTCTAAGTCGTTAATATCGTTATTATTATATAGGCAAGGATCTTAAGAAATAACGCGTTAATATGACGTCTTAATGACGCAAAGGAATGCAAGGAGAGCGTATTTAAAATGAAAGGAATAATAAAAAGATGAAATTAAGAAAATCAGCGATAAATGTATCTGTACGGTGAGCGGATCGCAAATCCATCGAGAGCTTTTTCTTTCTACTCAGCTGTCTCATCAATCATCAATTAGTTATTACTTTTCAACTCGACCATACATTTTTACTATGATAATTCCTTCAAATTAATTTTGGATTAAGCTAATATTGAGATGATTTACTTTTATATTAGACATAAAAACTATTTTCTACTTTGAGGATTCCCGTAATTTCTGTAAAAGATTGTATTTGCCGAGTCACAAATTCACGGGTGGCAGATTATAACATTATTCCATATTTATGCTCGTGCTCAAAACAGTTATTTGTCTTTGTATTCACGAATTGTTGAACATTCGATAAAGACAAAGCTGTAACCCACAAACCCGAATAAATCGAAGAGGCGTGGTGGAAATTGAAAGATTTCGCGTTCGCATTTTGTTTTTTAAATTGGCAAAACAAAATGCGAACGCGCCAGATTTTTCTCGAAGTTTCTCGATTCTTGAACGGTGAATCCTTTTTCTGTTGGTTCGAATCAATGTACCGTTTCGAGGTCTTTTAGTTGCCTTTGTTTTGAACAGGGATGAGGCTAATTAGAAACGTTTAAACGTTTGAACTATTGTTGAAGAGAAATAGTTCATTTAGTTCAATGTAATGTCGCATTTTCTGTGTGGTATTGTGTTGAAAAATCGGGTAAAGCTTTGAAAAAGAAAACTGATATTTTTAAGATTAGTTCGTTTAATTTAATGATGTATCTTTAATATTATAAAAGATTTTGAGTGTTCCGTACTTAAAAGGTAAAAACGGGACCGTATTACTAAGCTTCCGCTGTCTGTCTATCCGTCTATCACCAGGCTGAATCTCATAAACCGTGATATTTAGAAAGAAATTTTCACAAATTATGTATATCCATTGCCGCTATAACAACACGAACTACAAAAATACTAATAGTAAGGAGGGTATATGAAACTATTCTTGCGCGAGTTCTACTCACACTTCGCCGGTTTTTTTTATCTGGGGTCTCTATTTTTGTTTGTTTAACTTATTCCCGAGTTACAATTCTATTTTAGATGCTTTAAGATATATATATACACGATTTTAACTAAATTACATGATAAAAATAATTAATTGTTTGTTACAGGTAAACATGAACCGCCAACTCAGTGAATGAAATTAAAAGGAAGGAATTAACCGGCGCGTGTTTATGAAATGTTGCATGTACTATAGTGTCAACGAACATGGCACAAAAGACTGGTCTGTGGTTTGTGCTGTGGATTGCTATCATACCTCTACACCGGGCTGATAATTTAGGTAAGTTTTTATTAATTTAAAATTTATTTTTTAAGCAATCTTTATTTTTATATCTACTTATATAAACTTAAAGGTGACTGACTGACTGACATAGTGATCTATCAACGCACAGCTCAGATTGAAATTTGGCATGCAGGTAGATGTTATGACGTAGGCATCTGCAAAGAAAGGATTTTGAACAAATCCTATCCAATCCACATATAACGAACTAGCTGAGGTCCGCGGTTTCGCCCACGTAACTTCTAATCGCATAACAACTCCTGGATTGAAAGTAGCTTATATTTTATTCTGATATGTATACCCTTACCTATATCTATACCAAGTTTCATCACAATCGGTTCAGTAGTTTTTGCGTGAAAGAATAACAAACACACATACATACATCCTCACAAACCTTCGCATTTATATTAATAGTAGGATATGTTAAGGTTCGCCCCAAATTCCAAAATAAACTGAACACATAATTGGTTGAAGTAACAATGTACCACTGTTTACATCTCGAGCATACTTAAACCAAGACAATTGAGTACATTGTACTGTATAGTAAAACGTGATAATTAGTTATGAATGGATTTACTGATACATGTACACTTTGGCCCTTTAAGCCGTCGAAGGGGCATAATTAGCTTTTCTTTTTAACCAACTTTCAAAAAAGGAGGTGGTTCTCAATTCGATCGCATTTTTTTATGTATCTGGTCTCTGTTCACGAGACATTTTCACGTCTCCATCGGTAGTCGAACTTAGAACCTCCCGGGTATAATGTTAACGCAGTAACTACCGAATACACGAGGCTGTCGAGATTCTTACTAAATTAAAATGACATAAAGAGGTCCAAAAAAAAAACAGCGAGTTATTGTCTATAACAAATTAAACAAGTTGATATAGCCCATCTTATATAATACTTCTCTTAATTAGAACGCGAAATGAAAGAAAAATATTCCAAAAGATGTGATACAGATTCATTAAGAATAATTACCAGTTTCAGTATTTTCTTTTATGTCTATTAGGCTGTCACCTTCATTTCAAAATTAATTATATTCAATAGATTTTAGTTTTGTGTTATAAGGTAGTCTGCGTAGCTAATATTATGAAAAAGGTGTCATTGGTTTTTACTTTTAAAAACATTTGACTTTGAACTTCGCGTAACAGTTTAAAAAAGTCAATAAATTGTGTTCACGTTCAACGTAAACTCACAACGTTATAATCATACAGTGGTTGCACGATTTTTGACGTTTGCCAAAAAGTTTCAGGACTGTCACAAGTTCTGTATACTCTGAAGTAAATATCATGGCTTTTGAAACAGCGAGTGTTCGTTTTGGGTATTAGAACATACAAATCACTTGCTGTTTAGATAACCTCAAATATTATCAAAATTAGCTCTAATTTGGTACTCTAAAGAGCTTAGAACTAGGACTCTATTCGAATACTTAGATTGTCCTATAGATGTAAATAAAAATGAAAATCGCCGGAGATTGTGCAAATCTGCATTGGATAATTCCACGTATGTATATTTGATCAGATTTACACGTAATACCTTACTTTTTATTGGCAAATAGGGAGTTCAAAGTGAAAAAGGCAAAAATAAAAAAGAAATGTGTAAGGCGATAATACATTTCAGCAATAGTTTCATGTTCTGTGAATGTAATAAAACCACAAAATCGGGGATCCAAACTTCAGGCCGGTAAATGAATTAGCACGGAAATTTTGCGGTCGCAGCAAATCCCTTTATATCCGGAGATTGTTTAACTGAATGGAACAAACAGACTAACTTTTAATATCATTTATAGGTAAACTTTTTCAATTACAAATTTTGTATATTTTTATGTAAAAGTAAATGAGCATTACAGCACCCATGAATACATCCTAAAAATCGTGTCGCCGGTACATTGCCAGCTTTTAAAGAGAGGATTAATGTTGGGAAATAAGGAGAGAAATAGGATAGGACAGGAGAATAATGGAACCGGAATGCAGGTCTCCGGTGCCGCCAGATACTGCTTAACGTCGATTTTCTGCGGACCTGTGGTAACTTCTCAGGCACAAGCTTGAACCAATTCGTACCTACGGACTTTAACTACTACGGAAAGGATAGGATCAGAATACTAATTTACGAAGCAGTAGGCCCTTACCCTATATAAATCAAGAAATACAGAGTAATTGCATGTAATCGTATGCGTAACTATGTAACCTACATAGACCAGTCCGAATTAAGGTTATTCAACAACGATAGACGTACTTTATAAAGGTTTTTATACTTGTTAAGATTCTATGGCCTCACTCAACTATAAGATTGTACATTATATGTAGCGGCATTATGACTGCAATCGCGGACAGATTAGAGAGATATCTTAAGATACTGGATTAAAATCCATGCCTGAAGAGGATTGTGTGGATAAATTGTGATTTTTTTTCAACTTTTAAACTAACAAAATGTGGTTTAATACTAACATGATCTGAATTTAAATGAATAAATAACATACATACTAAATTGTATTGCCAACCGAGTTTGGCAAACTCAACATTCCCAATTCGGATGCCAACTGCTTAAAAATCGTTAACTTTTAACTCTGTTGAACTTTTTAAAAGATTGTTAATCATAATAAACTACATAATTTATTAAAAAGTCAGATTATATCGTGAAGCTTAAGGCTAGCGTTCACAGGTCGGTAACAAACGCATCAGAAGATTTAACGGATCGTAATATGCTTTGTATAGAAAGTCACTCCACCCTGTATTTCTATCCCGTTCCTCTCCCAGCCTGTTCTACTCCTCCGAATTTTCCTATCATTAATCCTTTTATTATCCCCTTCAAGCCGGCAAGGCAACTACGACTCTTTCATGTTGTAGATGTTCATGGGCTGCGATCGGTCACATAAGATCAGGTGCATGCCTGCTGTTACACAAAAAAAACTCAAGTGCGTCCTCTGATTTTGGACCTTCCAAAGTTTCAGGCAATCTGCAAAACTTGTCTGATGCATCTCCTATTGTACCCCTGGCTAATAAGTATCGGGGCTAAACCTAAAGTAACTCCGATAATTTAAAAAATATTTATTTTTTTAGAAATAATATATTTGACACAACATGCAATATTTAAAATGTTGTGATTAAATGTTTAAAAAAATAAGCCATCATACAAGTTTTCATCATGCCTCAAACACCTACCTAAAAATGGCCCTAGCTCTCGGATGAATTTGACTAATATTAAGTTTGTATTTCCTTGTGTTTGTTTCAACACAGGTTCTTTCCATATTAAATAAAATACTTATTAAAGGAATTTAAACGCGATTTATTGTACAATATTTAGTTATATTCTTTGAATAGAAAGTCACACAATTGGGTCTACTGATCTGCATGTTACGGAACGTATTTCCTATACAAATTATGAATCCATTCCACCGAACTGTGGACGCGTAGCTTTAATCAACTGATCTCGAAACTTTTGACATTCCCCTTTTAAAGTATCTTCCATCTGCTAAGAAACAAATTCAAATACTTGAAAGGGTGATTTAGGAAGGATTCGAGTTTGTATGAAATTTCCTCTTCGAAATAAAACTTGATGTAATTAACGCCTTTCGCGAAATTCTTCCCATTTCAACTTTTACTTTTAACTACAAAATGCTTGCGAGGCTCTTTCAAAGCATATTTTTATTTCAACTATTTTTTAATTTCTGAAAAAAAAATGATCCTTCAGTTTATAATTATGCCTTTGAATAAACTAGGGTCGACAAATTTTACATAATTATTCCAAGATATTTTGGTTATGTATTTAGAAAATAATATAAGAATTTGCTGACAATAAATTATGAAGTTTCTGAAGATGGATGTGGTTTTTTACTCTTTTATGCAAAAGCTACTGAACCAATTGTGATGATACTGGGTATACAAATAGATACAGGCCGAACCAATAATAATATATGAGCTTCTTTTAATCCCGGAATTCCAACGAGATCAGAAGTTAAATGGGTTGTGCCTTGTTTGTTGTTTAAACATTTTATACGTCACCTCATTTAAAAACTTAGAGTTAAAACTCGACGTATTTGTACAAAGGTTTATTTCTAGGAACGTGCTCAGCTCGCGAAATGAAAGATAATAAATAAATATCTGTTTTAAAATACAGCTATTTTGTAGCAAAGAGATAATCTGTAATAAGAGCATAATACATAAATGAACGGAAATTGCGAGCTTGGTTCAATCGTGCAATGCTCCAACTCTGCCATTGCCGAAGATGTTTTACAGCAGAATTACCATCTGTCGCCTCTTACGACACCCACGGGTAGAAAAGGGGTGGCGACACACATATTCTAACCCGTCGCCACGCAGGTGAAATATATAAATATAATTGCGCAATCTTTAGTATTTTACTTAATAATTATTAGATAGATAGAATAATTTAAAAGAAGAATACAGCTTTATTACTATGATTTTATTTCAGTAAAATCTGCTAAGGCTTTTCTCATATAAATATGGCATACGAACAATCGTATTACGTAAACATATCTACAATATACCAGACGAAATCGTTAAGTCCTCAAAAGAAATATATTTTAAGTCGAAAAAGGGTGACTTAAATGCCGACACACGACCGAAAAACCGTCACAAATGGACATTCAACGTATAGATTGCTCTTCATGTGTGAAATAATAGTTTTAGCCACTCGTAACATGCTTCCGGACGCTCTAAATCGAGTACTGACTTGGAGCAAGTACGTGACAAGAAGCGCGTATAATCTCCTCAGAACAAACGTCCTTTTGGCAGAATAATGGGGTAAATTTATCTGACTGGCCACGTAATCGGCTCCGAGATATGGCTCTATTTGTTGGAAAATATTGTGGTTGCTTTGGGTTTTTAGAATTCTAGACTGCGCGACCTGTTTTATATTTCTCCCCTAATGCATTAAGTGTCCATAGTACCAGTGATCATGGAATGTGACGTAACTGATTCTGTCAGCGTCGAGTAAACTACATATTGTTTGTTTCTTGAAATGTCTTTTATATTGAATATTTTATTTTTTTTATGAGGATGTATATGATTACTAGCAACTCAGGTTAAAGATGTATTTATACTATGATGTCAATCACGTCTAGTCTTCGTAATGACTTAAACAGTAATTTTTCGTACATGCAGATACAAAAGCCTGTGTAAAACGGACGATATTCCGCTTCCAATGTAGTTCGAGACATTATGGTCGGTTAATGGTATCAATGTGAACGTTGCTCCAGCGCACTTTGTATGGAGTTTGACACCTGTATATTTTGTGCATAAACTATTTTAATAAGCGTTGCACACACGTTGCTCATACGATATGATGATCTTACTGCAAATGTCACTGGTGTCTATAGCTTTTTAATGATAACTGTTATAGACGACAACCATTCTATAAGCGTAACCCATTGTACCGTAGTCTCAAAAGCTTGGCCGAACATTAGCAGGTCTATTCAGTGGATGGGAGTTCCGGCTCCCCATTCTTTATCTCAAACGAAATCTACGAAAAAGGAAGGTTTGGTTCCTTCCTTTACTCAATAATTGCTAACGGCCATTTTTAAAAAACACAATTCTCATAATAGTTATTGCTGGAGAAGGTTTTATTTCTGGGTTTAAGCATTATTCTATGGTCAGAATACAGATATTGATAATTTGATTAGGTATTTAGGAGTTATAGAAATTTAATAGATTTTTCTGTATCGTTGGCATAATCGTCAATACAGAAGTGAAGTATTTGAATTATTTGTTTATTTTGAAACAAGTAACAATATCTCTGTATATTTTCTTCTTCCTAAGAAATATTTCAGTTGACTCAATATTCGATTTATTCATATTTCGCCGCATTGACTTATCTCAGCAAAGCTTACCCTAGAAATTGCACTCAGCTGAACTCTATTCCTTCTTCTCATAGGTCGATAGGACTCATCGAGCTGCACATAAGCATGCACCATTACACGCAGACAGTAGACAGTAAATAAGTCGTTAAATTAATGCTTTAAAAGGATTTCAATGAAACTATTTGCCCATCTTTTAGATTGGAATTAAAAGCATTTAAGATTTTATCGTATTCAAACCATGTTTTCACCTTAAAGATATTTAAGTTTTATCGAGATTAAACCAACGACGATTGATTTTTATTTTGAATATTCTGGTGAAATTCTTCAATCCAAAATATTCGACATAGAAACAGTAACAAACGGTCGTTATTTGGGATAGAAACTATGCATTCACGCGAGGAATCGTATCGGAAAATGTTCAACAATTGACATAACTGCGTCCATTTTATTGTTTTTTCACCTACATAGAGGTTTTGCATATGAATGTATATATTTCGAAAACTTTTTTTTGGAATTAAACCATCAAATTTTAAAATGCATGTTGACACAACGGTGTTATATATTCTTAAACCTACAATATTTCACATGAAAATAGTAACAAGCGGTCATTATTTGGAATAGGAACTATGCATCTGTTCACAGACGGTACCGTATCGGAAAATGTTCCACAACTGAATAAACAATACCCACTTTACGCTTCTGTTACCGACTAACGGGCAACCTGTTTGCCCTTTTATATTTTTAAAAATATACATTAAAGTAAAATTTAAGATGTTAATACAACATGACGATAATAGCGGCATTGATTTAGCACATGTTTAATGTGAGAGCACATTGAATTTCATGAAGAAATTATATTTCTATTAATTATAATTTAAGAGCAAACTGTAACTAAAGAGTCGTCTCGCAGCGTTCATTTGTCATGAATCATATCATCGTATCAATGAAATTAAAACGAATAAGCTATACAAAGTAGGGAAATTGCATGAAAGAGACTAGTTTATTCTGAAAACTACGCGAGTAAATTACCTTATTAAATTATATTCGATTATTATACATTATTATTAAACCAATGTTTCGAAAACTTACAGTGAGCGTGTGTCGGGTAGTACGGGTGTCACTCGTGACCACGCTCGCAGTAACAAGCGGTCGTTATTTGGAATAGAACTATGCATTCATTCACGGGCGGAACCGTATCGGAAAATGTTCCACAATTGACGTAACTGCGCTCACTTTACGTTTCTGTTACCGACTAACATGCAACGCAGGTTTTCTTTTGTTTTGAATGTATCTATTCTCAATTTTTGAGTAGTTACAGTGAAGTAAGAATGGCAGTTGAGTAAAAATGCAAAAATAAGGAAAATAGTCGCAAAAATTAAAATAATAATTACTTTTGCATACGCCATTACTTTCTAATGCTCGGTGAAATAATTCAGGGTGTTTATTTTTTATTCCAAAAACAATGGGTTCGATCCCTAGTAAATAAATTTTTCAAATATTCAATAGTGCAGTTTTTATTTTTATCAAAATCAAACAATCTGGCAGCATTTTATGATATTCCTCATAGTTTATGATAGAGATACAGCGAGAAGAATTCACACTGTATGCTTCTTTCAATTGTTAGTTTAAATATCGTTCAATATCAGTATTGAATTAAAGTTTACTAAAAATAGTGGAAATAGAGTAAAAAAGTCTTTAATTCAATAAATGCATTTCCACCAAGAAGTCACAATACAATCTATCAAGTATTATTATCCGTCTATATTTATTTAGCATCCCACAAACACTAAGCGTAAAACAGAGGCCCCAATTTGACCTAATAATTAAATTTAACTCGTCGATAGTCCTCTGAAATTCTTGGATCAAAGAAAATCTAGTTATATATTGCCATCTGTCAAAGTGATATATTGCTCACTCACAAGCAGAATAAACTATAAAGCATTCCATACATATTCTCACTCATATGTTTTTATAACGAAACCGGAATTTCTTTACAAATAAAAATTCAGTTAAGCAAAAAATTTATTTCTAAAACTTTATTCTATACTAATATTATAAAATATTTTTGTAAGTTAAATAAATAAATATTAGGACATTTAATACTACGCCATCTTGTCCCAAACTAAGCAAAGCTTGTACTATGAATTCTAGATAACTGATAGACATACTTAAAATTACATTTGTTTTGTAAATAGTAGGCCTATGCGTTCTTATATAAAATTTATGTTTACATACACCACAATATAAGATGAAAATACTATATTCCTTCCTAATGAATTCCTTTAATATTCAGGACCTTAATTCACGCGATAAAGCCTACACGAGATGAATTTCATACTCCACAAAGTCGGTGCGCTTCAATGGGTTTCGACAATCGTCACTTGTATTCAAATGACGCGGCAAATTTATTTGGTATAAATTCCGACAGTACCTGAAATATCGATATTCGATAAGCATAGTTGGCAAAGTTTGTAATGCTCATACTTATATAGAAAGCGCAATTACCTATGCTTTAACATATGCTTCTACTCTAATATTATAAAGAGTTATACTTATTATACTTATATAGAAAGCGCAATCATCTATGCTTTAACCTATGCTTCTACTCTAATATTATAAAGAGGAAAACTTTGTTTGTTTGTAATGAATAGGCTCAAAAACTACTGAACCTATTGTTAAGCATAGACATTAGACAATCTACACACGGAAGTATAGCGATGCCACCGAATCCGGTCTATTAATTCGATTTTAACATACTCTCACCATTCGAAATATACATTATCCATGAGTAACATAGGTTATATTTTATTTTGTAATAAATAGGGCTACGTAAGATATATATAACATTATGCTACGGGAGCAAAGCCGCGCGGATCAGCTAGTATATTATAAAGACGAAAGGAAAAAAGGAGGAGGTTATCAATTCGACCGTATTTTTTTGTGTATGTTACCATATATTCAATTTAACAAGTTCTTTTATCTATTTTCATTTTAACAAGATTTTACACCGACTGTGTATAGATTTCAACAAAAATAAAATAGAAGTTATTTTCTGCTTTTTAGAGTGAGGAAGTCGGTTCTATTTTTTGGCAAAATGTTATTATATTATTGTTTGTTTGAATTGAATTGGCTCCGAAACTATTAGACCAATTTGAAAAATTCGTTTACCATTGGAATCCTTACCTATACCTGTTCATCCAAATCCATCCAGTAGTTTTTGGTGAAAGACCAACAAAAATACATCCATCCATACTCACAAACTGTCGCATATATAATATCGGTAGGGTATAATAACTTAATGAGGTTAAATTGATTTAGGTTTCACTGAACTACGTCTTCATAACTTTTCGCCAGAATTTCCACTTTGTACTCCATTCAAGTGTATATTATTACTTGAAAAACACTCATAAGTCACAGCTGATTAAATGAATATTATTTTATCATGTTCTTAATAAATTTTATATTAAGCTTTCTATTTAATATGAGCGTGTTTTATTGAGGTTAAAATACCCAAATAAGTCTCGACACTCAATGCGATCGATAGGGACTTTTGACACTTTGGAGTTTTGTTTTTAATGGTAAAACCATTACAAATAAAACACTACAAATAAGTAACCGTAGACCTCTATGAAAATTTGGCTTTGTAATTAAGGCTATTTTTTTCATAACCATATTATATTTAACTAGCTGATCCTTCGCTCCCGTAGCCTATAAAATATAGCCTATATTACTCGTGAATAATGTAGCTTTCGAGTGGTGAAGGAATTTTTAAAATCAGTCCAGAGTTTTTAAGCTTATTCATTACAACCAAACAAACAGTTTTTGTCTTTATAATATTAGTGTAGACATATTCTGCTGTATTTGTGCAAACATCGTATTAAAATAGAGCTTAAATAGAATCAATAGAAGAATTCACAGCGCAAAGAAAATATTTGTACAAGGGGAGGATTGCCTAAGCGACTTACACTTTAACCACCCTTTTCATTTTAGCCCACTTCATGTCACGTACATTTATATTTGTGTAGTGCCTCGGGGATTTTTCTTTTCATCAGCCTATTTGAAGAAACTTTAGTCTGCATTATGGAAATATGTTATATTTTTATCCACAATATTTTGGAGGAAGCGGTAAAGTAGAAGTAAAGGTAATTCTTAATTCGGTATTTGTAGAAAATGTACGAACGGCTAATAATTTTACATACAACTAGCTGTTTTGGTTTTACTCACATAGCATAATTTTATACCTATAGCTATGTCAATTTATAAAGATCTTTTTTTAAAAGCAGCTTTCTAATGGTGAAATATTTTTTTATGTTATAGCAAGCATAGCAGGCAGGCAAGGCCTGTTTGATCATGTAATAGGCCCTGTTGTTTTTGTATGAAAATATTACAAACTAGCTGTGCTCACGGTTTCACACACGTTTATCTGTTTTCATCGTTTAAAATGGACTTGATCAAATTTATTTCTTAGTGAATACCGACGTGATAATCAATCAATATCTACCTGTATGCCAAATTTCAGACCGATCCGTCTAGTGGTTTGGGCTGTGCGTTTAAGGATCGCTATGTCAGTCAGTCAGTAACATTTAAGTTTTATATATAAAGACATACATACACATATATTTTTTTCTCTATAAAATATTATAACGTATGATAGTATATAAATATATTTATTAGGAAGTGTTATAAGCGGAATAATTCTTATTCAAAGGCTTTTCGCAAGTCTCTAATGTTCCTATCTGATCCTCAGTATTTTGTACACACAGGAAGCGTTGATGTTCAAAGGTTTTTCATCAAAGGAAAGTACGCAAGGGTTTCCAATATGTATTGTTGTTTATTTCTGTATAAGTGACGGTTACTTAGAGATGATTTCATTTATCTCGTGAAATAGAACTACGTTTAAGTGAATTTAATACATATACCTACACGCAATATTATTTAAGTTTAGTATGGAATGTACTAGATGGTTGTGGGATACGTGAATCACATAAGTTTTCATGTAATATAAAGGTACGTTTAATTTGTATAAAAAATCTTATTAATGATTATTTTCCTGAGAAAAGTGTTAAGCTCATTTCCCCTTGTACCGTATTAGATCCTTCACGAATACTAACGAAAACATATAAATACAAATGAATGCAAATAATTAAATATTTTCAATATTTTCTACAGAAATATAATAAAATATTCTAATACGGTTTAACTTGTAAGCTAGCAGATGCTCTCATTTATTAAATTGTTTATACATTGTAAAATACCGTTTTTGTATTAATCTCTTCTTTTGAAACTCAAATAAAATAATTATTTGAATGAAATATTACGAACAAAGAATCTAAATGAGAGAATTAAATTCAATCTAGCAACACCTAGATAAGACTAAAAGCGTAGTTCAGCTAGCAACGAAAGACTTTGAACGTCATGTTTAAAGATTGCCTAAAAATCTTCATTTATTATTTTTACTAAATTAAATATATAACAACAAAAAGTATACATATTGGTTAACAAATTACCCTTCTAAGACGAAGTAAGAGTATCGATTATTGTGTATTCGCTAGGTGCAAAGTAGGTGGAGGGTAACCGTGAATCGACCGCAGCGCTCACCGTGTCACAAAAAGCAACCTACAGCGGACCACTTTTTACCATTTATTTATTTAATCAAATAATATAGACAATATTATTATTGATATAGATTTAAGTAGAAAACTATTAAATTACGATATACCATTGGAAATAATTGTTTCTTTATTGTTTTTCGTAATGACAGTAAGCTATTTGACATTTCTAAGTCCGCTGTAATGGCAACCGCTAGTTGGCGTTGTCATCGTGCACCTTGCAAATAAGATTAACAATGATGCTCTCTCTCTATCTAGGACGTACTTTTATCTCTTCTAACACACGATGTCGTGCGGCTTCGTTACGCTAAAATGAGGCAAGGGCCTGCTTATTCGAATTATTAACCCAAAAAACATCAGCTATATTATTTTTAATCAGTCACAGATGCGGGATAGAATATTCTAACAATGTTGCAAAACACTTAATGGTCTATTCCAGGGGTTCCTAAACTGTGCATCGCGATGCCCTGGTGCGTCGCAGGAAGTATAGAGGGGCGTCGCGAGAGCTTCATTCCTTCCCCTCCCCCATTGATGCGCCTCGATTATCTGTCCCCATAATCAAATTTGAAACTAGAACTCATCCGCCGCTGACAATAGGGCGTCTTAACATAAATAACTATACTCGTAAGTGTATTCCCATCTCACCCCTCTCCCATCCTGCTCTATTCCTCTCCCAACTTCCTATCATTAATCCTCTCCTTATCCCTTCCACTTCCTCCAAGCCGGCAAGGCATCTGCGACACTCCTATGTTGTAGATGTTCATGGGCTGCGGTCAGTCACTTAACATCAGGTGAACCGCATGCCCCGCTTGCCTGCTTTAACATAAAAAAGTGTGTCGCGGATTGAAAAAGTTAGGGAACCGCTAGTCTATTATATTCTGTTCGACCAATTTATACTATGACACAATTTTAGGGTTGGATTAAAATCTCAACTAGTGACGTTGTCGACCGTACGTAGCATGTTAAAGTTCTCCACTTGATCTCGTTTATAAACAATAGCCCAGTCTTTCAATGGCTTTGCGGGATCAATGCCTGACCATTAAAGGAGCGGAATATTCTAGATTCTGTCGATTCATCTGGATATCATTTAAGTTTTTGTATGACTTGAGTGAAAAACGCATGCCTAATTTTTATACCTTTATTTATCAATGTCATTATGTTATTGATCGAAATAGGCTTGTAGGAATATAGTACACCAAAAACGTTCTTAATTTAGTAAACATTATAAAATTTAATAAGGATTCAAACCTGCATTTTGACCTGAATATAAAAATGACGATAATCTATGTTCTACGTTGCAAGATCTACTATGTATCTATCTGGGCTATCATTTAACCCAACCAATAATACTTATATCTTTATCATTTTCGAGTAATTACTTCTTTCCTAACATATTAAATGTCAAAAGGACAACCGATATACAGTGCTTACAACATTATTATAATCATAATCCGATGTGGTGGTGGATCGGACGGTAGACCGACACGACCGGAGAGAGATCAGGCGCAGGACCGACGGCTTTACGTGCTCTCCGAGACACGGGGGTATTCCAACACCGCCAACTTCTAGGCTCAGGGTGCCAAACATGGTGCCACTACTGAATGGATTATGTTAAAATTTCGTACACTGATAATCTATTTTTAATTAACGCAGACGAAATTAACCTTAGTGATGGCAAAACATAAACAAACAAATGCTTAGGTGTATAGTTTCCATGTAGCTTCTTATACACGTTGAAGATAAGGGACGGAGAGGCCACTCAAGGCAATATAATTATGGATCTGCACGGTGTGAATATGAAGACGCCATTATAAGGGTTAACCCTACGTCAGGAACACTTATAATCATAACTTCTTGGCCAAACTCATGCGTGGAAATAGCCTCAAACTTCAGTCAATTAGTTATAGAAAACTTTGCTGGCGCACTCAAGTATAAGTAACTTTAATTGTATAAACACTTGAAATGTAATAGTATGATGGATATATGAACTTCTAGCTTCTGCCCACGGCATCGTTAGGCGTGTGCGTTATTTTTTTTACTGTAAAATTTGCGGTTTATACATTAATAAAATGTAGGCTAAATCGCATTTATCAAAATTAGTTCACGCACTAACAAACATCCAAAACTTCACTATGATAATATTAGTAGGATATTGATAAAGATTTATAATATCGACCTTTAGTTTTCAAGTCGTTTATACTTTTTCCGCAACAGTTAACATCTTATTGCCAAGATAGAAATAAATCGCAGTCTTCATCTTAGTTACCGTACATCACCTATTATTAAAACACTACTTATTATAAACGAAAGCTTTCGCTCTCTGTGTGTATGTATACTAAGATTTAAAACTACACAACAGATATTGATGCGGTTTTTAATAGACAAGAATAAGTGATTTAAAACGGATGTTAATGTATGCATAATATATCACATGCGAAGGCGAAGCAGTCGCTAGAAAATATGTTTTTTTTATGTATACTAGCGTAAGACGTTGGTAGAAGTATCGGTGCGTTGCTCACCCAAGGAGATGGGAGGGATAAGGAACCTAAGGATTCCTTGCATACAACGCGTATACTCCAGCAGGATATAAAAAAACGTATTTTTGCCTCAAAGTGTAAACAATATTACAATAGTCAATATAGATATCTATAAAGACTAAAAATGCCCTTGGCCTGGTAATTAGCAAATAAGTTTTAAGATTAAAATATTACTTTCGAGACAATGTCGAGAGGAATTCTCGAAAATTCAAATAGAAGTAATTGTTCATTGAAACGTTGGTAGGCTGTATTTGTCTCAAACTTGTATTACAAATAAATTGTTAATTAACTAATATTCTGTTGGTTATTCGTGTACTAGACTACAATTAATGTCGGATTTACTTCAGCGAAATAATCAACAGACCTATTGAAAATTGATTATAACGCAATATTAATTAAGTGACATTATTTTATAAACAGGGTGTATACAGATACATCTTTAAGTATAACTATGTTATTATTATTTGAGAATCAAGACAAATATTGGTCGACTATAATTTAATTAATAATCGGAATTACCTGACTAGTTCCCAGTTCCAATAAAAATAAAACGAGCCATTTTAAGTAATAGTAACTATAATAAACGTGTTGTTACCATAACTACCAAACCTTGGTTCAGATTGATTGGTTATAACCGCTCGTTAATGAAAACGACCGATATTTGTTATAGTATGGCGATCCGTCGATTATAGGAACCTACTTATGATAACCTCAATAAATTTAAATAAAATTAGTCAAAAAGAAAATGCATAAAGAACCCTTTTAAACCTTCTTTCTCAAAACTAAAGTATGATATGAATAATAATAAAAAATCTGGATACTCTTCTTGTAACTTAGTATCAGAAAACAAAGAAATGTTACATACCAAAAGGCAATAAAACGACACATGTCTTCTGTTTACATTACTCTATCCGTCATTTGGTCTGACTATGCTCCAGTCGTTAAATAGTGCCTTCTTTCACTATAAACGTCAAGCGATCCCTAGATTTTTTCTTTGACGATCATAAAACAGTTTGAGTGATTCCTGGGAACATAAATAATTTGGTTTACTACGACTTCAAACGGAGCGAGCATTGTTCGTTTATCCAAACATGTTTTTGTGGCGTTTCGTGGGCATCTTCTGAGCTTTGATCTCAAAGTGCTTTTAATACTTATTTATTGTTACATTGCTCATTGGTTAGGAACGGATGAAGTATGTGGAACGTTTTTCCGGTCCGCAAACGCTGATAATTCGCGGTTATAAGAGGACATCTTTTATTACTAAGATAAACTTTCTTCAAAAGAATTTCCTACAATATACTTATACCAGCAGTTTTTTAGAATAAAAGTAACTGGACAAGTATCGAGGAAATTTTGTGTATAATTCGTTCTGAATGCCGTGCATAATAGCGTACTGAAATAATTTGTCAAATCCATCTAGTAGTTCTGAAGATACGCACGTTTAAATAAACAAACAAAAATCTTTCCCATCACAATAACGCTAAGTAAAATTGACCTAACTATCAACGCATTAAAAATAAAAATATTTGAATAAAAATTCAGGAAAGATAGAATATAAAAACGAATACTTTTAATAAACTTAATATATTTTAAAATATACACAAAACGTGCGTAAATATTCGAATACACCATTCAGTAGTTTTAACCTTTCCGATCGTGTCTTATGAGAAGTACAGAACTATACCATATTAGTTTAATTTATATTAAATGTTATTTTGATTATAAAATACTCTGTAAGCTCTATTATATCATAATCTATATCACATATTATGATACCATTTTTTTCGTTCTCAAATATAAAGCAATTCGATAATTGTCATCCCCTCTTCCTTAGGTTACAAAGGATAACCACATACAAAGGTCCAAGGAACTTGCTTCAAATAACCACGATCTTACGAAATGTTGAACATCAGTAATAATTCTTTCTACACACGACACTCCGTATTAAGTGATTCATTTACTAAAAGAGACACTACATAAATAATCGAGCGACGAATCACGCATTCTCAGCGCATTAGCTCCACAATTTAAATATATAAAGGTTGTTACGTTCCATTCCTGTAATTCTACGCCATACTCTTGACAAAGATAGATGACGCGTTAACTATGTCGTTTCGACTTTAATTATTCTATCCCCTAAAGGATGTTAACCGCACATGCTACACCCGGTATATGGACGATGACTGGGCTATTTTTAAATTCTAAAACGTATAATGGCGCCCGTTAAGGGTAAAAGTTATCTTATTTCAAGACGTATAACAAAAAATCATGGTTGAAATATTTTTTTTTATTTTGTCAATCGGATTGGATCTATTAGGCAGCGGTGTATTGCACCGAAAGGTATGGGTTTGATCCCCACGAGTTAAAATTACGATGTGATAAACATTGTAGTTTTCTACTATCTGGGTGTTAACTTATCTATAATATGTATGTATTTACAAAAAAGAATGTTTAAGTATATCAGTTATCTAGTTTCCATAGTACAAGCTTTGCTTAGTTTGGGCGTAGTGCGTTGTGTTAAATGTCCGAGAGTATTTATTTTTTATTTACATAAAGATGATAAGAAAATTATTTAACGACAGAAATATAGGTTTGTATCCAAATAGAAAAATTAAACATATTAATTTATTATATCCAGAAATGCTGGAAAAATAAACTATACTTTATAACTTAACTAGCTTTCCGCCCGCGGCTTCGCACGCGTGGGCTACTAATTTCTGTATTTTTTAGAGGCGCACAACAAAAGTTTATAAAAATGACGGTTGCAGGACCGCTCATAATTATATGCCCATGTCTATAGTGCTTTTTATAATTTTCTATGGAAATAGGTTCCACCAAAATCTCACAGTGCGCGCGCCTCTTCCAAATACAGAAAATTGCAGCACACGTGAGCGAAGCCGCGGGCGAAGAGCTGTATATTTTATGAAGGTTTTTGAGAATTTATTGAGTGTTTTTACCGTATCTACACGTTAAGAGTAAAAAATACATGACCGAGAGTCGACCAAAATCTCACATTGTCACGTGGTATGACATTTTCCCCTTTTTAGAAGCGTATATCTCGATAAATATTTATTTTAGCAAAAAACGCATTTACAAACCTTAAGTTCATTTTTAAAGACCTATCCAATGACCTCATTTAATGATGTATTCGCGAATTTATTTTTTTACCCTCCGTTTACATGTATGGAGAGCCACCTGTAAAATTATTTTTTTTTAAATAAAATGTAGCCTATAATTTGCACCTAATATTGACCTATCAGCATGTGAAATTTTATCAAAAACTGCCCAGTGGTTATTACGTGATTGACGCACATACAAACAGATAAACAGACAAACAGACAAACAGACAAACAGATAAACAGACAAACAGACAAACAGAAAAAAAAAATTCTAACCATGGTTTTGGTATCTATAGAACATACATGTTGCATATCAATTACTCTTTTTGAAAAATATTCAATGTACAGAAATGGTTCGGTTACTGTTTTATTATATGTATAGACTAGCTTTCCGCCCGCGGCTTCGCACGCACAACAGCAGAGGAGCACAACAAAAATTTTAAAAATTACGATCGCAGGACCAGTGATATATGCGCATGTCTATAGTTTTTTTTATAATTTTCTATGGAAATAGGTGTGTCTAAAATCTCACAGAGCGCGCGCTTCTTTAAAAATACAGAAAATCAAAGCCCACGTGAGTGAAGCCGCGGGCAGAGAGTTAGTTATTTTTTGAAAGTTTTTGAGGATTCATTGAGTGTTTTAACGTCTTAATCTATACGTTAAGATTTTAAAAAGGCATGTCCGCAACTTAACCAAAATCTCACATTGTCACGGGGTATGACATTTTCACGACTTTAGAAGCATTTATCTCAAAAAATATTTATTTTAGCAGAAAACGCATTTAGAAACCTCGATATAATTTTTAAAGACCTTTCCAACGAAACCTCACTCAATGATATATTCGCGAATTTATTTTTTTACCCTCCGTTTACATGTATGGAGAGCCACCCCAAAAATATATTTTTTTAAATAAAATGTAGCCTATAAGTTGCACCTAATATTGGTCTATCAGCATGTGAAATTTTATAAAAGTCTGCCCAGTGGTTATTACGTGATTGACGCACATACAAACAGATAAACAGACAAACAGACAAACAGAAAAAAAAATTTTTAACCATGGTTTTGGTATCTATAGAACATACATATTGCATATCAATTACTCTTTTTGAAAAATATTCAATGTACAGAAATGGTTCGGTTACTGTTTTATTATATGTATAGATAGATTGTATTGTGACTACTTAATAGAAATGCATTTAAAGTATCGAATTAAAGACTTTTTTACACTACATTTTGGTAAACTTTTTTTAAATACTACCAGTTTCAAAAATTAACTCAGTTGCAATAAATAGTGTAAAAAGTTTTTAATTCAATTATATTTATTTATAGTTACTTTAAAATACAAAAATTAAACATATTACTGTAACATTAATAAAAGACAGCATAATAAATAAAAACTGTTCTCTTTTTACAAACTCCCTTAAAAATTCCACAGATACAAACTGATAAATACAAACTGCTTCATCATCGATCCTTCGCCATATCTCATAACTTATGACGGATGCCACGTGCTCTCTATTACGATTCTATGAAAGTCTAAAAATATCTCCCCTAATGACCCCTTGTCTTAAGGATCAACAGTTGGTTCTTGTTTTTATCCCATTTATTACCAAACTGTGTGGTCATGCACATGTGATGGGTATAAACTAGTTTACAATTTATTTGTATCGATTGATCGGAGTAATAGCTCGTTTATGCCCTATTTTATGGTTCTCATGTGCATGGAGGTTTATTGCTGTGTAAAGCAATTATAGTGAAATAGTAAATATTGTGGTTACCATTATATTGTACACAAATGAGTTGAAAACTTTACTAACATATGAGGTAATAGCTATCTATTTATTATATAGCGGCAAATTTTATTTCTTTGTTTATACTTCGTTATCTTCTAAAGTACATGTTTCTATAATTATTATGATAGGTAGGTTCATAAGAAATGCTACAGGATATCGCTTTTCAAAAACAAGTTTAAAGCGAACATAATGGATGTTTTTTTGTTATTTTTTTCTAGTAATTTAATATTAGATAACCTATATAAACATTTTGCTTTTATTTAAAAACATTATATGATGTAATGAGGCTTTAACTCGACCTCCACCTTAACCTTCGTCGAAATATATAATCTTATAAAGTTCGAAGGACTTGGGATATTACGCACAACATACACTTAATATATGATGAGCGTATTTTATTCTAGATAATTTTCCTTTTCAAGTTATATTTTATCAATTTTATGAAAAAAATAATATTTTTATCGATTTTTTTATATAAAAATCTAGCCTGACATAGCACATGTTAGAACACGGAAATACTGTTAAAATTATACCAAATCGGTTGCTTTTTAATTAAAACAAAAATATGTGTACTTCTACAATCGGTTGTTCTCTGTGAATTTAAAAACTATTTGTTTGTTAAAACTAGAAAAAACATATTTAAATTTTAAATTGCGTTTCTCAAATGTCATGACACAATGTTTACTAAGTATTACAAATAGATTCTATATAGATAGTTCTAATATTGAATTACTAAAGATAATTTTAATTATTATTAAACTAGATTCCGCCCATGGACTCACTGGTATTCAATTCAATGCATCAAAAAAAGGTAATCACCAGATACGTCATTGAAATCCGTTATTTACATAATTCGCAAATTGCATGTTATTTGATTTGTTCACTTAACCACGATGGATTCAATGACAATAAAAAATGTTTGTCAATTTTTAAATTATGATTGGAGTCATTCACGGCTATAACTCTCGAAGGAGACCTCGTAAACTTAATGGTTCAATCGTAAATCTCAACCGATATCTTTTTGTGATAAATTATTTATTTTTTCTGAGAAATTTACTTCATTGAACATGATAATTGCCAAATAGCTGGATTTTTGTGTTTATGCAATACTAGCTGATCTGCGCGGCTTCGCTCCCGAAGCATAATGTAATACGTAGCCTATGTTCGTCGTGAATATTGTAGCTTTCGAATGGTGAAAGAATTTTAAAATGGGTCCAGTAGTTTATGAGTCTATTCATTAAAACCAAACAAACAAAGTTTTCCTCTTTATAATATTAGTGTAGGGGCGCCGCGCGGTTTCACCAGCGTAATTTCTGATTTCGTGGCAACTCCGGGATTAAAAGTAGCCTATATTATGTTATTGGCCTACGCGTCCGCCGGGTCTGTTGCGGGGACCGCATAGGCGCCCGCTGCGGTCGTAAACTGCGTCGTGATATGTGAAAGAAAGAAAGAAAGCAAATTTATTCCATACTGAACAAAATATACAATTAATATAAATAATAAATAAATAAATAAAATGAGTTCCTAGCGTGACTCTCGAACTTGGATCAAAATATCGATACTAATTTTTATTTATACAACACTACGCTAATAAAACTTTCTGTATTTCTTATATAAGATAATCTGCTGCCAGGGACGTCTGCAGCGTCAAACTTTCCGATAGAAACTTTCATCCGTTATTTAATCCCCTCAACATACGAATTTCGGAAGATTTCACGAGCTCGCGTAAATTCAAACATTTATTTATTTAAGTAAGCATCCTTTAGACGTGCTTCTGAATCGTCGCATAAATCTTATACTAGTCATGCCCCGCTGTTTCACTCGCGTTAAAATTGACCCCGTGGGAACCTACACATTGTGTATCAAGCTTCTCAACATGAGTTCAGCAGTTTTTGTGTAAAAGACTACCAATCAAACATAGATACATACATCCTCACCAAGAAGTAGGAACTACAATTTATCAAAATTCTTACGGTTGTTTTTACTAATAAGGAAAGCGATAATTTACTTACATTATATAATTAATTTAAGATTTAATTAAATCTTTAATGTATTTCCAATTATAATCATTTCAGTATACGGGTGTGTCAAAGATGGCGAATATGCTAATCTCTGAGACCAAATAAAAGCCAACGTCTGCCCAGATAAAGAAGTCTTATTAGCAATGGAGTGGATTAAAATCGATAATAGAATGGACATTGTTCTACATCAATTTGCTCTAAAGGTCAAGCTCTACTCCATATAGGTATCATTTAAGGCAAAAAAGATACATTAGCACTTATTGCGTATAATTATATTAAAAAGTCATCATATTATAACTCCGAATTATAAAACTTTCGACTATCAATCATATAATGTTGTAATGTTTCCCAACAAAATATATCTCATGAGAGCTATTATAGCATCTGAAAAATTTTGTTTAGCAACAATATAATCATATCGGTATAGGAATTTGCAACAGTCACTACCATCTAATCCTCAGCAAGCTAGGATTTAAGTTAAGTAATTAATATGCACTATTAGCTCGCTAACACACCGGTAAGTACGTGTCCACGGCAGCACGTACGCGATTAGAGCATAATCATTAGTTTGCATTGACGGTATTAACCTCCTCGGAAGCTGTACGGATACACGTTACCTAGTACTGGATATCAAACTACAAGGGAAGTGATACGCTGATGTAGGCAAATAGCAAGGAAAGTTTGGAAGCTAAGCTTTGACACGCATGATTAGAATAAGATGAAACTTATAGCTTCTGAACGTATTGAACCAAGATGTTCCCTGGAAACTATTCCGTCCATATGAATGTAAACCTTTTCATCATCTTCATTCATTATTTTGTTTAATACATATTAGTTACGTAAGAGAAGTTTTGAATCTTTTCTCTTAAGTTTTTTTTCCTTTACGCCAAATTTTTTCCGTCATTTATCTTTCTTTTACAGTCTATCATCCTTTCTTTGCCTCTATTGGTGAAATATTTGTTCGATTGTTTTGAATTATAGTAAAGAAGCAGGCAACTCTTTGAAAGTAGAAACTAACACCCGGATTCATAAACGATACGTTATTTATTGAGAAATTTATAAAAAAAGTTCCAAGAGAAATTTCAACAACAAGTCATCAACAACAATCTATCGTCATAATACAATTTAATCATACCCGGATCTAACGTATATAATATATCAATAACAGTAATTAACAATAATTAACATAATTAGCTCGCTGACACACTCATAACTTCATGTCTACGGCAGCACGTACGCTATTAGTGTATAATCATTGACTGTATTAACTTCCTTGCAAACGCCACACAGCTATACATTACCTAGTAGACAACCTAGACCACTATGGAAACGTTACGCTGATCAAAGAAGCAAAGAAACGCTTAGAGGCTAAGCTTTTTCGTTAATGATTAGACCGTGATAGGGCAAGTGAGACACACATAGTTTGTTGTGGATTAATCAAAATGGAGGAGTTGTCGATAAATTTTTACAAATGTCAATGATTTTACTTTTTTTATTTAATATCAGAAACAAACAAAGAAAAACTATATATAATGTGCAGGTATAAAGGTAAAACACCACTGAAGTTTATAGTTATGACCATAAACTTTTGTAGAATGATAATTAACCTACTATATCTGTGATTCTATTGACTGAATGCTCATATGAATTTGCATCGTATTACTCCTAGTTATGAAAGTAAATTGGAAATGTGAAGCTGATCACGGAAAGCGAATAGTGATGAAAGTTTGGAAGCTAGTATGAGCTTTGTTATATACAGAGGATAAGATAATACAAATCTGACCAGGTCATGGAAAATAGTAGAATTGTTAATGATTTTTACTTTGCAAGTTGAAGTGGCAAAGAGATGGATACAATACCGGCAGAACTAATAACCGTCTCATAACAAAAATCTCTAATAGATATAACGTTTAGGTCTTCCACAAAGTGGACGGGCAACCTGATCCAAGAGGCATGACGCTGCTGGATACTGGTCGCTGGATGGCTGGGATTGGAAATCTTTGGGGGAGGTTTATGTCCAACAGTGGATATCCTACGATTGAAAGATTTTGTGTCGGTGATATTACCAAGTGATAGTCCAATTTAAAGTGCTGTGCACTCCTATAAGTGACGAGTTCACTACACAACATAGTCTATAAGATATAACTTTTAACGAATGTCATAGTGAATAAGTCGTTGGAGTGTCTTTGAAAATAAATAAATAAATAAATAAATTACAATTTTACCTGCAAGAACCAGCGTAGCTCTACACCACTTCGTTACATTGCATTATATTGCATTTTCCCATTCACCAATAACACAACACACAACCAATTCCCTTCATTATTCCCTCATTAATCTTTTCCTAAAATTTGCCCATCTTGTGAAACGAGCGAAGGATCTTAAGAACTTTGACATCAATAAATATGAGTAAATACTTCAATCATTGATGTTTTTAATCTCCTTGCTTTAATTAACATCTTTTAAGTTATCATTGTATAATTCAAGAGAAAATCAATATGAGAATCGCTTAATGAGGTATTATATTTGAACAGTATTGTATTATTATATTGATTCAATCCATTTATCTCATCTCTAAATAGAAAATTTCCCATATCAAGTACGCATTCACGCAATAATCGTCACAATAGAAGATATAGTGGTACGAATAAGGCATATAATTGTGTTAATACCCGCCAATCGTAATTAAGCTTATTATCAATTCGTGTACATGTACAATTCGGTTTAACCGCTCCGGGGTATTTATTATCCACGTATGTACTTAGATGTGCCCTGCAGTATCACTCGCATAGCATCTATATTAATATTAATATTATTATTACCTAGGTTACCTCAATAATACAACGCTATATGAAAATATTCGAAAGATATAGACATTTTTAACATTTCACTTATTACATTTAAATTTTTAGCGCGTAGCGTTATTTGTAAAAGTAAAATAATTATATTAGTTCTAATATACATGCGCAACTTCTATGCCTATTTTTTCTTATTAATCTCGTTGTAAGTTAATTGTTATAAAAACTTTTTGTTTTGGTTTGTAAGTTGTGATTTCCTGTAACTGAAGGTACACTGAACTAGTTTCATGTTTTGTAATGTTTAAAACTGAGTGTAATCTTTGTTGGAAATTCTAATAAATAAATATCTAGTAGCTTAAGCTTGACAGACAAAAACACAAAATTTCCCTTTGTTATATTGCTATAGATTATGTTTAAATATATTATTCATGTATTATTATATTATAGTTAAGTTTTAAAGCCTAAAAGATCGTGTTTAATATTGTACAGCATTTATCACCTTTGACACGTCGGGTATAATTAACTGTTAACAGAGCGAAATACGCATCGTTAAATGAGACGTTCCGTAACATAATTAATTCTTATGGTTTCAGACTTAAAATTACGTTAATATCTTCTACGCCTAAATTCTATTTGAGAATGTATTCAAAGGTCATATACTGCTACATAATGTTATAGTTCATATGCTTTTAATTAAACTTTTTTTGACCGAGCGAAGCGCGCACTCAGAAGCAAGATGGCCGGGTTAGTGTAGATACATTTGTATGTAAGTACAAATGCTTGTGCAGAGATTGCATCGTTACCTACTCAAAAATCGGTAGGGTGACGAAAATAAGGGGGGCAATTAATTTATTAACTAATACAAACATAACCCCTTATTTATACATTACACCGCGAGGTAGCTCGGAGCGAGCCAATAGTTACAGTAGCTACTAATATTTATATCCATGCAACTTCGCATTACAGAGATCAAATGCATTTATGATATAGCTGTATATCAGATGGATATAAATAACTAGCCGTTTCACCGCGTTGCAATGTAATTCGAAATAACTCATGAATCTGCCTATCATAAAAATAAATGATTCAAATCTATACGTGAGTTTCGAAGATTTGCGCGCTTAAGTAAACAGTTTTTCAGCTGAAGGTGTAATATAGATATTTATAAAAATGAGTTTATATTCTTTTCGGTAAGCCTGAGAACGCAGAGAATTAGGTAATGTTTTTGTTTGTTATATTCCTCATTATGAAAGAAAGATTTTTATCAAAGTTCCGACAGCTGGTTTATAAAGCAGTTTATGTTAAAGCAGGCAAGCGGAGCATGCGGTTCACCTGATGTTAAGTGACTGACCGCAGCCCATGAACATTAAAGTGTCGCAGATGCCTTATCAGCTTAAAAGGGAAGGAATAAAAAGAGGATTAATGCTAGGAAGGGAGAGGAGTAGTAGAAAAGGATGAGAGAGGTATAGGATGAGAATAAAAAATTATAATAAGACATTATTCATCCACAGAACTTCTCCTGGGTACCCTCCGCACGCATCAGAAAGCCGCCTGTGATGAAGAAACAGTCACTCTTATCTGCCCCCGAGGCACCACCATCAGTATCCAGGTCGCGCAGTACGGAGCCTCAGCGAGCCAGAACAGCTGCTCGCCGGAGCTGGCGGAGTACCAGCCCGTCGCGGTGGAGGTGGTGGGCGACACCAGCTGCAGCTGGCCCAGTGCTCTGCAGGTGTGACGACATTTATCCATCCTACTAATATTAAAGTTTGTGAGGATGTATGTATGTGTGTTACTCGTCCACGCTTTGAAACTTTAGATAGGTACAGGGAAGGGTTCAGAATAACATGTAGGCTACTTTTAATCCCAGAATTGCCACGGGATCAAGAGATACACAGGGCGAGGCTAGTAATTTAAATACCTGGTAGCCATCTGCCCCGAACTTTTCTCGCGAGTCAATTTATCTATAAAAAATCTGCAATTAAAAGTGTTTTTGTTTGTAAGTTTGTTTGAAATACTTTTAAATCGTTAACTATATATTAAATATCATAACAGACATCGTTACTTTTCATCACCATCAGTAGAGTTTATTTTTACTGTCAGTTAAAAACTATAAAACCACCGATGTTCACACATAAAAATAATAGAAAACAAAAAAGTTACCCCGGTAAAATAATACACAGTTTAAATCGAAACGTTGCCAATTAAAACAATTTGGTATTTCGTGAGCTACCAGTTAAAACAGTTTTAGTGAAATGTGGATTCGTATAGAATAACAGACATTACGCTTTCACCGCAAAACAACACTTATCACGGGATTTATATGAACGGTAATCGGACGGATATATTTGCGGTAACGTATAATAGACACAGTTTATTAGTGATTCAAATTATGCAGTCCTATCAAGTATTGTTTAATTACTTTATGACTTCCAAATGATTTTATTAATATTGGTTTTAGTGAGTAAACAACAGATCTTTAAAATCCTTTTTTGAGAACGTTCCTTCGTTCTTGGAATAAGAAAAAAAAACATCCGAATCTACTCATAAAAATTATACTTAGTATTTACAACTCAATGATAACTTCTGTTGAACTAATTTAATTAGATTGTCTATTAGCTATTTATTGAAACAGGTAATCATTTACCTTATTTAATGTGGATTCATATGGAATAACAGATATTACGTTTTCACGGCAGAACAATGCACAACACGGGATTTATATGGACGGTAATCGGATGGATATATGTGTGGTAATACGGTTTATTAGTGATTCAAATTACGCAGTCCCATTAAGTATTGTTTGATGACTATTTACATACCTTCAAAGGATTTTTTATATCTTTTTAGAAAAATAACTCCTCATCCATGTTCCTTAGTTTTTGGAGTAACAAAAAATCAGTTTCCAACTCTACTCAATATTAAACCAATAATATATTAATTGTAAGTAAAGCAAAGGGTAATTACTACGAAAATAAAATAATATTATTTATTAGCTGGTGGTTGAAACATATAAATAAAATGTGGATTCATATAGATTACTAGACATTATGCTGTCACCGCAGAACAATGCATAGCACAGTATTTATATGAACGGTAATCGGAATGATATATTTGCGGTAACGTATAATAAACACAGTTTATTATAGATTTAAATTACGTAGTTCGATCGTTTATTGTTTTGGTGAATTTTTTGCTATTTTTAGTGCCACATTCGCGAGGAACAAAATCAATTCGTTATAGAATACGATACCCAAGATTCATTTTGTCCTCATTCACAAAAGTTACAAAAACGAACTTGTGACTCCGCACATTTACAAATAGTCTATCTATCCCAAAGATCCTTTTGTAAGTAAAACCAAAGGGCAGTTTCTATTAAACTGGGATAACGAGATTTGAAAAAAAAATACTGCAAGAAACCTTGATCATTGCTAATATCTTTTATTTTAAATGAAATAATTAAAATATTGGAACTGAACCAATTAAAACAATTTGGTATTTCGTTAGCTAGTCGAAACAATTTATTGAAATGTGGATTCGTATACAATAACAGACATTATGCTCTCACCGCAGAACAATGCAAACACAAACAATCTCTGTACGAAATTTTATTCAAATCGATTCAGTGATATAGGCGTGAAAAAGAGACACAGACAAAATTACTTTCGAATTTATAATATTGGTAGGGATTATTTAAAACCAAAGGCAAAGTCAAGCCTACTTCGAGGCGTTTGTAGAACGTGTTGTACATTTACACATTTATTACAAAAGGCCTATAGATAGATAATAATAATATTATTATATATTTTATATACCTCAAATAATTGGAATTGCAGAGTCTAAGCTTATGCAGTAAATGTAGTGTATACCTTTATTGTCATGCATATAAGATAAGTGATATTGTTATTTTATCTGGTTAATGTCCGATGTGGTGTACCTTTTAAACAAATAAATTTATAATAATAATATATCATTCTTATTAGTGGCCTATAGTATATTATCTCCTTCGTTTTTTCTTTTCTGAACCTCAATATACCTTTGTTAAAACAGAATCGGCATACTAACTAATGGATGTAGTACTCCTTGTTGCAGACGGTGGTGGAGGCGTGTCAGAAGAAGCGCCAGTGCAAATTCCACACCAGCCCGAAGGCGTTCGGAGTCGACCCCTGTCCTGGTTCTAGAAGATTCGTCGAAGTTGCTTATAAGTGCCGTCCATGTGAGTGTCTTATGTACACTAGTTAGTTACCGCGGTAGTTATTATGGCTTTAGTCGTTACTAGTTAACACGTGTCCATAACAACAAATCATGGTGATATAATTATGTCATCTCAATTATATGTTTCAATTAATGTTTCCGAAGATGTTACTGCTATAACAACAATTTATGATTTTTTTTTTATAGTAAGACAGACACACAGGCAGATGGATATATAACGGCGTCTTATTAATAGGGGCTTGTTTTCGCCTTTGAGTAGGGAACTCTTTAAATAAAATGAAAATCTCAACTATGTTTTAACTAAATAAGTATCAACTATCAATAACTCACCTTAAATGCTCAAATTTTTAAACGAAAATAAAGCAATTTACTTTGTGTAAAATAAATACATTTAAAATAGCAGAGTATCGGCAGACCTTTCTTTCAAGCGCTATTATTTGAAGCTCAAGTTTCCTTTAACATTAAATAGACGTTAGTTGAAATTGAGAGCATTCCAATTCAAAATTAGCTCTTATGCCTTTGTAATAGAGTTTTAAATTCAACAGATGAGTTTCGGAGCAAAGTGGGATGTGAAAACGACGTACTTCATTTGAGTTGTAACCCGCACTCACGGGTCGCGATATATTCGGCGCAGTACGGGAGGACGGAGTATGACTCGATACAATGCCCGCAGCCCAGAGGGATGAAGGAGGAAAGTGAGTGTATTTATTGTCAATGTTATTAGCTGTGGAACGTTCTATTGTGCTGGTTAAACGGTATTTGAAGTATGTTGCTGAGTTTAAGACGGGAACTTCTATTTAATAATATTGAGTTAGTTCTGTACTGTTTAGTTTTATAAGCGAATGGTCAAGACACAGTTTTAGTATTCTTCAATTGTCGTTCGTTTCTGCTCTTGTATGTATGTAACCGTAAAATGTACAATTAAATAAATAAAATATTCTCCAATGCAAGGAGATCTTTTATATTTATGAATTTTTATCTGCAACAGATAATTTTGGTAACAGTCACAACAGTTACAGTTACAGATAAGTTACTAAATACTCCTTAAGTTAGGAGGGTGAAAATCGACTAAACTATAATTGTAGTAATTAAGTTATTGCCCTTTCCTCTTCATTCAACTTGGGATCTATGGGTCAAAAAAATCTATCACCTAATCCAGCCCTATTTGTATATGAAATTTCATCAAAATCTGTTCAGTAGATGCAGTGCGATTGACACTAACAACTTTCACACATTTTAATATTACCAGAATTAGACAGCTACTTGCACGGTGCATAATATTTGATCAGATCATGCAAACGTAACCTGTAGACATAACGTTCTTGCAACTAGTGCCGTGTACACATAACTCAAACCGACTTAAGTTTGTGCAAAAGTTTGCACACCATATCTCGTCGACGTGTGGAACGTCCATTACGTGTAATATGACAGTAATTTATTGCTTAAATGATAAATAATATTGTGATAGGCTTTTCTATGCACCGTTTGATTAGACATGATATTACCTAAATACAACATTTGGATGTAATATCCTTGCAATTTGGTAAACGACATAGCTCAAGCCGACTTATGCTTGTGCAAACATTTGCAAACCATAACTTCTCGTCGTATGGACCAGCCATTACAAAGCTATGAGATGACAGTAGTTTATGATGAATAGGGGCAAAAGTAACAGACTTATAAGTTACTAGCTGCGCCCCAGGGCTTCGCTCCCGTTGGAATTTCGGGATGTTATAGCCTATAGCCTTCCTCGATAAATGGGCTATCTAACACTAAAAAAATTTTCGAATCGGACGAGTAGTTCCTGAGATTAGCGCGTTCAAACAAACAGACTCTTCAGCTTTATAATATTAGTATAGAATGAACATTTACTTATTAGTTATGAAAATAATATATTAGATAGATAGATAGATAATGTATCGTTTATCGTAAATAGAGAATCATAAAGAAACTTAAATTTGTATCGCAATCGTTGATGAAAGATATTATAAAAGTAGAGAAGAAATTTACTTACAGCTAATAAGTTAATTACGCTAGATTAATTATTCTGATAAAGTAGGTATAATTCACTTACTTTTTCAGAAACAGTAAAAATTTTATAAGTAAGAAACTTTTAGTATAATTATCACAGTGAATTGTTTTAATGCTTAATTCAAGATTATTACTGTAATCCGAATGAATGTTCCAGAATTATTTTTTTATTTTTCTTTTATATCATAGAGTGAAACACAACGTGTAGAACATATAGCAATTATTTTACATCTCTTTCTAGGGGCAATCCTTATTTATTATTATTTTAAGCCATTTGTATTCCACTGCTGAGCAAAGGTCTCTTTTCTTCTCCACACTCGGATCTCTTCTTGGCGAGCACCTCTCAATTTGAATAAAAGACATCTATTTCTTTTCTCTATTTATGTAAATCAATGCTTAATCTATGTCAATTTATTTGTACAATTTTTTTTACTGCACTATCGCATTGGATTTTATCTGTAATGTGTGAAATAAATAAAAAAAAAAAATAAATTTCGTCCATCCACTTAACCCTTGTAACCCTTGGTAAAAATATACGATCTTTGCTTCAATCAATACTTGGTAATGGCAAAAATTCAACATTTAAAAAGTTTTAATATACCTTTCGAAGCCTTTTTTCAGGTATAAATCTGAAAAATTGGACACTCTTTAGCTAAAGTTTTTGCAAAAGTATTTCGAAATATATTTACAATTCCAAAGGTAAATTCACTTTACGAAATATAAGGTTTCTTTGCAGAACAGTTTATTTCATATTTATTCTGAATGCTTAATAAAATAAGCTAAAGTAATGAGCCTGAAAGTTTTTCGTGCGTTATTTATTATTATTTACGTTGGAAGACGGGATTTGGTATCAAATGTAGCTTCTAAGTAAATTATAAATACTAGCTCTTTCACGCAGCTTCGTCCTCGTACGTATGTTATATCTACTGCCTGTTGTAGGGAACCCTCATTTTGTTATGTACCTTAATGGAATATAAACAATTTCAAAATAAATTTTAAGAGCATTGGACTATCGAACTGGAAATGTGTTAATCAATATTCACTTCAATGTTCTGATTAATTGAATACATGTATTAATATTTTAAGGGAAGTCCCTGTATTCTGAGATACAGTTTTTAACTAATCAGAATACGGGTCATCACAAATAGAATTGAAATTTAACTTGATCTACAAAAATTAATATGTACAACCTTTTTACTTGATCAATAAATGAATGTATTATTATTATTAAATATCTTTATTGATTATGCTACTACATCTAAAATGTATTATATAAGTTTATTACAAACGCGACGTCAATTTTTAGATCAGATGCTCCTCTACAAGATCATTTATAGCATAATTGATGCAGACTTGTTATTGGAAATTAAAAGTTCTCAGAATCTTCTCACGTTGTAGATATACTTTAATTACCTCTTGCATTACAAATTATGCCAAGAACACTTATTTATTACGGGCATATAAATTTTACACCGAAAATATTATGGATATTGACTTTTTCGATGATGAATTAGTAGTTATAGGAATCAATTAAAGGTTTTATTCAGTTCAATAGTTTCGAAGATAAACGCGTTTAAAGAACAAAAGAAAGCCGTTGTGAAATATTTGTTTAGATATTTCTTTGAAACTTGGATGTAATTCAATCTTGCACTTATAGTGCATCTAATCCAGATGCTTACAATGTTCCCTGTATTAAAATTCTACAGAATATAATAATTTATTAATAATGCAACATTATTTGTCAAATCATTTTCCTTTTCAATGAATCGCGACTCAAAAATCATGTTATTATGTCTCTTTCACCACAATATTATGAAACAAATATTTCGTTTTAATTGTGTCAAACTATAATTCAAATTCAAATTATTTTATTTGCATGAAAACATGATAGGTACAATTTAATGGTGTTATCAATATGTCTGAATCACATGTTATGTTATCACTAGGATGAAAATTAAGAGATACAATTCATTATTAATTATTAGGTTTCAGTTATAATTAAACAAAATTGATTGATACAGCGTCATTATAATAATAGCAATAATAGATACAAATCAAAGTCCTATATTATAGTAGTAGTTTCAGTCCTATATTATGTAAGTGTAAGCGTTTAAAAACATTTTGTACACGGAATCGAAACAAAAAGTGAATTTCGACAAATATGTTTTAAGCGCCAACCGAGATTCCAACTTACAGACGTTATGTATCCGATGCAATCGGTATTCGATCCGAATAATAATATATTTTTCAGCATCATTAGAGCGGTACTAATCGAAACACTCCAGGTGTATTAAATATGGTCGTTAATCTATAAAAGACAAGATAAATTATTATAAAAGCGTTACTCTTAGTACAAAGTTAGTCAAAATAATAAAAATACTTCACCATGCTTAAAGCCGTATAGAAACCCACGTGTCACGGCAAACGATGTTGCATGCTCTCAGCCGTCAGGAAGATGTTTGGTGTAATATAAATTAGTTTATATAAAAATAAATAAAAATTAATATAAATTAGTTTATATTACACTAATATAAACTAATATTATTTGTTATTGTTATTTATATTATTTGTTAGTTACACGACTTAGAACTTTAAACTTATTTATAAAATATGTTACCTAACAACAGAGCTACCTGTTGAAAATAGCAAAGCATTTATGACCAAAACATTTCTTGGTATACGATCGCTACAGAGAAATTGATTTTGAACATATACGTTAAAATATTCATAGGAACATGGATACAGAAAGTGAAAATGATCGACGTACGTCAGCATAAACTATTGTACGTAAATCATCATAGGGATTTATTAAGTCACTTAACATCAGGTCAACCGCTCCGCTTGCCTGCTTTTACATAAAAACGTTAGTCTATACAAATATTATGGAGAGGAAAGATTTAGTATAATCTTGTGTTTGTTTTAACGCGAGTACTTTCCATTTTAAATAAAATACTTTAACATAATAATGTATAATAAACCGCGTTTAAAATCCTTTAAAAGTATTTTATTTAAAGAGGAAAGATTTGTTTGTTTGTATTGAATAGGCACTAAAACTACTGGACTGATTTGGAAGAAATTATTCAGAGATTCTTTGAAACCCGAGGACATAGGATAGTTTTTAACCCAAAAATCCGGGAACGGGATACGCGGGTCGAACCGCGAAGCTCAGCTAGTCTATCTATATAAATAATAAAAATCCATTTCCGTTCGTTAGTCTCGCTAAAACTCGAGAGCGGCTCAACTGATCAGAATAATTTTAGTCTTGAAATATTCATAGAAGTCCATGGGAGGTTTAAACGGTGAGAAATATAAAGAAATTGTGAATAGAATAGTAAAAACCAAAATTATATTTTTTCATACAAATAGTTTATATCTGTAAAATACGTCACATCAAAAATAGCGGTGTGAAGTTCGCCGGGTAAGCTAGTAGATAACAATAAACGTGTTTCAGCTTGCCTAGAGCCGTACGCAACGGAGACTGCAATGAGGGAGTGCCACGGCAAGCGTCGCTGCGTGCTCTCCGCCGACAGCAAGATGTTCGGCAAGCCGTGCCGCACCGGCAGCCGGACGTACCTGAAAGTCGTTTATACTTGTGGTAAGTGATTTCATATACTGTTAGTCCCTAGTTTGCCGGCTATGTACTATTATGTTCATCGTAATAGAAGTTCACTGTCATTCTACACAACTGGCTAATGGCTCATCAGTTCATCACAGCTAGTCATAAGACTATTTCCAAACTGAGGGTAGCGGGGTCGTGACGTCAATAAGACGTTCGAGCACCATGGCGTAACTGTTACTAATGAATGCTAATACTGTATGCAGCTACCTTTTGTATTGAACTTTGATTGACATGTGACATTTGAAGGCAAAGATAACATACTAAACTTGTAACATGAAATTACTATTATTTCTATGGTGAAATATCTAATGCATTTAATAATTGAAATGTTAATATAATTATAAAGAAATATGACTTACAATCTCATACTTGTCGATGAGTATTAACTTTAACATCTTTATTTTCAATTACTTTTTTCTTCGAAAGAATTGATACTCTTATTTACGTCAGTAACGAATTTGGCCAGTATCAAGTTTACCAAATTAAGATACAAAAGTTGTTTAGTTTATTATATTTTTTGATTGTTTACGGCCATTTTCAATATTCTATCTATCCCTTGTTTTGCTTACTAAAGTCAGACAAATCTATCTATTTGCACTTACTTTGATTTCAATACGCTGTCGACGGATAGCCTTTGCTATGACTTTTGACAATCAAATGTCATTTCATCTGTGATTACAATCTATCCATAATCTTTGATACGTTATTGAAAACGGCCGTTAGACGTATTAAAATGTGACGTCAGCCACTTTTAACCACAATAACTATAATTATTAGTATATGATGTAGTACTTATTGTCGTAAAAAACTTTTCTATTTACTTAATCTGTAAGTATATGTAAAACTCAAAGCTGACTTACGGCAATTTTCAATAATGTATCAATGATTATGGATTGTTATGTCAGATCATATGACAAAAGATAGACAAAAGTCATAGCAAATATATCAGTCGTTAGGATATTGAAATCAAAGTAAGTGGAAATAGATAGATTTGTCTGACTTTAGTAAGCAAAACAAGGGATAAATATAGAATATTGAAAAGGGCCGTTACTGATTGACATAGTGATCTATCAACGCACAGTACAAACCGCTGGACGGATGCAAATAGATGTTATGACGTAGGCATCCGCTAAGAAAGGAAATTATGAAATCCCACGGGAGTGGAGAAGGTATAAGCGGGTGAAACTGCGCGGCACAGCTAGTCTTGTTTATAAATAGTCAATCGAAGGTTCTGCGAAGTACTTATTTTTAGTTTGTAATTACAATACGTTTTCGTTTAGGCTTGTATTTTTAGGGTCGTCATTCCTCGTTCCTATCTCCGGATATTGAAGGAGGGCCGAAACGTGTCCGAAATCCTGAAGGCCATCAACAAAAATACATTTTGTTTACCCGATTTTCTTTTATACAATTTTGTCGTATATTTTTGGATAATGTAAAAAAAAAAATAGAAACTCCGATGTCTTGAAGGATTTTAATGAATAATAATTAGTGATACAATTATCTATACATATAATAAAACAGTAACCAAACAGTTTCAAAAAGAGTAATTGGTATGCAATATGTATGTTCTATAGATACCAAAACCAAGGTTAGAATTTTTTTTTTTCTGTTTGTCTGTTTGTCTGTTTATCTGTTTGTATGTTCGTCAATCACGTAATAACCACTTGGCAGATTTTGATAAAATTTCATATGTTGATAGACTATGATTAGGTGCAACTTATAGGCTACATTTTGTTCGAAAAAAATATTTTTAGGGGTGGCTTCCCATACATGTAAACGGAGGGTAAAAAAATAAATATGCGAGTACATCATTAAATAAGATGTCATTGGATAGGTCTTTAAAAATGGAATGAAGCTTTCTGAATGCGTTTTTTGCTAAAGTAAATATTTTTGGAGATATACGCTTCTAAAGTCGTAAAAATGCCATACCACGTGCCAATGTGAGATTTTGGTTGAGTTGCGGACATGCATTTAATTTATGCATTTACTCTTAACGTATAGATTAAGACGTTACAAACACTCAATAAATTATTAAAAATCTTCAAAAATAACAAAATCTCCACCCGCGGCTTCGCTCGCGTGGGCTACAATTTTCTGTATTTTGAAGAGGCGCGCGCAGTGTGAGATTTTGGTCAAACGTATTTCCATAGAAAATTATAAAAAAAAAACTATAGACATTCGCATATATCAGCGGCCTAGCGACCGTAATTTTTTTAAACTTTTGTTGTGCGCCTCTAAAAATACAGAAATCAGTAACCCACGCGTGCGAAGCCGCGGGCGGAAAGCTAGTTATTAAATAAGTGTAATGAAATCAGCCAAAACATGAAAATGCAACAACGATGATAAAATACCGTATTATTACTATTAATTTTTTTTACGTTGTAAGCGCCAACAATATATCTAATATCAAAAATTTAGAACAAAAGGCTGTCCTCACATTCTCGACATTTAAGTATATTGAGGTATTACCAATACCTTAATATACTCATTTCTTGAAGGTCCCTATGTCCTACAAATATAGAAGTAAATTGAATAATAATAATTAATTTTAATCAATAATGTTACATGGTACTATACATAAAACAATAACAATAATATATAAAAACAAATTTTAATTTACATTTTGAACTATATTTAAATGGCAGTAATGAAGTACTTACTTAGCTTTAGAGGTAATTATTCAATTAGTTTTACTTTAAGAAATGTTCTCTATGACGAAGTAATTTAACAATTTTAATTTACCAGAGTCATATTTAAAGTATTAACTCAATCCGACAAACAAATTAAACGTCTAGACTGAAACGATTACGTAATATTTGATGAGATTTATTTTAAATTTAAATCTTTCACAATAATTTGAGAGGTTTCGCTTTAAAATTTATAGTATTTTGAAGTAAATGGAAGTAAAGAAGGAAGATACGATTTAGATTGAACAATAGTAATATTTTATTATTTGTTTTAAGTAATAAAATAGACAATGCGGTACCATTTTTCAACGATAAGGTAACCACCTTTCTTAGTTCCTTGGGCTCACTCAAATATATAATTTTTTCAAGTATTATTTTTTAAAAGTCGATTTGCAGTAGGTGCTTATTGTGATGTTAAAAATACCACCATGAAACAAATCTCTATACAACAGTTCAACATTCATGAAAATCAGTTCAGAACTCCGGCGTTTTCGATGTACATATTCCCTTAAAAAATTACGCCCTGTTACATCTTAATTTTTTTGGTACATAGGTAACAAATACATCATTGAAAGTAGCTTCAACAATAATTATTGTACTGAGCTGTTGATAAGGTATAATAACGGAAATGTAATATTTCCCAGGGAACTGTGATAAATCTTTTTTCTAAAAGAAAGCTGTGTCACTTTCTCCGGGATATTGGATGAAAATGTCTGTCATAAGGCTAGAACAATGATTGAATTTGATTTATTACACAAATATGCGGTAGTTGGAAACATTTATTTTCGTGAAAACTAATTTTCATAGCATTGTGATATAATAAATAAACCGGGATTCTATGAATTAAATGTATCAAATATCTATACAACAAAATCATCAGTATCAGAAATACAAGTAATAAATTTAAAACAAAGAATTAATAACAATGAATGCTTAGTACCCATGAATAATTTGTTTTGTCAAATTAAGTGATTTTTTGAAAATCTTTATTTAACAAATAAAAGTTCATTGTAGCGGTTTATAAAAACTTTGTAATTATTATTTCATTCACGCTACCAATAGTCAATCAATTTAATTATGGGCAACAGTTCATACTTAACAATAACACAATACCGTACTCGCATATTTAATATGAGTAAATTGTCGGTGTATAAACATATATAAATACATACAGGATGGGGATGGCGGAATCTCCTTTAATAATAATAAAATTCACTAGTTGTTACAGATAAGTAAATAAAAAATTATTAGGTAAATTATTTCACAAAGAAGTGAAAAAAGTGCCAATTTAAAATATATTTCAAAATAACGATTATTATCAGATAAAAGAGACAGGTTGGATTGTTCAAATGCAAATTTAACCAATTACTTTAATTTTAAAGTATTTTAATGCAATTAACATGATCAGTATTATTTTAAATTAAGAACTTTAAAAAAATATTTTTGATTATACTATGGAAAGCTTTAAATTTAATTTTTTGTATACAGCATTGGTTCGATATGTACGTATTTGTTGTTAATCAAAGAGATTGAGAGGCCTGTATTCCCATCCCACCCCTCTTCCATCCTGTTCTACTCCTCTCCTAACTTGCTATCATTAATCCTCTCCTTATCCCCT
>LQNK01001763.1:24114-53331 GCA_001586405.1 Phoebis sennae | reverse complement strand
ATGCGACCGTAATTATTTTAGAATTTTGTTGTGCGCCTCTACAAAATACAGAAATTAGTAGCCCACGCGTGCGAAGCCGCGGGCGGAAAGCTAGTTATAAATAAGTGTAAAGTAATCGGCCAAGAAATGAAAATGCAACAAGTATAATAAAATATCAATCTAATATACTCACTTAGATCAATCTAATATACTTACTTACAAAAATTAGAGAACATAGGAGCTATAAATATTGAAGTATTTTTTTATAATAATAATAATAAAATTATTTATTTTATTTAAAAAGGTAACATGGACCCATAAATAAAACAATTACAATAATATATTAAATCAAATTATAATTAACATTTTAAATTATATTTAAATGTCACTAATGAAGTACTTAGCTTTTGAGCTAATTAATCAGTTTTTAATAGTCAATTAATTAGCTTTATTTTAAGAAATGTTCTCTATGACGAAGTAATTTAAAATTTCCAGAGTCATATTTAAAGTATTAACTTAATCCGACAAACAAATTAAACGTCTAGACTGAAATGGTTACGTTATATTTGATAAGATTTATTTTAAATTTAAATCTTTCACAATACTTTGAGGGGTTTCACTTTAGAATTTATAGTATTTGAAGTAAGTTAATGGAAATAAAGAAGGGAGATACGATTTGATTGAACAATAGTAATATTTTATTATTTTTTAAGTAAGAAAATAGAGAGTTAGGCATAATATAACATGTTTTTTCTTAAAATTAAACTTGTCAACCACCTAAGAGAGTCTAAGAAACTAAGGATAGTTTCTTAGACTCACATAAATGTATAAAATAATGGTTTTTACTAGTACTTATTATATACTAGTTGATCCGCGCGGCTTTGCCCCCGTAGCATAATATTATATATTAAAAGAATATAAAATATAGCCTATGTTACTTGTGGATAATGTAGCTTTCGAATGGAATGAATTTTTGAAATCGGTCCAGTTGTTTTTGAGCCTATTCATTACAACCAAACAAACAATGAAACAATTAAATTCTCCCTCTTCATAATATTAGTGTAGACAAAGCACCACAACGAAACAAAACTCTATACAATATACATTCAACATTCATGAAAATCGATTGAGAAACCAAGAGTTATCGATTACCCTAAAAAAATACGCCCCAAATTGATAACCTCTTCGTTTTATGGTTATTAAATACATCATTTAACGTAGCTTCAATAATAATTATTGTACTGAACTCTTGTCAAGGTATAATAATAGAAATATAATATTTCCCAACGAGCTGTGATAAATCTTTTTTCTAAAAGAAAGCTGTGTCACTTTCTCCGAGATATTGGACGAAAATGTCTGTCATAAGGCTAAAACAATTATTGAACTTGATTTATTACACAAATATGCGGTAGTTAAAGACATTTATTTTCGTGAGAAACCAAAGGGGACGCACAGCAGAATTGTTGACAGTATGAACGTACAAAATATTCAAGTTTCAACGGTGATCAAATAAAGTATTTTTTAATTTTAAGAGTAGACCAGTAAGGTTATAAAAATATAAAAAAATGCACCTTACAACAAAAAATATATCTATACATATAATAAAACAGTAACCGAACCATTTCTGTACATTGAATATTTTTCAAAAAGAGTAATTGGTATGCAATATGTATGTTCTATAGATACCAAAACCATGGTTAGAATTTTTTTTTCTGTTTGTCTGTTTGTCTGTTTATCTGTTTGTCTGTTTGTCTGTTTATCTGTTTGTATGTGCGTCAATCACGTAAAAACCACTGGGCAGTTTTTCATAAAATTTCACATGCTGATAGACCAATATTAGGTGCAACTTATAGGCTACATTTTATTTGAAAAAAATAATTTTAGGGGTGGTTCTCCATACATGTAAACGGAGGGTAAAAAAATAAATACACGAATACATCATTGAATGAGGTGTCATTAGATAGGTCTTTAAAAATGAAATAGAGGTTACTAAACGCGTTTTTTGTTAAATTAAATATTTTTTGAGATATACGCTTCTAAAGTCATGAAAATGTCACTACCACGTGACAATGTGAGATTTTGGTTGACTTGCGGTCATGTCTTTTTTACTCTTAACGTGTAGATACGGTAAAAACACTGAATAAATTCTCAACAACATAAAAAAAATAACTAACTCTCCGCCCGCGGCTTCACTCGCATGGGTTACAATTTTCTGTATTTCGAAGAGGCGCGCGCACTGTGAAATTTTGGTGAAACGTATTTCCATAGAAAATTATAAAAAACACTATAGACATGCGCATGTATCAGCGGTCCTGCGACCGTAATTTTTTAAAACTTTTGTTTTGCGCCTCTAAAAAATACAGAAATGCGAAGCGTGCCACGCGTGCGAAGCCGCGGGCGGAAAGCTAGTATCCAATAAAATAACAGTAAAAAAAGCTTAAATTAAAATGCGCAACAATTAATTTCATATTTCGGTAAATAAAGTTTACTTGGTGGCAACATTAGTAGAATCAAATACACAGTTGTAAAGTAGAAACAAATACTAATTAAAGAAAAATGTTATAACTGGATTTTTACACTAAAATATTAAGTATAAAAATCTATTAAAATAAAAGTAAATTTTCGGTAAATTTATATTTTTCATTCCATGGTGTCGACGAAAAGGCCCAAAATGGATCAGGCCCTTTTCATAACATTGTGGTATAATAAATAAACCGTGATTCCATGAAATGTATCAAATATCATCAGTTTTAGAAGTAAAAGGAATAAATTTAAAACAAAGAATTAATAACAACGAATGCCTATTACGAAAAATTTGTTTTGTCAAACTAAGTGATTTTTAAAAACATTTATTTAACAAATGAAAGTTCAACGTAGCGGTTCATAAAAACATTGTAATTATTATTTCATTCACGTTACCAATAGTCAACTTAAATTACGGGCAACAGTTCATACTTAACAATAACGCAATACCGTACTCGCATATTTAATATGAGTAAATTGTTGGTGTATATTAAACATATATAAATACATACATGATGACGCAATCTCTTTTAATAATAATAACATTCACTAGTCGGTACAAAGAAGTGAAAAAAAAATTGCCAACAAAAAATATATTGCAAATAACCGATCATTATCAGACAAAAGCGACAAGTTGGATTGTTCAAATGCAAATTCAACCAATTAGTTAAATTTTAAAGTCTTTTAATGCAATTAACGTGATCAGTATGGTTTAAAATTACGAACTTTGAAAAATATTTAAAACTGAAATTTTTGTATCCAGCATTGTTTCGATACGTACGTATTTGTTGTTAATTAAAGAGATTCTGTCGTCCACACTCTGTATAATAATATTCTAGGCGACTGAATAATTTACCAAGGCCAAATAAAAACGCCAAGCAAAATTTATTTATGCCATAAACGCATAAATAAACAATCACATTCCATTTCATCAAGTTCATGGGTATCGCATACATTCAGGGGATGGTCCGTTGCACACCCCTGATGCAGTGGACCGTGTACCATCCAATCCAGAATGGATGGTGCAAAAATTGACAGTGAGTTAAACAGTTGTTTTTCTTCGCCATTTTATGATTATCAAGTGAAATATCTCTATTACTCTATTTGTTATACTCTGTCCATAAATGTTTTGATGACCAAAACGCCCCAGTACCTCTATGATAAAGTAAGGTGGGTAGGGGAACGCAATACGGCATAATTAGTATAATCTTGTGTCTTATTTAAAACGGCATAAGTAATCATACGGCTTATGTTCACGTATCCATTTTAATGGTATAATTTATAAGTATTAATTAGGGTTTATAATAATATCTTATTATGTCTATAGTTTTATTTTTTATTACTTCTGACACTCCAAACGTAATTGTCAATTTAGGAGTCACTGAAAATCAGCGCTGCAAAAGCCCCAGGGCATTGCAGCACATGCTGAGTGACGACCTAGTTTGGGCTCGTGACAATACCGTACAGCACCAATTTAGTTTTAAGTCTTAGTATTCATTATTATCCTATAAGATACGGTGTGTTTGTGCGACAAATAAACTTATTTCTTTATTTCTTTCTTCTTTCAAATAAACATGTAAATAATGATTATAATTATACTCCCCATTTCGGTACCAAAATGCACCTATATAGTACTGCTATGGCACCAATTAGCTCATAATTTTTACTCATAATCTTTGTTATCAGTCAGATCAGGAACTGTATTTGAAACTTAAGAATCATGTACTTTTAATTATACCATCTGTAATACTTTATAATTCTGATAAATAGCAGGTACATCTATTTCTATACGCGCTATACTCATTATTCAGTCAACATATTGCACAAATATCATAACTAATGAATAACCAAGCTAACTCTAATTTATAGAAGCAATTTCACCCCACCCATTGATTCGTCTCTATTCACATTCCATCTATAATTTCATGAATTTGCTCATTTGCAATATCAATAAAAGTTTCGCCTATTGATCATATGAACACATATAGCACAGAATCATTAGCATCTCTCGTACTTTTGTTTCACCGGGGCTTATAAATAAAATAAAATAGGTATAGAAGTCAAAATCCATACAAAGCATTCTCGGGTGAGGCACACATAGAATATCGATACACACTTAGGTCAACGGCCAATCACATAACAGTAAAATAATATAATAATAACGAAATTGGAGTAAAGAACAGAACTTGCCTCAACTTCGTCAAGAGATTTCATTACTTTTTAGAGATAGACGAGCAAGTCCATCTAGACTTGGTTGTTTTTTACAGAAAGTTTTTAGTGGGATAAAACCATCATCGAATGAAAGGGTATGTGTAAAAAAGAGAATCTGGACACGTTAAATCTTTGTTTATAGTGCAGGCGTTTTATTGTACTGCTATAGTTTAAGCTAGGTCGAATTTTGTTGCCCAGTATACTAGGAACCGTGACCGAATATTATTTGCAATAAAAATAATAGTTAGCTAGCATATGAATCGCATTCCAATTTGAACATGTCTTCACTTCTGATTCATTGGTGTTTATTAGTTACTGTACATTCTTTGATGAATATTTTTCTAGGTCAAATGGTAAAATCGATTATCATAGCAGCTTTGTGTGCAATAAGACCGTCCTATATCATTAATTAATTAATACTATTTCGCACGGCTTCGCTCTCGTAGCATAATGTTATAAAGCCTATATTTCTCAGTGGAGATGCATCTTTCTATTGCTGAAAGAACTTTATAAAACGGGCCAGTAGTTGTGTGTGACACTATTACAAATATTTTTATTTGTACTATTAGTGTAGACAACAGAATATCAAATGAACACTACTCAGAAATAGATCAGTTGTCACCCTCTGAGCTAACCAAGACAAGTGGCCACATATACTATGGCCGAAATTGGTCAAGAGAGCTAGTATAATATAATAAAGTAAAACAAGTATCGAAGGAGATTTTAAACGTGCGAATTAGTTCGCCTAGGTTTCGGCCTATATGTGCCAATTAAAGAATCGTGTCGATGTTGCACAGTATAAACAAGTAAACAATTTCATAGTCGATGCATCTAACGTGAATTATCGTAAGATGATCACTGTTTACGCGTCGTTAGCTTTGTGGTAAAAGGAGTTCTATTTGAAATGCCTATTTATAAATGTTGGTTTCTATGAGGCAAATCGTCAATCAATTTTGCAAGTCACGTAGGCAACTTGATGAGAGAAATGTCAGATTCTGAAAGGAATTAAGGCTCCACTTCTCATCTATTCATCTAGTCTTATATAGTAGTGGTTTATAATACACTATACACTGATACTATATTATATAGATTTGCTATATTCATATAATATATTGCCTACTGAAATCCCCCCCTCTCTTCCTAACCCCTCTACCGATTTCGTTCGCCTTCAAAATCAAAAATGTTATCAAAATCGAATAAACGTTGTTCGAGTTATCGTGGGACAACTTACATACAAACATACAAACGCCAGACCATCTCGACTCTGAGACGACGTTCGCTCGGTCAGTAATATAATTAAATTGAATTAAACATTAAAGGAACCCAAGAGAGCATATTATTTTATATGTCTCGAGCAAAACATTAATTCGACTTTCTCGATCATTTCTTTCTATAGCATAAAATAGCCAGTGAATTTCAATCCCATTTATATGGAAACATAATCTGCTATGTTAACTATCTACATAAGTATCCAGTCAGTCTGGCGTCGTATACATATCGGGCATAAAACGTGAGCCAGGGTCGGCTACGTTTTATTGTATACCGAATTTTTAAAGCTGTCTTTATACCTATTTTTTTCAAACTTAAAAATAATACTAGCATAACAAAAGGAAAAAAAAATGAAAACTCCTGTACGTGGCTTTACTTGTGTTAAATTCGGCCTCTTTAAAATTTAACCTATCACGTTATCCAACTTGTTTCCTATCTGTATAATAAGTTTCATCAAAATCCATTCTTTTGTTGCGGTGTGACACAGAAACATCCAAAATTTGAATTTGTCATATAACTAGGATCATGTACCATTTTTATTATCTACATAAGTATTCAGTCACTTTGCGTCGTATATATTATTGTATGCCGAATTTTTAAAGCTGTCTTTATGTACCTATTTTTTTCAAAGTTAAAAATAATACTAGCATAAGAGAAGGAAAGAAAACTAAGTTACTCCAGCCCGTGGCTTTACTTGTGTTAAATTCGGCGTTTATATCTACACAAGTTATCCTATCACCTAATCCAGTTTACTCCTATAGCCCATCTGTAAAATAAATTTCATCAAGATCCGTTCTGCAATTCGGCGTGATTGACACAGAAACATCCAAACATTCAAATTTGTTATATAACTCTTATTATCTACATAAGTATTCAGTCCGTCTGGCGTCGTATACATATGGGGTATAAAACGTGAGCCGGGTTCGGCTACATTTTATTGTATATTATATTTTAGCGCTTGGACGCCTGTATTCTATGATTAAGCCATTTTGTGATATATAAGTTTCATTAGGTTAAATTGAAACGGCTTTTCCTGATTTGTACGTAGTTTTGGAAATAAATGTACGCGATTAATTTGATGAATCAAGGTCCACTTTTTATTTGTTCGATCAAATTCGTCGTTTTGAAAAAGCTTAATAACAATAGTAACATAAAAGTAGTATCGTTTACTAGCTAAGTTCCACGGTTTTACGATTTATTGTAGCGTAATGTAGGATAGCTTATAGCCTTTATAGAACCTAAGAACCTGTTTATCATAATCACACATAATGTTTCAAATCCATCCGCTATTTGAGAAGAATACCGTATTTTACAAACAATTTCTTTATTTAATGTATCTCGTTTTTCCAAGCTTTCCTACGTCCCGGATACTCAAGTTTCATTATGTTAAGGGTAAATTAAAACGGTTTTTAGATGCGGAGAATATATATTGAAAAATACATAAATCAACCTCGAGAGTAACGACAACAAATACTGAATAAATCCTGATTGCTGATATCTTAAATTTAACTTTCCTGTTCATGGGTGAATCACAAAGAGCATGTAAAGATGTTATACAGTTGAGAATACTTGCTTTGAGAAATTTACCGACTTATTGAGCACAAGAACGCTTTGATTTTGTTGAAGTTTGCTCAGAATGTTGTGTGCATTAAGTATTCGCAAATATCGAGTTTATTTTAGCTTAGTAGCATGCCCGTGGCTTTGCTTTATTTAAATTAAATTCTGTGCCTATAGATAAAAGGTGTCTATCTTATCCAGATCTAGCTTATATGTATACGCCAACATGTAAACTTTCACGTTAATGATATTGATAGGTAGGTTGGATGAGTAAAGGGGAATGATGTACAAAATACATACGTTCAAATGGCTTAAAAATACCTATATTCGTATAGACAATAAAATTTTTATAAATGAATTTTAAAGCTAGACGTTCATAATCCACCTATCAGTATCGTACCCATCATATTATTTAATTGCAAAACAAATACGTTCCTTATGATGCGGTTCAGTACGCACAAGAAAGAAAGGAAATATACCTTTATTTCCATTTGCATAATAATAAAGAAAAAAAGAAACTTAAAGTATATCAGCATGGCAATTGGGTTTTTACAATCTCAGTGCTGATTTTCAGTTCATTTGTCCCTGGGACATTACATATTGTATTGTATAAAATAATGTAAGAGACTACTCTAATGTAAGGCGTACCCTTTAAGAGACACAAATTTCGTCAAATATCAGAATTACATCATAATATAGTTTATCCTTGCAGACATATTGAAGAAAACAAAATTAAAATAAACTTCATGAATTAAATAACGTCTTTACCCCAATTTCACGACCCCCACAAATCAATCAGACATTTATTTTCGATATAATTTTTATGGACCATACCTTTCAACCAAAACGAAAAACATATTCCGTAAGATTAGAAAAACAAACATTAAATTCTACCTCAGCTTTTAACGACTTATTTCTTCTGAGAGTAAAGTGGGATGGGGGAGTCTCAGATAATAAATAATATCGGTAGGAGGTGAAAGCGTGTTTTTATATTTATAATCTTTTATTTTTGGTTATATCTGCTATTTCAAATCCTTAGAAATGCGAAAGTAACTCCGACTATCTATACTATCTCACCACTAAACCGATTTGGATGAAATTTTTTGAACAATGATCATTTGAAAACCAATAAAGGACATTTTTTCCAGACATTTTATACCAAAAATCCTACAGAAATGGAAGATTTATAAGACTTAATTTAATTCAAACTAACAAACAAAAAATATAATCTTTCTTGTTTATAATATTAGAGTATACGCCTCGGGCCCCGTAGTTTCAAAAGTAGCATACATGTTATTAATCGGTTCTGTAGTTTTTACGTGAAAGAGAAACAAACATAGATACATAAAAACATACGTACATACATCCTCACAAACTTTCGCATTTATAATATTAATAGGATTACAATACTCGCAATAGTCTAACGTAAATTACTTTGGTAATATGGTATATATTCATCATATATCAATTGAATTTAATTTCTTTGTCAGAATACTGCCAAAATCCACTAAAAACATCTGATTCAAACGTAGTGTCCGTTAGTCAAACGATTTAGCCACTTCTCTGAAATGACTGAGCATTGATACAACGCAATCCGATTTCAATGGAAACTTCCAGAATGTTGGCAACTGTTAACTGTAATTGAACTAACTCCGATGTTACTAATTGTACTTATCAAGTAACGAATTTAATTATGTTTTATGGCTATCTATTTTATTATTTACATTTCATTTTAATGCATTTTTTTATTTTTAGGGTAACGTACCTATAAAGTGAAAACTATATTACTAATCCTCCGCGGTATGTCTGTCTCAAGAGGCTGTATCTCATAAACCATAATAGCTAAAGAGCTGATATTTTCAACGTGATTTTCTTTTACTGAACCCCTCGTACACAAGTCCGACTCGCACTTCAATGCAAGCTTTCAGAACATTGGTGCGGGTTACACCCCGGGGCACAAGTAGTATGTTATAACATGTCTCGGTCTAGAAGAGTATAGAACGCTAATCACCTAATTGCCCCTAAATATAAACTAATCAGTGATTCAATATCTGCCTCATGCTGCAATAGGGGTCATCGAAGTTCATTTTTATTTCATATTTTTTGGGGCACTGGAAAAAGACTTTTTTTATTAAAGCTGGCAAACGAAACATGCGGTTCACATGATGTTAAGTGACTGACCGCAGTCCATGAACTGAAATTGATGTTTTATATGGATTTATTAAAATTTGTGGATATGTATTTAACCATAGCAATCCGAATTCAATGGAAGGAAAGTTCTAGAATGTTCCGAAACTGTTAAGTGTAATTGAACTGTGAAACTTGTGAACATTTAGTTACTTGGGAATTATGAAATGAATTAGCGAAGTTTTAAATCTCTAAGGGGCCGAGTTACCTGTACATTTACGGCTTTATTTATATTTATATTTTATGTCCTAGTTTTCTGTACATTTGAATTAAATGAAATAACCTAAGAATGATCTAATTTCAATGTGACTAAACTCACTGAATGTTCCAAAAAATGTTAATCCACTATGAAAGTCGCCACTTGTGAACAACAATGCAAATAACATCATGAAATTTCTGAAATTTTAATTCTTTGAATGACTTAATTCAATCAATATATTACTATTTATAAATAGACATTTGTAGTCCAAAATTGCACTGTTGTCAAGACTTGAACAAAAAATTATTTATATTAGCTTTTCATTTTATTACATTTCAAAAGTGAAGCTTTTAACAATGAACAATCCACTTTGTACATAATTATATTCGAAACATCTCAATTTCGGGTAAATCTATTCATCTAGTTGAAAACGAAAATTAATTAGAGATGAAAAACTTTTTACACAGTATTTCAGCGAAGTTTCTTTTAAATGTTTTGACGTATTTAATTTTCAATTACTGAGAACAAAGCGGGATTTAAAATGTTAAATAAATTTAATATTTGCTGACCTTGGGACCGGTTCATTGAATGTGAAATGAAAATAGAATAGAACCTATTCAGGCTATAATAAACGCGAAGATGACGAAAACTTGTTTAATTCAAAGCGTCTGTCACTTACAGAAACAATATGAACGATTATAACGGAAACTAAATTAACGATTGTGAAAAGTTGTTGTGGGAAGTTTAATGAGAACTTGACCTTTCCTGAGTATTCATTTTGTTGGTACAATTACTACTATTTGATTTATAAAATTTACCACATTAATGTATTACAAATAAGAATTTATATTCGTAAATATTGTAAACTATTTGACGTTATTTTCGTATGAAATAATTCAATAGTTACTTTCATACTATTTTATTTAAAAAATGTACAGTAATAATTTAAATACTTCTAAAGAAACTATCAACTAGTACACTTGCAATTTATCTTTTATCTTTAAAAATTCAAACGTGTCTAAAATAGTATTCAAAATGTTTAATAGCATTTACCAACACTAATGTTCTTTATTCCGTTGTATTCTCTTGGTAAACAGAATTATCATAGAACTAGAATTCCTAACACATCCTTAATGTGCAAATACGTTCTATTTGCGCCAAATTACGTCCCATTGGTTAGCCAGTCGGTCTAGAATTAACTGACTATTGTTCTACACCGGCTTTGCATGTCCATTGAACTGTACGGGAAATGGGTTAACTGAACCTTGCATTGTGTGTTGCTCAGATATTTCTCTACAGATATAATAATTAGGCCTTATTGTTAACCAAAATTGTGCATTTCCTACAAATAAATAACTTGAATTTAAAATTTAAATTATTTATATATATTCGATTAACTGACTATTGTTTTAACTTTGCGTGTCCAATGAACTGGTTGGAGAATGGGTCAACTGAACATCACGATTTTTTGCTTGTTAAATATTTTTATATAGGACTATAAAATTGATTTTACGGGTAAATAAGTATGTGCTATATGAGTCAAAGAGTAAGGATTTAACATTATTATTGTAAACATATTTTCAATGGGTCAACTAAACATCACTATTTTTTTTCTTCTCAAATATTTTTATATAGGGCTATAAAATCGATTTAAGGGTAAATACCTATGTACTATAGGAGTCAAAGAGTAAGGATTAAATTAAACATTATTAATTGTAAACATATTTTCAATGGGTCAACTAAACATCACTATTTTTTGCTTGTCAAATATTTTTATATACGGCTATAAAATCGATTTTAAGGGTAAATAAGTATGTACTATATGAGTCAAAGAGTAAGGATTAAATTTAACATTATTAATTGTAAACATATTTTCCCTGGTTAGGATAAGGTTACAGTTATTTTAAGACCCTTTTGGATTGTCATAATATCGCCTTTTGTCATAATTCCGTGACTCACAGAATTTTAATTGAATTTTGATTCTCGGCTCTCAAAGACATGTCAATAATAGATGTCTTTAATGATTTCAAGTGCTATAGTACACCAGCCCTTAACGCGAATAACGTACTAGTCTTAAAAAATACACAAATTGTGTATAAACAAACAAAACCACAACGCGATACTGTAAAAAGTTAATACATTTACCAAAATGAAGCTTCTTTATAACACCACTGTAAACAAAATTAAGCAATAGCAGTTTGAAAGAAGCCAATTTAAATAGACATCTATATCTTCAAGTTTCGACGTCCTAATTGAAGATAAATTTACTTTCGTAGATTGAAACTGATAGCGGATAAGTCACGTACTTCCAAGCATCACTTAATACTGTTAAAATAAAAGGCACTTAAAACATGAATACCCTTAAACCCAAATCACCCTCAACATCTAAAATTAACGTTCCTTTTTTGTTGGCTCTAATAGCGCAGAACTCAGCATACTTGAGGGTAGTTTGGAGTGATTTTGAACTCTAATAATGTGTAGTAAGATTAAATTTTCTTTGCAGTGCCTCGGACAGTGCTAAAGGAACGGTACGAGAGTGCCCCTGAAGAGGATGAGGTAGCCCACGACGTGTCTGATCTTGAACACGAAGATGTCGGTAAGTGCTTTTAAATTTTAACATCGCTAAAAGCGTACTTTATTTAATTGAATGTAATGAGACTGAGGTAATTAAGATCGGGAAAAGACAGTGGTACGACTAGATCGTCTTTTCATGACAACTTGCCCTATTAGTAAGGACAATACAATTTTTTTAATAACGTAAAATACGTATTGATAAATCTTAAAGAATGTTCTTATATTTTGTGAATTTTGTAATTTTTATAAGTTTATGAAGTTTAACCTAGACACAAAAATGATAATGAAAATAAATATTTAAAAGTAGCATTAAAACAACTACTTAAAAGATGATAATTTGAATAAAAGCAAGACGGTAAATAGCAGTGTAAAGGCGTTGACCGAAATATGAACCGCTCGGGGAACCCGAGAGCTATAGTCAAAAAGAAACGTATTTTTATTTAATTAGAAATCAAGAATACAACATCCTTCTATTTTTATTCATACAGGATGTTTATGTTGCAGTTTTGAAAAAAATAGGAGATATAAAATATGCGGATTGGAAGCTGATGGTGTACAAATGTGTATGGTGTATAAATTAAAAATCTTTAATATTTTAGTAGAATTAAATGTCCGAATTAAATATATAAAATGGTACACTCTACGACGCGAGTAGCAATAGGTTAATATATTATGTATTCTCATTTTTAATATATCAATATGATTAATTTGATGGGAATAAATAATTATTATATTTAAAAAATACCAAATACATTTTTTAATCATCGAACTAAGAAATTATAAGTAAGTCAATTTGAACAGTATAAATGACCGACCAAAGGTCAAGATGGCAAAGCGATTGTATGTTGATAATTTGAATATTGTTTATCCACTCTTGATTAAATTTCATAGGTGTCCAATACGAAGATGAGCGAAATCGGTGAAGAGATTACAAAGATAGGGGGAGTCAAATAGGTGAATGTTTGTCCGAGTAAATCAGAAATGTGGCTTATCTGAATCTTGATAAAATTTGTAAAAATGAGCAAATTTGGGTGACGAAGATAGCATATGACGATAAATAGGCAATTTGTATATGTATATAGCCGAGAGTAGTTACAAGGCGAGGTCTAGCCCAGAGCGAGCTACTAGTACAAGCCATAAATATCATTAGTTAAACTCATTAGATAAACAATATTAATAACAGTATAATTACATACTACAAAGTAAATGAAAAACCCCCTCATATTTTATTCATATCATACCTCATTAATAGTGTGTTGTGTGGGAACCGAAATATTGCTTGATTCAGTTATTACAAACTTCACTGGAATAACATTAGAGTTAATGTTTAATTAGATTTATCTTAATTATCAAATATATTTAATCTAATTTGTAACTTTGCCTAGTTTTCAGTTTAAATGTTTTTGGTAGTTAGGTATTCTATAGACTCATAATAAATTCGATTACTAGAAACAGAAAATCCTACTAATATAAACATGAAAGTTTGATTATTTGTGTGTCAGTCGCACTGCAACTACTGAACGAATTTTGTTGAAATTTGTTTTGCAGATAGACTATGAGCTAGATGTGTTTAAGTGACGTGTGTCATGAAATGCATATGTTTTATTGGTCGATAGAGCTCGAATTGAAAGGAACAAATTATGGGTATAGAACTTTTTATAAAAAATAAAAAGTAATTTTGTAAGAGATTGCTCTTTTTATCCTACACGAACATTTAAAATAAATCATCTATTCTAGTATTATAAATTATAAAGATTTATTTTTTTTTTCTTTGAATTGTAAACTGGACTGATTTAAAAAAATGGGTATACATTATCTTTGATGAACATAGACCTTACAACATTATTCTACGGCAGTGAAGCCGCGTAGAACAGCTAGACGTGAATAAATTACAACGTCGCTTTATAAATCTTAACTCGTATGCAACAGGAGATTTAAAAGGTAGAGTTACATTTAATGAGATCTAGTTTATCTCCGCATTCATTTACTACGCGGTTTACTGCCTTTACATAAAATACCTCACTGACCCATTTAACAGAGACTAGGTGCGCAGGAGATATTATAGTGCACAAGTGTATGCGTGAACACAGGTGCACTCCTATTCCTTTACTCTCATAATCCAAAGGGACGGCAGACAAACACGACTGCGGAGAGATCAGGCACAGGCCCGACGACTTTACTCTCTTTTATACTCTCCGAGGCTCAGGGGTGTGCCAACACCATAATTTTTCTGACTTAGGGCTGCTGCATTGATTTTTTGTCAAACAATTTTTAAATCCCAATAACATTTTTTGACCCCACCCAAGATTCCAACTTCCTCTATATACGTACTGTAATATTTAATATAACAATTTATTTTAAACTTGGAGATCTACAATACTTCCTTTACGACAAGCCCCACCTGTTTCAGAATTTGGATCCTGATTAGTCTATTTATTTAAGTGTGCGTGTTCACACATGGGTAATGAACATATAGAACTTCACACAAGCAGAAGCTTGCATACATATATTGTCAACAATTGAGAAGAAGAGTTGGGCACGTCTTCGAATTTATCTATACTAATACTTTAATTTGGCAACCGTCTCATAGACATTGAGTTCGGATACACATAATAAATCACGTACGTCAAAGATGCAACCACTAGACCAACGAGGCAGTCGAGATCCCCGTTTTATATAACAACACTCTCGGGTGAGATTTCTCCAAGCTATCTACGTACGGCTTCGAGCAATCCCATCTCCGATAAACTATTTTGACGGAAAACATTTCTAGAGAATCCTGTAACCTCTATGAAACCGCGACAAAAACGACATCAGTTATTACTATAGTTATTAAAGACTTAGGTTTGACTAGATAAAGCTTTTGTCATTTTAAATAGCGTAGCGTATTTAGTTTTTATAAACATTTTTAGTCTTTTACGAAATACTAGCAAATTTCGCGGCTTCACACTAAAGTATAACTTACTAGAGATAATGTTGAATACTAATCGGTATGGTTGTTTTGAAGACTATTCAGTAAATACAAACAAACAATAATTTTCTCATTTTATTATTATTCATACTATTATTGGATATAAATACTTACATAATTATATTGATATCGAAAAAGAATAACCAAACTTATTTAAAATTTAAAAGTCTTTGAAAGCGGACAGTTCCAATCACCAATCAATCTAATTAATTCAACATTCCATCATATCAAATTATATCTCCAGACCTGTCAAGAATGATCTAACGCGATGAAATATAATTAAGTTAAGAGTTCGTTTAATCCCCATAATTTTATCTCACTGAGATTTGTTTGCTTTCGTTCGTTCAGCTTACGTCAGTGTGAAAACGGATTAACGGATCAAGAGTGTTTGCTATTTGCCGTGTTTTATATAGATTGATTCGATTGCTTTCTTTTTTTATATATAGCACAGTTAACATCATCTACGTTTATAAGGGGTTCATAAATTTGAATGTTTACAAATATACGTATTTGAGTTAAAAATAATTGTTTATCCAATATTTTATGTCACTTAACTTTGTTAAATATTTGATAGTCTTTAAAAGCGGATATTTCCAATCACCAATCCATCTAATTAATTCAAGATTCCATTATATCAAATTGTATCTCCTATCACGAATGATTAAACACGATGAAATATAATAATTTAATCTAGTTAAGAGATTAAGTTTGTTTGCTTTCGTCCATTCATCTTACGTCAGTGTGAAAACGGATTAACGGATCAAAAGTGTTTGTTTACCGCGTTTTATGTAGATTGATTCATTTGGTTTTCTTTATATTGTGGAAGATCTTTATGTCTCGTTTATAACGAGGGTATTAGAAACAAGACGATTGATGAATAAATAATAATATTTTAATTTTGAGCATGTGTATTTTAAATAGTATTATCGAAAATGCATTTGTTGTTCTACTGAAAATTCAAATAATATTTTTAAACTGACACTCTATTATTTTGTATGTATCGTCAATTTAATGTTAAAGTATCATGTATACTTAACTTGTTTTTTAATAACTAAGGCGAAACTTGAGTTTTTTTTATTTTAGTATCATGTAAGTCTGTCTAAGTATCATGTAGTATAATTGTGATTTCTCTTTTAAATCAAACTGTTTATTGGGTAATAATTGTTAAGGTGAGCCTGAATAGTTACCCTGTAGCACAGAAGAAACTTCTATTATTCGCAGCCATTTGATTTATCAAAAGTATATAGAACCGCTATGGGTCGATAATTAGTAATATCCGAGCTTTTAGAGCTTTTAGGGATAGGAGTAACGCGAGAGATTTTCCAAATGTCGGGGTATGAACTATGTTCAATAGATAAATTAAATATATATAAAAGAGGTGACGAAAAAACGGATAAACAATCTTTTACTACAAAGGTAGGAATTCCATCCGGTCCAGGTGATGAGTGAGGTCTTAGGCGCTTTGTCGCTTGAATCAATTCTTTTTTATTAAAATAATCGATACTTACATGCATAGAATTACTTCCAGCAAATTTTAAGGCCTCCCTGGCGTCAAGCCGTGGATTTACTTGGAGAAATACTGATCCGAAGTACTCCGCATATGTCTTAGCCGCTTCTTGACCTATAACAGTTTGATTATTATAAGTATAGGAGAGAGATGGTTCCCTCTCGATCTCCTCAAATCTTTAATAAATTTCCAAAAGAAGGCGGGGTTTTTGTTAATGTTACAACCGGTCATATTCGTATATTTTGAAAATTCTTGGCCTATTATTTTTTTTACTAATTTTATATTATGTACATATAATGTCTTTTTTATATATGGCTTGTGGCGATGAAAAAGTCTTTCTTTCGTTCAAATATTAACGTCATATATTTGCTACAGACGAATCCAGTGACCGGTGGTGGGGGGAGTCAGCAGTACCCCCGGCGCCAGCAGTGGCCGCTGTCCCCCCACAACGACCAGCTCACTCCATGAACATCACCAGGGAAGAACCTTCGCTGGCACCGCCGCGGCATCACCTGCCGAAAGATGGTGAGATTTAGATGTACAATGTGGCGCTATCAATGTATCTATAATATGCATTTATATATACATAATTTTGTATATATAGTATATACATATTATATACAAAATAATGTATGATAAACCGCGTTTAAAATCCTTTAAAAAGTATTTGATTTAATACTAGCTTTTGCCCGCGGCTTCGCACGCGTAGACTACAAAATTAACATAATTGTTATATAAAATTATAATCTGACTTTAATTATAAGTATTTCAATTACACGCTCGTCTAAATAATTTAAAAATTCAATCGGAACCAATATTTTCTAAAAACTTAACAGTAACTTAATAGTCGCAAGGTCAGACAATTTCTAGTTTAATATGAAAGTTCTCGCGTTAAAACAAATACAAAGAAAAATACTGAAATATACGCTACAATAATGTTTAATGCTAATCAGTTGATACAACTAATTATGTGCTATGTCAACTTATAATAAACGTGAGTTGGCAAAAAGCGCAAAATTATTTGGGAAGATAATAGATATTTCTTCGCAATTCACCAATAAATCAGTTGATTACATAACTACCTCCTTAATCTTAATTAGGCCGTTCCAAAAAGTTGCGTGCCAAAACCTATCAATATATTATTACAACTTTTTAATTATCGTCACATATCACACTCTTACACACCTACAAGCAAAACTTCTAATGAAAAAATCTACTTGACAATACAGTATGTATTGTCGTTTCTTGTTGAAAATGCATTTTAAAAATATAAAAACTACTTGATGTTTATCAAAACGGGTTGTAAACTAAATAATGTTTATTTATAAATGTGGAAATAGTGTGAGAAAGAATTCTATAAAGTCTTTTGAAAAAAAATCTATTTTACCTGTAACGAGAGTAAGGCAAAATGAAATATCACGATTTATTCAGCCCAAAGATGAAGCAAACCTTAAAAATACCGTGATTTGCTTTTGAAACTCGTGATACAGCTCTTTGTAGGCGTAAACGTGCTTGCATCATTATTTGTTGAATAAAATGAGGTCAATGATTATTTCGCCTCAACTAAAGCTCTAGTACTACAAAGAAAATTAATTGTAGTGAAAAGTCTTGCTAACATTCCCAATTTCTTAACAAACTTGACAGCGTTTAAATACGGATTCATTATTTCATCTTCAATTTTATCGCCCTTAATCAACATAATATCTACGTGCTACAATTTTCAGGATAAAATCGTGTACAGGATCCCAAACGAAACCACAATCGTGCTTGTTAAATTTCAAAGGGCGTTAAACATTTCCAGTAGAATTTATACGCTTTTTGTTTATATATTTTTGAACAAACTACGGTGAAAGGGTCAACACTTATTCATTTTGCCTTTTACCAAATCGATCGAGATTACCCGAACCCTTTTTAAACACGTATAATTATACGAGGCCATTCTAATGAAGTAATTAGATGTTAGGGAATTTGTTAAATGTTCCAATGTTTACACTTCAGTCTACAGAGTTATTTTTTAAATAGACTTGATCGCTTGGAGTAATACGATGTGCTTGAATTAACATGGAATGGTTTAATTATTTTGTATTCTACCAGCTCTGAAATAGTTGATTTCTGGTGCTTATTTTATTAAACAGAATTCTTGAATGTTAAAGAGATGTCAATGCTTCAATCTCATCAGAAAATAATGCCAGTATAAGAACTAACAGTGAATTTTTGTCTACAGATCAGTTCGACATTATGTATGTATACATAATAGCCGGCGTCGCTGCAGTATTACTTCTATGTATGATCATCGGTGTCATACGCTGTGTCATTCAAAAACAAAACATAGAACAACCGAAAGGCCCTGACGTCTCCGCGACCACAGACATTCCCAACGGCTTCAATGACAGCATATCTGAAGTAGACAACGACATCAACATAACGAGCCTTTCCGGACCCATAGACATGACGGATTCAATGAAACAAGACATCCAAATCTCAAACGTCGCACTCAGTCCCAAAATCAATAGATACGTCGGTCGTCCGGTACCCAACACGTATCCTCACGTAAGTAGTAACATGTATGGACAGGTTGCCGAATTCCCTATAGAAATGCCTCTCAGGACTATGCCGCATGGCACATTAGGTCGTGGAGTTGCGGTCAAAACCCTCCCCAGAGTACAAGTGCAGACGGAAACGGACCCTAACACGAGGAGTTTATATCGATATTCGAACGCGCAGTACTACTTCGGGTGACATCAAGACAGTGGCCAGTGTTCGGATGTATCGCGGACTTACTGTTTCTAGATCGTGTAGAACTTGTCCTACTTTTAAATACAACTGTGATATTAATTGAAACTTTCCTATTGTGCGCTGTTCTCTGGCTGCAGACACGGAAAAGTTGATAATGCACATGAGATCTTTCTTGCGAATCATCTTCAATTTAATCGTAGGCTGGTTATAAAGTTTCGAATACTATTTAAAGTTTAATTATTATATATTAAATTTACGTGCGACGTCTATTTTTAAATAAAGAATCATTTGGTGTCTTTCTTAGAGAAAATGTCATTACTCATTATTGTAATAGATTACATTGACATCTGTTTCCAATTTCGAACGTTATTTTTATATTCAAATCTTTAAGAGATCTGTTGAGATTTTATCATGGGTTTTAAACATCTTAAGAAAGAGATATAAGGTAAAATTAGAATAGTTGAATTGGGTGAGTTTTAAATAAGTCTTAAAATCGTTAATTGCCAGAAATATATTTTTAAATTGTTAAACATAATTCTTCGTATTTTTATTATAAATAGGAAATATTTATCTGTTATACGTTTTTAAATGTAGGTGCTAGATATTAAAATATTGAAAACAGTGCCTTTTCCGTGTCTTGTAGGTGAGAACCATAAGTGTAAAAGTTACTGTAAGGTAGAGTTATGATTAGACTGCGTTTGTTTATATCACTCGATAATTTTAAGTTTAATTAGTGACTATTGTAGTTGATTTTAATCCAGCTACTGCATGTTGCATCGAATTGAAGTTTATTAACAATGTAATGCGTTCATAATGTTATACGAGATAGATACAAAAATTATGTTACTAACCATAAGCAACGAATTCTTATTTTTATTCTTAGTGCAATAGTTATAAGTGTTGTTTTTATGCATTCTTCAAAGCAATAAGGGGATTGTTTAAACTTCATAATTTGGTGGGGAAAATGTTTATCGAGTACTCTTCAAGGCTAGAATAAATCTCAGATACCAAAGTTTCTTAAACAGTCCCAGTTTATGCATTTTACATAAAAATATTATGTTCTATGTTTTATTATTAGATAAGGAAGATATCCAAGGATACTTTTAGATAATTCTCGCCTTGAGGACGTATTTAAGGCGAACATTGATTCAGTATTTGTAATTAAAATATTATTATGTTACACACAATTTAATACAGAATTCAAAGATCTAAAATATCTTACATCTATTTAAATAAAATGTGATAATTTATCCATTCTTCCTAATTTTACCAAATAATAATCGTAATTTATTTTATTTAATTGTACGTTATTAGTATTTATTTTGTACTGTCTAAGAATTATAATGTTATTAATAATTTATTAACAGTACGTTTATTCATAGTTTGTTCTGTATATCATACATTGGCAATGTACTTAACAAAAAAATACAAACTATTTTTGTTTAAAAGCCAAAGTTAGAGTGTTTGTACATTAACTCAATTTGTAATGATCCTCACCAATTCCCACAGGTTCGGTTTAATAGCCTACAAAATTGAGTTTACCGTTCCGAGATATTGAGATTGTTACGTAAATTAGACCTCTATAAACATGCACTATCAAAATGCATACTTTATTGGCAAAAAGAATCATTGATATTCAATATTATAAAAAATTGGAGGAAAAAGACTGTAACATAAAAAACTATAACATAATAATTGTATGCATTTTTTTTCCAAAAGTAGTTGAAAATATTGTAGTAATATAAGAATTTTGTAAATTGGAAAAAAACGATCAACCATATTACATGAAATAATAACTTGCCACACCGTTGGTGACGGCTGGAGAATTTATATTATTAAACAAAATTGCATCGAATATAAAATTAATTTATCGTAGTTTTACTGATGTTATTCTTTTAATATATCGTTATTTTACTGATTCTGTTGGTGGTATTCTGTTATCATTCGTGTCACTCATTTCGTATAAACAAAATATTATTTTATTTTAACAATCAACATTTCAGGAACAATTGTTTATCCCAGTACATGCAGTAGCTGAAACAGATTTGCTCAATGAGCATAAATTAAAAAATATATCAATGTTTTTAGTTTAGCAAACGACTGAATGTTGGGTAATTTATCTTCGTGCATAAAATCCACAATGTTCATTATTTATGAAGAGAATAAATTGATTTTCACTGACGCTTGTATGTTATTTAAAACCACAAACAAACCGAGATGTAATTTCAATAATGACCTTAATTTTATGCTTCGTAAAACTGCAATTTTAATGGTCGAAGATGGACTTTTATTTAAGGTTGCACATTATGTTACATCATATAATATTTTCTTTACTCAGTAATAGATTGAAAATTAAATTATTAAGTACTTACACTTTACTTACCTTATCTTATATCCTAATTAAATAAATATTAAATAAGCAAGGATGAAACAATAATTTATATGAGATAATTTCCACTGTCAATCAATCTCTCCCTTATTCAATAGTATAGATACTTAAGAAATGAGTTCTTAGTATGAAGCTATCTATTGGAGTAATACTTGAAATTGTTTATTACTTTTCAACAAACTTGCAGTTCACCTTTGCCTCCACCTTTCGAGAAACCTGAATCTTACGTTCACGTTCAACTGAATTAAATAGTATTCAACATTGTACAAGCTAATATGAACGAATGTAAAACTCAATTATGGCTGAACAGATTTAGTAGAAATGATCACAGATAATTTACAGTCTAGCTTACACGCAGCGAAATTAGAACTATCAAGGAGGTTTTTACAAAGCCAAATCAATTGTATGATATAATTTTGTAACCTCAAGACACGACCAGAAAGAGGTAAGGCACAGTATCAACGACTTTACGTACTCCTCGGCACGACACAGGCACGGGAGTATTAAACTCCGCTAACTTCCTGACTCAGGACTGTTACTGAAATTTTTTTGCCAGAAAAATCTCAATAACATTTTGGCCCCAACGGGATTCGAGTCGGAGACCCCTCGATCTGTAGTCAAAGATGCCACTAAACCAACGAGGCAGTCAATGATATTGTAACCCTGGTTTGTATACATATTTTATAACAATCACAATACGCATTGCGACAAGATAAAATCGCTATGTCGAAGCTTCCCGCATGCGGAGCAATAAATTTTGATCGTTCACTCAAATCTTAAATTATTCAAGGATCCTCAATGTTTCATCGCAGTACAGATCGTATAAAGATATTATTGTACAAAGAAACAAACAAAAAGTTCTCTCCTTCTCTTTCCGAATAATGTGTTTGGATAAAAGTATTTGAAGACAGTGTTAAGACATGTTTATCATTGTTAGTTTTAAAATTATTCTGTATTATATATCTATAGATAACTGCATCTCGATATATTTGAAAAAAAAACCTTCACTATGTCCCTCAGTTACTTATTTTCTACACTATATTAATTATTTATTCACAAATTAGATCGGTTTCGAACACCATCTTCAGTGTTTCTGTATAATATTAGTATTATCTATCTATATAATATACGAATATTATACAGAGGAATCACAAGGATTCATAAATGCTGGATTTCATAAATTATTTCACTATTTGTAAGCCTCTACACTGACGGGCTACATGCATAACTTTACGCTATGGGAGCAAAGCCGCGCGAAACAGTATAGTAATTCATGAAGAAATGTCTTTTTTGCGCAAAAAAAAAATATCTATGAATAAAATGATAATTAAAACAAATTTGAGCTATTGCTGAACTATTTATTGCTTTGAACATTAATGTATTTTTAAAAATATTTTATGAAAGAAGAATATTTTTTTTATTAAGGTCCAAAGTCTAAAATAGTACCTTAAACTATTTACCTATAGTACCTTAATCTAGCCGACAAGACTAATAAGTATTTTTTTCTTATTAGTCTACTATTCTTATTAGACTTATAAGTAACTTATTCTAAGATAGTGTCCACTGTCACTTATTTAGTGTCTGTTAAAGGTAAATCATTTTGTTCACATCTTAGCATGTTTAAAATGTTATATAAATTTATAAAATTGAACCTAAAATATCCCTCAATTCCTTTGAATTCAAATGAGTTGGACAATCTCAGACACACTTTACGTCCATAGACTCGGAGCAATAAGCATACAAAATATGTATCATCTCACAACATGTACGGATTCCAGCCATTCCTATGCGGACATAAATCCAAAAGATATATTTTAGCTCCATTTCCACATCGTCGAGCAAATTTCAATAAAACTCCGGTACAGCGAATATTTCGACTTTCAAATATTCGAATGAAGACTGCATCGAAATGGTCAAACGTGCATTACATAGTATTTTTAGGTAAGATTTGCATTTACATTCATAATATTTGTTGAACTGCTGTTTCACGAGGAGAAAAAGTTTGCCTTCCAAATAATTTCGCAAATTACTTTTCGGCAAATTTTCGTTTTAAATTTGGAAAATATTCATTTAAATTATTGTTAGATATTTCACTCTACTTCCCAATTTAAAAAAAAAGTGAAAGTTTCAATGTTTGTTCGAGAATCACGCTCTAACTGATCAACAGATTTTAATGTTTCGTATTAAACGCGGGTGACGCCATGGGCAGAAGTTAATAAATAACAGAAGAATATTGATAAAGATATAATGATATTTTATGCTCATCTGCCAATTAATTACACAGAAGCCTGTGTTCTTGCTCATTCTGTAATAGATATCGGGTTTGATCATTGTAATTCGATAATGCAGTGTAGGAAAAAACGTCTAATTAAGCGATCATTTGCAACTGAGAAATCTGTTAATTATATTCTATGTTATTTACTACATTCGTATTACTATGAAGGGTGGAATTTTTTATAATACCGTACAGCTCATAATACCGTATACAGAAAAGCAGAAAAAATAAAAAACGCCTAATACAATCTAAAATAAATAGACGTTCGGGTTGTTTATTTCTTTTAATTATACACTAGCCGCGCCCCGCGGTTTTACCCGCGTAACTTCTGATCCCGTGGAAATTCCGGAATTGTTGGAAATGTAGCCTATATGTTATTCTTAACCCTAACTTATTTGTATACGAAGTTTCATCATAATCGGCTTAGAAGTTTTGCGTGAAAGAAAAACAAACACATAAGGTACATTTTCAGGAACTTTTGCAGGTATAACATAGGCAGGATATATTTTTCAGAATTTACCTATACGAAGCAATTTATATATATACATATATTACGCATATTCAACATTACATTTATTTATAATAAAATATATTAATAAATATATAGTTAACCTAATTATTTTGCAGGGAAAGCTCTTATTATTAAAGACTAGATTGTAATTAAAAATTACACTCTTAAGTAATTCTGAAATTAACCCTCGTAAATCCTTCACATAAGTCACTTTCACACTTAAACTATACATATAATGGACACTAATGAACTTGTTTTCTAAGAATTAAAAGCAAAGAGGTTATCTACATAAATGTACGTTACGTGACTTGTGTGCGAAACTGTACTTAGTGAGCTTTGATACTTAGTAACAAACAACTGAAATAACCGAGTACGTGTTAAAAGTAAAAAACTCAATGAAAGAAACAAGGTTTTATATTTTATCTATACTACTAGTGGCTAGGTTGCTCGCGTTGTATAAATCAAAAGCTTTCATTTGACACTACAATTGCGTATGTATTATACATTTGAACTCACTTCACTCGGTCAAACATAAAACTGAAAAACCTAACACCTAAACCACTGAACCGATTTAAATCAAATTTTGTACAAAAATTGTTTGAAGAGGGACGTATAGCTAAGCATAAGCTCGTATCCTGGAAAGCCCACAGAAACGCAAACATACGCGGGCGAAACCGGAGGGCACAGCTACTTACAAATAAATATTTATATTTTTTATAACGTTAATATAATGCCTGGAATATTACAAGTTAACAAACTAAAAAGAATAGAATTTTTAAGTAAAAATATATTTTACTCTACGAAATACTTCAGACGAAATTTAATCCATCTCAAAAGGCCGGATATGATATGCAAATGAACGTGCTGAAATCTCAACCGTTGAAATCTTAGCAATCTTGATGAATATGTAGTGGAGTTTTAGCGCGAAATTAAAGCCATGACCGATTTCTTATATTTTTCTAAGTGTTTAGTTAAATTTAAGCTTCTGAACTGTGTCACTAATTTTATTGTCAATCTGTTGATCTACAATATTTTTATGACAAACAAAAATACTGCAATACACGCGGCACACATAATACTATTGACAATGCAGTTATAGGTTAGCCGCTAGTCAAAAGCTTACCCAAAAATTTTGAATATTTTCGCTTCGCAAATACATACACAATACTATTGGAACTGGTAACATTAAAAAAATGGTAAATGCTAATTGAATTGTATGTGTTATCTATGTTTACGTGTAATTTCTGTTGCTTTCTGTCCTATTGTGATCTGATTCCGGCATTAAAAGCCTGTATGTTATTCTAAGTCCTCACCTATATGTATACAAAGTTTCAACAAAATCGGTTCTGTACTTATTGCGTGAAGGAGTAACAAACATACATCCTCACAAACTTTCGCATTTGTGTAAGCAAATTTCGCAAATGTAGCAATCGTAAAATTTTTAGTTAAAATAATAAACAAGCTTTGTTTACAAATTATCTACGAGAAACCAGACTGAAGTATCCATGGAAAATCAATCCTTCCTCGTCCTTTTCTTCATTTTGAAAATTTATATACACAATCCAACAATACCTCACCAGTTTCAGCCGTTTGGGCTTTAGGACGCGCCAAAGGACTGTTCCTTTATATACATATTCCTATATATACATACATACGCTCGAAAAACATTACCCTCCTTCCGTCGCAGTCAGGAAAAAAACAACAACAAAAAGTTCAAAACCATAATTAGCACGACTACAATGAAGTTTTTTTTCTTCAAGATCATCTTCAATCTACATCACTACATAGTATAAAACAAAGTCGCTTTTTCTGTCATGTGTCATGTTGTATGTCCCTATGAACGCTCAAATCTTTAAAACTACGCAACGGATTTTGATGCGGTTTTTTTTAATAGATAGAGTAACTCATGAGGAAGGTTTTTATGTATAATATCATCCATTAAATAGTGGACAAATACTGTTATTTTTGAGGTTTCTAATGTGATGTCGCAAATAATTAAATTTTTTCCGCTTACATTGCAAACGCAGGCTGAATCCTACGAGATTTATCAAAATAATGTACTAAGTATTGTACACAATGAAAAGGTCTACAGAAAACTCCGCGATAGTATATCAGCATTGCACCCGTGCGAAGCCGGGGCGGGTCGCTAGTATTATTCTAAACGTGAAAAATATCCATTGTATTAATTTTTAGTGCTCGGATAACTCGCATAAATCACTTGCTGTCATCTTGATTTATTACAGTTTAGCGCGAGTAAAATTGAAACTACGTATTTTATTTCAATTTGATATAATACCTACTTACGAAAATATGAAACAGTGGCAAAGTTTGTCATGTTGTATGATTGAACCTTTTCCGCAGGTTTGTTGTTAGGTTATAAAAAATAATTTATTAGTTTATTTTAACTACTAGCTTTCCGCCTGTTTTTGTATTTTTCAGAGGCGTGCAACGAAAGTGTAAAGAATTAGGGTCGCGGCACCGTTGAAATATTTCATGTCTAAAGTATTTTACAATTTTCCATGGAAATAGGGTTGACCAAAATCCTCACTCTGCGTAGGCCTGTACAAAATACAAAAGTTTATAGTCCGCGTAGCGAAGTCGCGGTTGGAAAGCTAGTTTATTTATAAAGTAGAATATTCCATTCATCTTCTATAATAATATGTTAATACTCCATTAACAAAAATTTATAATTAAATTTCCCATTCGCACTCTCTGAACACGTCACGCAACGTCAAGCGTCAACATTATAGTAAACTCAATTATATTGCTGTACCTGAAGTACCCACAATTTAATGATTTTTAATTAAGACCTAATTAAGACCTTTTTGAGACCTGCTAGGACCTTTATATATCATGGTGCATACTTATCCTGACGCTATATTTTTGAACAAAATTGATCAATAAATAACAATTATCTATAGCCGAATAAACTGAATGACTGTAAAATTATAAATTATAGCACCGATACAAATGTTGTATAACAAAATACAACTATTAATCCTACAACGCTAATTACAAATAATTAAACACTCACATTTCCCATTAACACTCTTCGTACTCAGAAAGGCAACGTCAAGCACGAACATTATAGTAAACCCAACTATATATCGGTACCTGAAGTACCCACAATTTAACGATTTTATTACGACCTTTTGGGGAATACATGCTAGGACCTTTACATTTCGTAATGCATACTTATCCCGATGCTAAATTATTGAAGGGTCAGATATTGTATACATTGTGTATGTGGACCAAGGATTTCGTTAGAAATAAATGCAAATATTGGTCAATATATGACATCATTTATTTACTGCTGAGTCAACCATATAACTCTATATTGAAAACGTTGTAGCCCTACAAATCTTAACTAATAAAATTCAACAATACAATTTATTTTAATATCGTAATAACAAAGAATTAACCACTTAAATTTCCCATTGGCACTCTTCATACACTTCAAGTAAGCTATATTAAACCCAACACTATAGAAACCCAACTATATTACGGTACCTGAAGTACCCACAATTTAATGATTTTTATTCAAACCTTTTGGGGAACATACCTGCTAGGACCTTTACATTTCGTAATGCATACTTATCCCGATGCTAAATTATTGAAGGGTCAGATATTGTAGACATTGTGTATGTAAGGATAATTTTTTGTAGAATTATTTTTGAATTCAAACTTACTTGCAGTCTTTCGTAAAAATCCATTCCATATTATATTAAAATATGGATTATTGTTATCTGAAATTATATAGTAAACTGATTTTTAGGTAAGTCAGGTAAAACATTCAATGCATTGTACATAGAAATTAAGTCGCAAAGCTTGTCAGATGCCATGTGAAACCCTAATTTAAACTCATGAAAACAAAATGCAGAATAATATTCACAAAAATCAAAGAATATTATCATAAATAAGAAATAATTTGTCTTCTAACTTTTTTAATAAAAAATCACATTCAATTTACATTTTACTGTTTCTTAACCGTGCATAAAGTTTGCATCGTACAAATTGTTTGGCATCGAACGCGGGCACAAATCAACTTGCCCCAAGTCACTGAACTATGTGGATCGATTTTTTATAAAAGTGCCAACAAACAGACTTAACCTGCCAAGCAACAACTTTGTGGGAGGCGAGTTTTGAACGAACTGCCCGAGTTATGAACAAACTGGGTGGGTTTTGGAGAAATTACTTTTTCATAGAAGAAAAAAATAAATATTTTAAATTATTAAACATTGTTATTTTTTTTTTAATTTTACGGCTTAAATCACTGTGGTCTTAATTTGTAAGTACGTTGAACCTCGAACATTTCATTCATTCATTAAT
>LQNK01001763.1:6496-23596 GCA_001586405.1 Phoebis sennae | reverse complement strand
CAAATTTAATGATGTACTCGCGAATTTATTTTTTTACCTTCTGTTTACATGTATGGAGAGCCATCCCTAAAATTATTTTTTTCAAATAAAATGTAGCCTATAAGTTGCACCTAATATTGGTCTATCAGCATGTGCAATTTTATCAAAAACTGCCCAGTGGTTATTACCTGATTGACGAACATACAAACAGATAAACAGACAAACAGACAAACAGACAAACAGAAAAAAAAAATTTTAACCATGGTGTTGGTATCTGTAGAACATACATATTGCATACCAATTACTCTTTTTGAAAAATATTCAATGTACAGAAATGGTTCGGTTACTGTTTTATTATATGTATAGATCAACGAGCTAATTTAGGTCGGTAACTTAAAAACTATTTATACATTGCTTTATTTTATTTTTCTCCACGTGAAAAACTTATCCAGTATAATAAAAGCAAACGTACCCCTTAAAACAATTTAGAGACAATAACAAAATTTAAATATTTAGTATAAATTTGGATTAAGTAATTAAAAAAGCCTTTGTTTTTAGACACGTAGTTTAAAATAATTGATTATTTTCGAAAAGTAAAAAATACAATAATATACATACCGTTCTTTTCAATAATTATATAACCTGTAAAATAAAACTGATTAAGACATCGTAAAATAATTTTTATGGTTTCTTTTTGTTTGAATGGGTTAGTTTTTATTACTCCTAATTTACGATTTGAATATCGTTACAAGTTCTTGCAATGAACAGATGTAAGATATAAATCTGAATTATACGCTATTAAAATTGATAAACTTTATCTTTGAAAGGGCAAAGGACAAAGTTGTGCATAAGGCTTTTAATGGAAAGCCACAAATGCTGAATTGAAAAATAGTAATATTAACATTTTTAAGAGGTTGAATGGTAATCAAAAAAATAGTAATAAAAAGAAACTGATACACACACATGCACACATTCACAAACATAAATGTAGGAATACAAAGTAATTTATGTAAATGACTAGTGTGATATACTAGTGTACAATTTTTTGAACAACATATAATTCTCTATTGGCTTATTTACAAAATTAAAACTTATAATATTCTTTATATTTTGTTTATAAATTTCCACATTATTTAAAGTATGCTAGCATGGATGTGTAAAACCATATAATGACATTATATAACATTTAAAAATAAAACCAAATTGTGCCAAAACGTTATATTTGGTTAGTAAGTACAATTATTAGAGTAGAATTGAATATTATTAGATTCATGTAATAAAAGCAAACTTTGAACAATTTTGGGAATAGTAAAGAGAAAAAAGCGTAGAATTAATAGACTTTTGTCAGTACAAAGGAAGGAATTGTATGAAGACTCAAAGGATATTAATCGATCGGAACTGACACAGGCATGCGTCTCTCCGGGACTTGCCTCTCGGCTTTCAAGCTTACCGAGTATATTAAAACTGGCTTGGTTTTGAATTTAGTACGGTTTCAAATTAAGATTGTTATTTCTACTGTTTCTATGTACTAATCTACCAATATCTACTATTTACTTCTACTTCTTCAAATGTACTGGATGTTTAGATGTTTGTGTTTCAATCTCGCCACAACTATTGGAGGGTTTTGTTAAAATTGTGTACACAGATAAGATATTAGCTGGATTAGGTTATAGTACACTTTTTACACTAGTATTTACATAAAACGTATTTTAAGTGTATAACGGAAAAATATATCTGTAAATCATACCAATATTATAAATGCGAAAGTTTATAAACTGTAGTTAAACCACTTTATCTGTACCACCCATATTCGCAATAAAATGATTTGATTTGATTTGATATAAGTATAGATGGATGTATGTTTATTCCTTTTTCTTTCTAACGAGTCTTTTACCTACGGACTATACAATATCCTCGGCGTAAGTCTTAAGCGTATCTATAATAAACGTAGCGTTAACATAACTACCAAAACTTAGTTCCGATTGGTTAATTAAAACCGCTCGTTGATGAAAATGATTCATATCTGTTATATTATGACGTTCCGTCATTTATAGAAACCGGGCCTTACACAAGACTTAATTGCAAGGCTTACACTAAGTAAACCGAGTGAAGATAAATTATTCATATCAAGAAAGCAGCTCGTATATAATGTTATATCGCCGACCTTTTAGGGAGTTTGTGTAAGATATACATGTGGTAAAGGACTTTGGTTTTCATTTTTATTTTGTCCCGTGTAACGACGGGTAAGAATACATGTGTCGCCACCTCATTTCTACTCTTGGGTGTCGTAAGAGGCGACAGAGGGTAATTCTGCTGCATAACAAATGCTTCAGCAATAAGAGAGTGGGAGCCATGCATTGCACGATTGGGCCAAGCTCGCACCGGTGTAAATACCACCCCCCAGCGAAAAATCGGTATAAAGCAGTATATTGGTGTGTTTCGAAAGTGTTCCATTCCTCTCCCATTCGCTTCTTCTCCTCTCCAGTTGCCTTCTGCTTGTTCCCTCTCTTTCCTTCAAGTCGGCAAGATATCTGCGACACTTTGGTATTGTAGATGTTCACTTAACATCAGTTGAACCATGCTTCACTTGCCTGCTGTAACATAAAAAAAGGTAAACCGCATGCACTAATGCCTTGTATGGTATAAAATAAGTCAAGTAATTAGGTGTACCGTTACTGAGATCAGCAAACACAACGGTGTGCTACTGTGCAGGCAGGCAGCCAAATGCTCACAAAATGGATGACTCTAGTAATAGCTCGCGACGTACTATAGTGATGGAAGTGAATCGATAACTTTTTTGTTACGTTAATCTAGTGAGCACAATAAACGACAAACTAATTCTTCTAATTTTATAAATGTGAACGTTTGTGTATCAGTCACTACTGAATGGATTTTGATAAAGTTTGGTATATAAATAATTAATTAAATAGTCTATTAGCTAAATTAGGTGATAGGTTACTGTTTATAGATCTGAAACACGATTTGTATAAACACGATATGCTATGTTTGATTGTTACTTACTACTTACCCTGTGAAAAATATGAAAGGTTTTAATTATTTAATTTCCAACAATGACTGGCACTTAATTGAATGTAACTACATGAAATAATATTTGTAAATTATTTAGATTATATTTTAATTATAAAACAGTTTACATTTATTATTAAAATAATTGCTCAAAAGGTACATATTTTATACGTTAAAATTCATATCATTCAATATAGTTATTAACATCGTTAGTTAGTATTTATTAATATCGACCTCAGTTTTACTACTATAATAAATAAAAAAATAGTACATACTCATCCTTATTGCATCCAACAAAATAACTAGTGATGTACTCAATGTCGATGTTTCAGGAAAATCGATTGAAACACATATCCCTTACCCTGTTGAGTCTTTAAGTAGTCTTGTCTTTGTTAATAGCTGTTTTGGGTAAGTTAACTGAACGCAGGTGCCACGTTAAACGATTTATGAGCAAACAGGATATTTTAGTGATGTACTTGATCGTAAAATTATAGTGCCTCTAATATGGACATTAAGTTTGTGGGTAGTTATTGTAATTTAGAAATTTACAATGATACATCGTGAAAACTTTGTTTTTGTATAGACTTGAGTTTTAATGTATTTCATAATGGATGACAGTCTATCTCAGGGGTCGGTTACCTTTTTAGTCGGACAAGCCAATAATTACAATTAATACAATTTTTAAACTTTTTAAAGAGTTTTTATATCATATATCATCAGCGAAATTCACTTTTATCATGTTACCGAAAAAAATAACGAGAATTTGCCACCGTTCAAACAACAACAACCGTAAAAGCCAAACAACTCCTCACTCAAAGAGCCGCATGCGGCTGATGAATCGCCGCGCCGCTGCTGACGTCTGGTCTACCTTATTGACAATTTGTGCAAGTTTCAATAAAAGTCACGTTTCAGTTAATTCCCAGTTTATTTTCTTATTATTCTAAATACTGATCAATGAAAAAATCAACATAATTTGACCAAACAATTCGTTAAAATCACCTTTCAAACATCAGTCAAAATTGTGAGTTGTAATTGTAAACGTACCATTTTTAATTTTTTTAAAACATTGAAAATGTTACATAAGTTTGAATTGTGATCATAATTTGAATTGATATTGGTAACTTTTCAAAAAAATATGTCCCTTTCTACTAGATATTTTTTGTGTAAAGAAAAACTCACATTTTTATTTCAAAGTATAAAGCAGAATAAATCCCTACTCTACATAAACAATTCTATTTGAAATGGGATTCGCAAACACCGACAAAGATAGATCTTCACTAACTTGCCAGTGAGGGTGACGTAAATTAAAAACTGTTAGTTGACACCTGGAATAAAAGCAGCAAATCTTAAGGTTTTTTTTAAGATTTACTGTTTGAAAATTGCAAATTGCAATTATTGGCTTTTCGGTCTGAAAAGGTTGCCGATCCCTGAGATAGACTATCATGTTTTATTAAATACATGAAAAGTTTATAGAATCTAATTTAATATTTTCACAAATATTTAAACATTGTTTTTTCCAAGCAAGTGGAGCACGCGGTTCACCTGATGTTAAATGACTGACCTTGAACATCTACAACATCAAAAAGATGCCTTGTCGGCTTGAAGGAAGGGTCCCTCTCCTTCCTTAATAAGAAGAACATTAATGATTAATTAATTTGGGAGGGGAGTAGAGGTCCAGGTCCTCTATCACCGTACTAAATACAGTGCAATACTGCTTCACGCTGATTTTCTGCTGGGGGGTGATAATTTCATCGATGCGAGTCTGGTCTAATCGTGCAATGCTCGACTCCTATTCTTTTATTGCTAAAGATGTTGTGCAGTGGAATTACCCTCTCTCTCTTCTCTCTTACGACACTCACAGATAGATGTGGGGCGGCGACACACGTATTGTAGCTTGTCACCACAGGAAGAAGAAGGCAATATTTTAGTAATAATATATTATTTAAACTTGAAAAAGACGAACATAATAGGTATATCATCATACAATTATGATAGAACATTATTTTTTATTTAAATTCATCATTGTAAATTCTATGATTTTTAATGATATTTGATTCTTAAATTTTCGCCATGGTTAGTCAAAAACAGATTGTTGAAAGGTTTCCTTATTGTAAAGCGTGTTATGTTATAAAAAAATTATGTATTAGTTGTCACTTATAATTCAAAATTCCCCTGAAAATAATTAATATCAACATCAAATAATAATACATAACAGCAACATCTACAAAACGTTAATATTCAAAGAATAAATATACAGAAAAAAAAATCAAGTCGCAACTGAAGTAGACGTTTATTACAACCTGTAAGGCCCGGTTACTATAAACGACGGAACGTCATAGTATAACAGTTACGAATCGTTTTCATTAACGAGCGGTGTCATTCAACTCAATCGGAACCAAGTTTTGGTAGTTATTTTAACGCCACGTTCATTATAGATTATCCGCGAGTAGAACGACTCGTTTTATTACTACTATAAACTTGAAGTGAAAATTCTAGTAGCAAAGTGACACAAAAGATAGCAATAAAATCATTTTATTTTATCTCTTATTATTTATTTAAACTTAAAAATACGAACAATTAATTATATTTCTATTTTTCTGCACCACTTCATAACGCTCTATTTATGTATAATTAAAATCCTAGACAAAGGCCTGGCAGAGATCGCTCGCAGCGATAAGGCCGCCTTTTTAGACCTCTATCTATATAAAATAATTTATAATTTGTATCATTTTTTATGTAGTGCTAAATAAAATGAATTGTTTTGTATATTTTTGAATAAGATTGGTGCTTTATTTGATAAAGCTTAATAATTTTGTAAATATGCCCTTTAACAAGGACTATTCGTAAAATTTTCGAGATATTAAATTAAATTTTAATTGAGAAACGTATCAATGGAACTTGGGTATTGACACTAGCCATTGTCAACTACAACTTGGTTATTCTTATTTCAAAAAGATTATAAAATAAATTTATTGTTTATTCTAATAAAGTAATATTGAAACAAAAGGAGACGTCTTATACAGCTTATGCTGTCCCAAGGCCGAAATCTTCAAACAATTGAAAACATTCAAGAGTTATTATTATTTTATATTCATCTGTCTAAATATTAAATACTACATGAGATGCGCAGTTTCACCCGCGTATCTCGTGTCGAATATCATGATGAAAACTATCCTATGTCATTCATGGGGTTTCAAAAAATTTCTGTACAAAATTTCATCCGAATCGGTCCTATACTTTCGAAGCCTATTTAATAGAAACAAACAAACAAATCAACAAATAAGTCTTTCCTCTTTATAATAGTATAGATACAAAGAATAATGAAATATGAAGAAGTATACAAAATACACAACTGCGATTGACGTATATTAAAAACTGTAAGTTGACACCTGAAATATAACCCAGCAGTAAAACATTTACACAATATTTTATTAAAACATCTATTTAAACGTGAAAACGCGCATTGAAATATATTTGTGAATGTAGAGAAATCGCTTGCATCGGTCCTGTGTTTTAAGCTTTTGAGCCATGTTTCACTGTTGACAGTTTTTAGAATTTTCTGTTAGATTTTAATCGCGTGCCACATTTTTAATGAAGTTAAAATAATGTAGGGAATATAAAATTCTAGATGACCTGACGAGATAAAAGATAATATTGAAATGTTTTAAGCGACGTTCTTAAAAGGCTTTTTATAAATAGATTTTTTAGGATCATGGTATCTTGCAAAAAATTTGTTTATTAAAAAACACAGTCAAGAAATGGAGGAAAAGACAGTTTCTGCCGAAAAAAACTCGTGTTGTTCGTCTTTCCAAAACGTTTATACACTTTTGTTTCAAACAGCCATTGCATGTAATTATTACAATAACAAAAACGATCACGATAAAATAATAGATTCTGCCCGCGACTCCGATTACGTCAATTCGGGGTATTTATTAAACATCATCTAATGGAACTGTTTAGGGAATTTCATCCAATTCTGTTCAGTCGAAAATGCCTGATTGGCACACAAACATCCAACCTATCTCATTTTTAATATTAGAAACGATTAAAATTATATATATTTTGGTGCAAATGCAGCTTAATTTCACTTTAATCTAGTAAAATTGTTATTCTGCTATGAGTTTGTATAACCTAAAGTATATGTACTCAGTGAATCATTTTTAGGAGGCATTTTCAATTTCATATTTAGCAAGTAAGATTATATTTTACGTGCATATTGTAAATGTCTTTGTACTGTTTCCAATAAAGAAAATAAACAACCGTGTACCCGAAGATTTAAACTATAGCCTGGCAGCATATTTTTAGCGGAATATAAAAGTAATCCAATATGACTTTTATATTATAAAACTCTGTGAATTTATTTTATAAAGTACGAGACTATGCAAAGGATATCATATTTCAACCGACTTGCCTTTAAATTAGAGAGGTTCTCAATTCGAATAATTTTATAATATTAGCATTATACTGAGTAAAGCCTCACTTCATTGTTATTTAAGAAATGTAGAGTATAGCAATACTTTCTATAGAAATTAATGTTTCGTAATATTAAATTAAATGTATGCATGTCCGTCTCTTCTTCACGCCTAATCCACTGAACCGATTTGTATGAAATTTATACAGAGGTTATTTGATACCCGAGAAATGACTAAGGATAGCTTTTCTCCCGGAAATCCTTCGGGAACAGGAGATATACGCGGAGGAAACCAAGGGACAAAGGTATATAATTGGTGAATACATTTAATGTTTTCAAATTAACCCATCTTTGATTCGTTGACTAATTTACATTTAAATATTACGAGTAAAAAAAGAAAAGAAGTTGTTGTGGAATAGCAAATTATACTATGGTTAAAAAAAACAATTTTTTTACTTCCAATTCTACTACATTACCACATTTACAAATTATTACACTTATCACGATACATCATGTTTAGGTAGTTAAAAACATATAATAATAATCAATCTTCGACGCTTTATTGAAAAAAAATATCACAGAGTAGGCATGTCTATGTCATAATGTGTATTAAAGTGGTAATAATAATTGAAAGTAAAAAAGTATGTTTTTAAAAAAGTTCACGATGAGTAATAATATAAAATGATCCCATTAACACCAAAATCAAATTCACAAGTAATGTTAGTCATCTCATACAAATCACGTTTATTGGAAAATAAACCCAATTCTAAACTCCCACAAAGCAGGTCAGCATTGACCACCTGGCAGCTGCAATATATCAGCCCCTTCTGAGACCAGCATAGAATACATAAACCTCACATAAAATTAAATTATTCCCCACCATTGCGATATGGGCTTACCCGCTATGATTTTAAAGTTAGTTTTTGAATGTCACTATTACCAGTAAAACCACAGGATATTAACGACCGTATTGTTTGTTTGGTCGACCTGTGGATTACGGTTTTCACGTGTCAAGCGCTTGTTTTACAAGTTATAAAATAGGCAATCGTTTGTGTGCATAATTGCAATCAGGTTCGGGAAATACTATAAATTATAATATAAAACTCGGATAAGATTACTTTTCCAGTGTGATATGTTGTTACGTTCAATGTATTTAGAATATAAGTTTAAAAGTGCTTTCCGCCAATAATTTTAGTTTTCTCATGTAAGTGAATATATATTGTTGGGAATTATTTCCAATGATACACATCACTTGCACGTACATGTTTATTATCCAATGTTTCGTAACAGTCTGAGAGGAATACAATTTTTTTTTTTTTTTTTTTTTAGGGCGTTGGTCGCCGATTGTAGGAGAGAAAAGAGACGTTTGCGGTTCCAATCCGACACATAAAGTGCCGTATCGTCCGCGAATAGTGCTAACTGCACTTTGGGATGTTTTGGGATGTCACTTGTGTATAGCGCAAAAAGGAGTGGAGAGAGCACTGAGCCCTGGGGGACACCAGCGCGAATGGATCGGGGAGTGGAGAGCGTGCCATCAATGCGGTAGCGGAAGGAGCGATTTGTCAAGAAGGCTCGCAAGATGTTCACGAGCCTGTCTGGCACGCCGAGTTGGTACAGTTTGAAAATCGTTGTGCCAGACCTTGTCAAATGCCTTCGCCACATCAAAGAAGACAGCGCCGGTGGAGTGCGCATGTTTGCGCGTCAGACCGGTGAGTATATACTCAGTGATCCGGTGGACTTGGTGGACACAGGAATGGGCTCGTCTAAAGCCGAACTGTTCGTCGGGGAGAAGGCCTTTGGAGATGACTACATCCCATAGGCGTTTGATAATAATTTTCTCATAGATTTTCCCTAAGGAACTGAGAAGACTAATAGGGCGATAACTTGATGCCACGTTCCGGGGTTTGCCCGGTTTGTGGATTCCAATCACAATAGCCTCTTTCCACTGGTCGGGAAAGGTACTATTGGATAGGAGACAATTGAAAATAGCCACTAAGAGGCATATTAATTGGGCAGGGAGGCTTTTGAGGACTCTATTGGATATTTGATCAGCCCCTGGGGCTTTCTTAGTATGCATTCCGAGAGGAATACAATACTTACAACCCATTTTATAATAGTCAATGACACACCATTCAAGAGAGGGTAAATGACAATATCATAAATAATAGATTCATTTCGTTAGGTTTACTTAATGTCTATTTCCAATAATAATTAATAACAATATTAGATATTATACAAAGTTGACTAATACATTTAATACTTAAACATTCAAGACTAAATACAAAATAATACTCAATAATCAATTATATAGATGGCACCACTGTTTATACTATCATGACATTGACACTTCAGTTACTGTAAACAAATGTTACTAACAATATATTTTGATTATTTTTGGGAAATAAACACTTTAACCTTAAATACACGTGCTAGGTATTTTTTCAGACGAATTATACTTTGATTAAGTACAGTTACGGACGTGTTGTTACGATACAGTTCAACTTTGGCAATTCATTTAATTTGCTCCGTATATGAAATCGATGTAAAAACATTATTGTACCATACCGCAGTATTAACGATTTTATATGAAAATAAAAACAGAAAATAGCACGTGGTAAATAACGCAAATTTTGTTTCATAATTTATTCACACATTCAGAAAGTTATTGACAAATATTGTACGCAGCTATGAGATTGACTATTAAATACAAAATTACATTTTAAAAGTTCTATTTGGTTTGTTAAGATACGTATAATACTTACGCCTGTTTGTGTCTGTTATACTTATTTTACTTTTACTCTCGTGATTGTTTTATGGTGCACAATTCAGTATTTTTGTTTGAATGTTCTTACAATTTTCTAATTTTAATTATCTTCTAAAGAAGATATACAATATTTAGTACAGTGCCCTGCAAAAAGGGTAATTTTCGACGTGCTTTACTCTGAATGTCACAAGAGTCATATGTGCCCAGAGTTTTAGCAAATTCAATAATTTGGATTTTGTCAGTAAATTTACACCTCACATAATGTCTCTCACTCACCTTAAATTTACGGGATAGCTTATCATACTTGGTATCTTATTATATCAAGTTTGATATAATTTAGATTTTTTTTTAAAACTTGATCCGTACACAAGTTAATACTCTGTTTTTGCTTGCTACTCAAATATCATAAAATATGTCATTTCACCATTTTGAACCTAGTTCAGTCAAATATCTACCCAACGAAACAGCAGTTCAAAATTGTTGAACTAGTTTATAAGGTTATAAAATTTTTCAGTAGTTCAATCATTAAACTAGTCAGTTAATAAATACTATACTCAGTAGAACTAACGGAATTTTAATTGTAAAATTTTAAATGTAAAGCATCATTTATAAAATACTTCCTTTACAGCAAATAATAAGTCTTATCCTTATAAAGCGTGTTCCTTCCCTAGAGACACTTAAGACATTTCCAAACACACCCTGTACAAACATTTCTTATTTATGCGTAAAATAATGTAAATATTTGCATTACGTGCTGTACACGACAGGCCATCGTAATCTGATCCACTTAATAAACGACTACGCGGGGAATGCCTATGGGTGACATTAATTTATGAGCCCTTTGGTACCGTATAATGCATAATTGTCGACCTCATATTTTTACGATATTTTATATTAAAATGATGGTTTAAGCAGAATCAAGCAGGAAAGCAAATGAAGCTGTGCAAAGTTGATATCCCTACTGATGTTGTAGAGAAAGTAAATATATCTGTGTGTCTGTCTCTTTTTCACGTGTAACCCACTAAGTCACTGAACCAATTTGGGTACAATTTTGGACATGGATTGTTTGAAAACCCGAGAAATATATACGTAGTTTTTATCTCAGAAATTCCACGAGAGATATACGCGGGTGAAACCGTCGGGCGCAGCTAGTAATCAATACATTTTCAATTAAGATTAAATGTATTGTTTCAAATATTTAATTTAAATATGAATAAACATATAATGAAATACACAGTATTGTATTTTATTCTATAAATTGTTTGATAATAAAATCAATAAGTAAAAGCAAATAATATACATATATTCCAGCGTTTTCATTAAAGCCAATGTCCGAATAATTATCGTGAGACCATAAGATAAAATTAAGCACCCCTAACAGAGCGTGTAGCGTAAGAGTCAACTGATTATTTACGAGTGCATGTATATTGATTAGCCATGCCCCGCGGTTTCACCCACGTATATCTCCCATTTCTGTGGGATATCCGGAAAAAATCTCAGTACAACTTTTCATCCAAATCGATTCAGTGGTTTAAGCGTGAAGAAGAGACAGACAAAGTTACTTTCGAGTTTACAATATTAGTAAGGACTAGTGACGATTTCAAGATTTACCACCGTCATACTCCGAGCTCAATATTTCCGGCAGTTACACCAACGCTGCAGTACAACCAAATGTAAGACCTCCTTTTAGATATCCCTATATCTGTTGTTCGAAACAATTTGCAAGATGGATACGACAATAAAGGAATATTCTTCCGCTGTTAAAACCTTTGTTATGACGTGAATACGTCTTTAAAATTGCTCCAATCCAAAATTACACAACTGGATAGTTAAAGGATTAAGGATTTATTACGATACATGCGAACTTTGACGCACCATGTACGGTGAAACGCAGCAAATTGAAGTTCATTTTGTTGCGTACGCTACGTAGTCACGTACAACATAGGGTCGCGTCTATGACACAGCCTCATCTCATTTTTTTCTCACAATTCATCAATTGCATTACAATGATACAAGTTTTTCTTTTATAATATTTACCCGTTATTAACAATGTAAACTGTCTATAAAATAATATAGGTTTTAAAAAGATTTCTAGAGTTTAGAACATACAGTTAGAACGACATATCATAATTAGAATCTAAACATTGAAACACATTCCTCATGAACCGGTTTGATAAAAAATAGTTTGCGTTTGTAAAAAATACATCACCAGTAATTCAAATAGCTCTTAGCCTACAACAGAGCGAGCCTATTTGGCTGGCTGCCATTATTATAGGAAATAGACAGCGATGACGACTCATCCTCTATACAGATGAAAATGATAAAGGCAAATGTCGTCATTACGAGGGTCGAAGCATTTCTGGAAATCATTTTCTTTTCACAGCCTGAAGGTGCCATTACGATATTCAGCTACGCCCATAAAACCTTTATCCATACTAATAAATATCCCACTCCGTAACTTTTTATTCGGTTATAAAAGGAGTTTAAATTAAAAATGGATGTATTTACCACACTTTGTTTGTTGTTTGTGGCTTTTTTGTTTTAACGAAGAAAATTTTGGGATTAGCAGTGAGACTTGTGAAGTTGTTAATAATTAACAAGTTCATAATTTTGTACGGATAAGGATTAGAAGGATACGTTTTTGGCCTTTCATGTCAAATGATTGATTTATAAAAAAAACACTTCACTAGTTTCACATTGTATATTTTCTACAGTACCCGTACTAATATTATAAATGCGAAAGTATGTCTGTCTGTCTGTTCCTTTTTCACGGCCGAACCGATGGAACGATGTTGTTGAAATTTAGTATCCATATAGATTAAGACGCGCGTTCAAACATAGGTCCCCTTTTTTTCAAAAATCAACCCCTAAAATAGTTGAATGTGGGGGTCACCCGTGCGAAGCCGGGCGGGTCGCTAGTATTAATTAAGTCAAATAGGCGAGTCTAATACAAACATACTTGAGTATAGTATCAACTGAATGGTCATGATTTATATATTACAACGCGAGCTCTTCTTCTTCTCTAGTCCTCTTATTCTTCTTCTAATAGTGTCACACATAATTTTCTCTAATCTTGTAGCGAGATTATTAACGATTAAATGTTTACATTTCCATCACTTCACATTAGTGAACTACCACACAGTTTATTTCAATGAAACGAAACGGGTCTCTTTATTTCATGCAATATGTTCGTTTATTATCCCAAAAATTAAAACGTTCTAGCAGATGTGTGACAGATGGCACTCCGCGTCACTGTCGCTATCACGCTGTCTCTCGTCACTCGGGTCAATTCAAGCCGGCTCGAATTACTCAATTCATCATGAGTTTACCTCCTGAACCAATAGCTTTTAATACGCCCAGTTAAATTGTTAATTAATTTTGAAAGATCAAAGATTATGAGCATAGATTTAGAAATAATATTGTGTCCTAGAAAGTTAAACGTTTGTTTCTATTTCGTTTCGTAAGTTACATAAGTAATTCATAATTATGCAAAAAATCGTATTGAAAAGATATATCTTCCCAGTATCACCAAATGTTACCCATATTTAGTCTGAAAATTAAAACGCTCTAGCACATGTGTGACAGATGGCACTCCGCGTCACTGTCGCTGTCACGCTGTCACTCGTCACTCGGATCAGTTCAAGCCGGCTCGAATTACTCAATTCATCTTGAGTTTGCCGCCGGAATCATTTTGTTTGATACGCTCAATTTGATTTGGGATTTAATTTATTTTTGTCACGACATTTTTATGATGTGTTACATCTTATCACGGACATGGCTTATTTAATTTTTTTATCTATCTTGTGTCTTGAAATCAAAGTCGGTATTGAGTAAAGTATGATTGAAGGGACATGGCAGCTTTGAATTATTTTTATCATTTGTAAATATTATACTAAGATATGTTCGTGACAATTATTTATGAGTATCTTTTACTTAGATGGATAAAACATCCTCAAACTTTATATCACATCATTTAATTATATAGTTATAAATTTACCTCCGCATACTATGCAAAAATGATCAGCAAAGTCATTTGCTCTATATGCAAATATTAGACGCCTAAATAAAAAATACACCTTGAAATACAGAATATTTATTTTCTATCAATCAATGATTTTTAATGGAATTCAAAGGCCTTTAATTAACGACATAAAATAATTTAATGAACAACGATCACGTAGGTAAGCAATCAGCACATAATCGGATTGCTTGCGCAAACAAGTGGCCCGGCGTAATTAAACGTGCGGATGGAGGATCTGTTGGTTTTATACTTGACAATATAAATGATAATATTTAAAACATGTATTAATTAATTTGCGTGAATTGTTCATAATTTTATAGCGCGTGCCTGAATTACAGAATGAGCAAAGTCATATTCTCTCACCGAAACTAGACACACACAATAGATGTAATTCTAACATAATAATATACAATCTTCGTCAAATATTTCAAGCTACTTAATAATAATGCCTCCCTGGCCAATATCGGTGCGACACGACCGGAGAGAGCTCAGGCGCAGGACCAACGGTCTTATATGCTTTCCGAGGCACGGGGTTGTTCCAACACTGCCAACTTCCAGACTTAGGGCTACTACTGAGACATTTAGTCAGAAACTAATCCGGTAATCCGGTTTTTTTAGTATTTTTTGTTTTAAATACATAGTTTAACATACATTTATTTAATAGTTTTTTTTTTCCTTTTTATTAATTCATCAATAAATCAAAGGACAGCCAATTAACGACGTACCTTGTAAAATAATAATCAATCGGATTGCTTGCGCAAACAAATGGTCCGGCATAATTGAACGTGTGGATCGGGGACCTGTTGGTTTTATACTCAATATTTACATTCCTTCATAATTATGCATAAAATACGTTCATAATAAATATATGATAAATTGAAACGACTGTTTGTATGGGGCTATTTTAATGCGCTCAATTGAACGTTTGGGAAACGATCAGTGAGTTAAGTAACGTAGGGTGTCAGCTTTTTGATGGGTTCGCTTAGAACTATTTGAACTGGTTGCTGTATTAACCTTCAAGCAGCTTGAACAACAAAGATGGCAATTTAATTTGATATACAGGTACATTTTATGACGTAGGCATCTGATAAGAAAGGATTGATCAAATCCCACGGTAACGGAAAAAACAGATGTACGCAGGCGAAACCCCGGGGCACAACTAGTGTTGTAATAATGTACATAACTTGCACTTATTTTAACACACATATTACACAATATATAATTATCATTTTAGGCATAACCATTTCTACCGAAACCTTAAAAATATGGGATAAAATTACGTTAACAAGAAAATGCAAAAATCATTTTCATGCCAATAATATTGTTCCAAATAATAAAAATATCAGTCCAAGTTTTAACAGTCCAATACAAAAACACCGACATAAATAAGGTACACGAAATGGCCTATTTGTTGAAATGTTAAGCGTTTGAAAAAATGTTTTCGTCTTGGGTAATTTGTTAAATTTACCCCATTCGAGGGAAACGGGCAGAAATTTAAGGAATCACCTGCGATATGTCAGGGGAAGTCGGGGGAAGTTTGCGAGGAATTGAAACGGTCTTGGGTCGTATTGACACACGGTGGTTGTGCAAGTTAAATGTGTTTCTGGTGTACCGTTTTATCTTATACCTAGTGCATATGACGTCACTTTTGGAAGGAATGAATTTCTATATAATTAAATTAAATGAAAACAGTTGTTTTAAGTGTTTTAGTCGAGACGTAAATTATTATAAGTACACTTAAATTTGAATCGGATAGGACAAGATTTACCTAGAAAGATAAAGAGAGGATAAAGTATTACCCAGAAAACATATTATGAATGCGATAATCTAATGGGTGTATTAAAGATTTCAGCAAATTCGGAAATATCTAAGATGTGATAACTGAATGTGTGCGGTGGTGTAAATATGGTAATTTTATTGTTCTTTAAAATCAAATTTATCAGTTTTATTGTTATCCAATATTTGATCCTTTTTTATAATCTTTTTTATCATCGAGATTGTTATACATAAAATATTTGATTCTTATAATTGACTCTACTTAAAAGCGAACACACATTTGTTAATCTCAAAATTTCGAAAATTACATGACCTATAAAGATACATGAGTAGAAAATGTCAGATAAGAATAGACTTTGCAAAAGCACCGCACCGCTTTAAGAAAGGTTAACTTGCGTCAAGTCGCCACCAGTGATCTATAATGATTTTTTCAATCCATTCTTACACGACTTAATGTATCAACTTAGTAGTTTTTAATTTTATATTACTTAATAATGTACATCTCCAAAAGGAAATATTTTTAAATGTTTTAATAAAATACACAAATATAAGAAATACGCTCGTAACTGCAACAATATCATAACACGTCGATCCGTAAACTCGGTAACATGTTACTTTCCCAAAGTTGAATTGTTTTTGTTTCAATAAAGGGTAATAATAAAAAGTTCGTACGCATGTCACCCGACGGCAACAAATCGGGGCAATTCCTCACCGCCTTTGATTAAAGTACCGCAAAGATTCCGCTCGAGATAGGCTTAGCTTGTTACAATGTGAATGACATTTTGAGATAGGGCTGAAATTAAGGCGACGCAAGAATGAGCGTTCCGCGTCTGATAATTTTTCTGATTAGGGCAACTTTGAACTAGCCTCATTGTTCTTACTGCGTATAACTTAACTCCTTTATAATTTTAGGATACTATCTCCACTCGCCGTGCCTCAGAGAGTACGTAAACTCCTGCGCCTGAACTCTCTCCGACCTCTCGGTCTGCCGTCTCATCGGATTATGAAAGTGAAGGAACTGGTAGTGCACCTGTTTTTGTGCACATACTTGTGCACTATGATATCTCCTGTGTGCCTGGAATCTCTCTTGAAGATGGCACCATGACCAAGAGGTCGGGGGGG
>LQNK01001762.1:12130-25565 GCA_001586405.1 Phoebis sennae | reverse complement strand
CCCACGCAACCCGTGAACTTATTCCGACTTATTTCCTCCGAATAATTGGAAGCTATAAACTACGGAGCGAGGCAAATGACTCATGTTGTGTTGTGCTATCCCGTGTCTTTGCATGACTAACTACACTTATTTGTATACCGAGGTACCTGTATATGTGTATGCCTGAATTTATGTGGGTGTGATGTATGCTTGAGTTAGTGTTATGAGAGTTGAGAAAAGAAGAGAGGAATGACATAATATTAGTAAGGATTCATAACCTTGCAAATATTTATTATCAAATATTTTTTCCGTGATATGTATAAACTATAGTAATTTAATTAAAACAGTTGACTCTAATTACATTAATTGACACTACGCAATAATAATTAAACAAAACAAAAATATAAACATGCAAACAAACATAGGAATAAAAGTAAATACAATAATGATACAGAAAATTATAAGTCTTTCTTCGCTTCTTTTTTAATAACGTGAAAGTAGCTTTGCTAGCTGCTTAGCTGTCTTTTCTTCACGCCTAAATCAATGAACCGATTTTAATGAAATATCGTACAGAGATTGTCTTATACACAAGTCAAACACGGCGCACAGATGGATTTAGATTAATGACCTTTTATATGCTATTTTGAAGAAAAATGACTAAACTTTGACGTTTTTGAAATACTTATACAAAAGACGCTGAAATGAAGACTAAATCTCTTTTCCTCCTAGACCCAGATCCTATAAACAACGGAATGTTAGAACATAATAAATAATAGCTATACCCTGACCGATTTCTTGTATGATGGCCAATCTCAATAGAGACTAGCCATCTGCGCAGGAGATATTATAGTGCACAAGTATACGCGCGAACACAGGTGCACTCTCACAACCCGATGGAACGGCAGACCGACACGACCGGAGAGAGACCATACATTTCTATTTTTATACATTTCTATTGAACTCAGGTGAAATTGCGTAAAAAATATCAAGACAGTATGAGATTAGTGTAAATTCACGTCATAACATAATCCACGTTGTACGTCACTTGGCAATTGTACAGGAATTACTGATACATCGAGGAATTGCAAAAATTTCCTTATTTTTCTTTCACAGAATTTTCGTAGTGATTACTTTAGAAACATGCATAAAAACTGGGCAAATTCCTTTACAATAACTTGATTTTTAATCTAATACTTGTTAATTTATCTATCTAACTAGCTATTGCCTGCGGCTTTTCTCACGTTAAATAGCCTATCTGTGTACGAATTTTTATCAAAATGCGTCCAGTAGTTACGGCGTGATTGACATGCAAACATCCGAGTTTTCATTTATATTATTAGGAGGAAGTAGGATAGTAGAATGTGTGGGTACTTATAGTTACTACAAAAATCTACTTCTTAATTTTGACTTATTTTATCTATTTCGCGAGCTTCATGAAGTTGTAACTGTGAGCAGTCTTGCGCTCTGTGAACGGGGGCCCGGAGGCCTGTATTCCCATGCCATTCCTCTCCTATCCTGTTCTGCTCCCTTCCCAAGTTTCAAATATTATCCGGCAAGGCATTTACGACACTTTGCTGTTGTAGATGTTCATGGGCTGCGGTCAGTCACTTAAGAAAAGTTCTAGAAGCCTCGAAAGAAGCCATTGGTAAATAAACGTTTTGACTTTGACTTTGGCTTTGAAAGATCAGGTGATCTGCATGCTCCGCTTGCCTGCTCTAGCATAAAAAAATACTAACAATTTTACAAGTTGTTACCAATAAACCTTACAAATGATCACCATTGTATCCCCAGTTAGTAACCACGCTCATAAATCGGGGCGAGGCGATATCTATTTCACGCACTTCATGAAGTTGTAACGGTGTCGGAGGCACGCACTACACGATCGTTTCAACGGTTTAGTTACTAGAACAACAAAATTTAATCCGTTCTAGTTATATACGAACTAAAACGAACTAGAACCATTTTTTAGAAAGCTGAATTTGTCAGTTAATATTTTTACCTTTAGTCAAGTAATTAACGACATTTGATATAGAGCCAATCTCTAGAGAGATAATTATGCTCTAGAAAGGACAAAATTTCGAAATTTCAATTATCATGCAAGTGATCAACGTAATGAGCTTAATACTTAAGTATTGAAGAATGAGGAGGAAGAGGAGGGAGAGGAGAATGATATCATAATATCATTCGACTGTACGTATTGTGTATTTCGAATACTAACAGAAGGTCGAGTTCAGCCACAGCGACCAATCTCAAAAGAGATATGTTTATCAATGTTCATGTACACTTATGTAATATGTATACTTTCATTATATACAATATATATAGGTATTTGTATTAATGTTCTTGTGTACAATAAAGTGTTCTATTATTATGACACTCGCCTTGCAGCGGTGTGTAGAAAAAAAGACCGACTGAGGGGCCAAACGTCCAATTATTATTATTTTTACTATCGACATTATAGTACGAGTGTATTATTAAGCCATTTACTAGCGCCATTTATTCAAGCCAGTGCTAATTTCCTTCGAAGGGGGCTCCAAGGCAGGAGCAAAGTTGAGCAATTAAAGGCACACGCGAGGCGCCGACGTCGCCACCCCAGTACCACGCACAAGTGTTAACGCGTATTGATTGTATTTAGTGCGTACGATAATGTGTCGTGTAAAATGTCGTGTCGTATAGCGAAAATTTGGGTACAAAAGTGAAAAAAATGTCGTATAAAAATAAATACTTATTATAATGATTATTGAATAATATATTAATATAAATTTAGCGATAAGGCCGCCTATTTGCACTTGTTTTTTTGTTCTTGCATGTATGTCTCAAGAGTGTCAAACTGTTCTTCTCTATTCTATTCTAAAAGGTAAAAAGAAAAAAGCGGAAATAAATAAAAAATAGATATAATCAGTGACCCTAGTATGTTTGTATACAAAAATAACATAAACTGTGCTGTGTGACCTGTATTTGTCCTATATAGATATTTAAAAGTTGCTCATATGATTAATCAACCATCTTTACCACCTAAAACAATTCGAAAATAGTTAACACTAATACATTTACCCGTAAACGTGATTCAGCATGGCGGCGGCAGATTACCGAAACTAAAATAAAACGTCCCGTGAGCTTGCAACCGCTAGTGACAAATATTTAAGTATCACTAAGTATAGTAATGAAAATGAAAATATCTTATAGTGTACTTTACACAAAAGGCGAGCTTATCGCTTTAGAGCGATCTCTACCAGGCAACCTTTGTTAGTAGTTATATAGCTCCTGTCTCTCATTCCCATTGCTATTTAAACTGCCTCGTTGGTCTAGTGGTTGCATCTTTGACTACAGATCGAGAGGTCTCGGGTTCGAATCCCGGGTGGGGCCCAAAAAATGTTATTGGGATTTTTCTGACAAAGAAATCTCAGTAACAGCCCTGAGTCTGGAAGTTGGCGGTGTTGCAACACCCCGTGCCTCGGAGAGCACGTTTCTTGTCGGTCCTGCGCCTGATCTCTCACCGCTCGTGTCGGTCTGCCGTCCCATCGGGTTATGAGAGTAAAAGGAATAGAGAGTGCACTTGTATTCGCGCGTACACTTGTGCACTATAATATCTCCTGCGCAGCTGGCTAGTCTCTGTTGAGATTGGCCACCGTGGCCGAAATCGGTCAGGGGAGCTATATAGATTTCTGTCTCGCATTCTCATTGATATATAAATCGACGGCCACACACATGCTGAATTTTCAGGATCTGAATTAAGATTCGTAAGGAAATGTCAGTATACCATAATATATCTGCTTGCTCAACACACATCCTGATTTTTTCAGATTCTGAATTTCTCAGGTCGACCTGTAAGGATTGTACTGATGAGCTCAATTCCGGATCTGAATATTTAAGATTATGCTTTGAGAACTGAATTAACAAATATTAATTCCATTAACGTATAAATTATATAGAATATTGGACTGTTCTAGATGTTATTCATTTTATGTGGTAGCTTTTAATTAGCGGACTTAGGTCTAAGTCTTACGCTGTCATTCATTCGAACAAAATAAAATAAAAAATATTAGGATACAAACGCATAAACAATAGAAACTTCAAAATTACTGACTATTCAAGTAAATCAATAAGTAGATATTTTATATGATCTTTACTATAGATGTACCTTATCCACTACTCCAAAAGTACCAACATTTCAAGTAAACCAATAAGTAGATATTTTATATGATCTTTACTATAGATGTACCTTATCCACTACTCCAAAAGTACCAACTATTCAAGTAAACCAATAAGTAGATATTTTATATGATCTTTACTATAGATGTACCTTATCCACTACTCCAAAAGTACCATCTATTCAAGTAAACCAATAAGTAGATATTTTATCTGATCTTTACTATAGATGTACCTTATCCACTCCTTCAAAAGTACTAACTATTCAAGTAAATCAATAACTTGATTTTTTATATATGTACCTTATCCACTCCCAAATTCATATCAATGTAAGCTAAGTGCATCCCACCCACACATATAAATATTTTCGTCGCCATTGCCTCACACAAACACGTCTAGATTACAAAGTTGCGTTGGAGTTTATTATAAGCTCAATTCTATTATTTTATTTATTCTTGTGTGAGTTTGAGATGTGAATGTGTTATTATTATATTTATTATTTGCTTGTGTTTATCTATACTGATATTATAAAGAGGAAAGATTTGTTTGATTGTTTGTATTTAATAGGCTCAGAAACTACAGCAAGAAAACCCTTCACTTCTAGGCTTTTTACAAGCAGAAAATTTAAGTTACTCAATGAGAAATAAAATAAATATGTATTTGGTACAAATACTGATCTATAGTTTAATATACTTGTCCAAAAATATATAAGAATCCGTTATAATTTACTTAAGTATTTTATTAGCAAAAAGACAGTTGTGTTAAGCAAAGCCGTATTCTAGCATTAGTCTTTCGGCACGCGACGGAAGCGCATTGTCCCCCCCTTCCCCTCCCCCCTTACATCTTAGTGCACGGGCTATTTCTATATCGGAGACACTACGCACTTTATTTGTACACATTCTGACCATAGAGCTATGAATCTCTAGACGAACACGTGACGGAAGGACATTGTCCCCCTCCCCCCTTACATCTTAGTGCACGAGCTATTTCTATATCGGAGACACTACGCACTTTATTTGTACACATTCGGACCATAGAGCTCAAAGAAAGGAAAACTATCACCAATAATAAAAATAAGTGAATAAAAAAACGCCTTATTTAATGCACCAGTAGTTATATAGAGTAGAAACTCACTCATTTGAAGCGATCTCTTCCAGGCAAGCCATGGTATATATAACATAAAATGTTAGAGTTCATAACAGTAGGTGCAACGTATAAGCTAAACACTATAGTATATACTCTTTATTGTTTTAATTTTAAAAACAAGGATCAATTAATGCTAGATTTATAGATCTTAACACTATTGTGTATGCTCTTTATAAAGTCCTGTATTTTTTTTTATATTTATAAACGAGGATCAATCAATGCGAGATCTATAGATATTAAAACTATTCTGTAGACTTTTAAAGAAGTCTTGTATTTTTTATATTCAAAAACAAGGATCAATGAATGCGAGATCTATAGATCATAAGATCTACCGCGTGGCATGCGCGCGCGGCCGCATCCGGCGTAGAGCCGCATGAAACAACTGTCTGACTCATTGTCGCTACTTATTGTATAAATATAACTTTATATCATTGACAACTTAGTACTAAATAAAAGAAAATAATATTTCAAGTTCTATATATTTCTTCTTTTGTAGGTTTTTGAGACAAGATGAAAATTTGTATGTACCTCACCTATTATATCAGTAGATACTGCCTTTCGAATCGGTGGTAAATAAAAAATAAAATATCTATATGACGTTTCAAAAGAGCTTTGAAAAAGCCAATTTGGAAAAATAAATGATTTGAAATGAAATTTGAAATACCCTGGCATGGAAATACCGAAATGGTCCTAGTTCTCAAAAATTATATTATACGAACTGAAATCCTCATTTATTTATTTTTTTATTATATTTTTTAATTACATTAACCTGTATAACTACGAATGCATTATTTACAGCTTTATAGTGCCTATTTTATATAAATGTAAAAAGAATAATCACAGTCCTCACTTCCTTCTTCCGTCTATCGCTCTCTTCACACCTAAACAACTAAACGGATTTGGATGAAATTCTGTCCAGAGATTGTTTGAAACCCGAGAAAGGACATCAACGTGGAAATCCCACGGGAACGAGAGACATAGGCGGGCTTAACCGCGGGACACAACTAGTTTGAAATAAAAAATAACACGCCATATACTACTGCAATATAAAATAAACAAGTTCTATGGCTATCCTAAAATTCGTGAAAAGATCATGACCCGTATAACACACACTTATCTCAAATATGTAAATATACGATAACAAATTTTATCGCTCAAAAATCTCATTAAAACGCGAAACATGAACCGCCGGAGGTTACGTACAAATGAACGTAAAATACGAACTAACGGTGTTGCTACGACATTGTAAATAATACGTGGTTTATCTCGCCCGGTGGCATTTTTAACGAATCGTTAAGAATTTATACATAAGGTCAAAATGGGCATCTTGGCTCTTTGAAGCATTGAGCAATTTCTGGACACTAAAACCTATAATTGTTCGATTTGTCATATACGTTAGAATCTACACAGATGTTGGAGACGGAATAACGAATTCCACCCCTTCGTAGTCAATATACCATTAACTGCCTCGTTGGTCTAGTGGTTGCATCTTTGACTACAGATCGAGGGGTCCCGGGTTCGATTCCCGGGTGGGGCCAAAAAATGTTATTAGGATTTTTCTGACAAAGAAATCATAGTAACAGCCCTGAGTTTGGAAGTTGGCGGTGTTGGAACACCCCCGTGCCTCGGAGAGAAAGTAAAGCCGTCGGTCCTGCGCCTGATCCCTCTCCGGTCGTGTCGGTCTGCCGTCCCATCGGGTTATGAGAGTAAAAGGAAAAGAGAGTGCACCTGTGTTCGCGCGTACACGTGTGCACTATTATATCTCCTGCGCAGCTGGCTAGTCTCTGTTGAGATTGGCCGCCAGGGCCGAAATGGGTCTGGGGAGCTATTACTATTATTTCAATTCTTGCGCACGAAACGATTCAGTAATTCTTTCATTCGGACAGCGGAGTAGGAATTCTCTGCCGTCTTTCCCTCAACATACGATTTGGGTCTATTTAAGGCCAGAGTGAATAGGTCCCTCCTCGGCAGGCATGCTCTTTAAAGGCCGCATCTTTGCTTACCATCAGGCATGATCGCGGCCAAATGTCTGTCAGTCTTAAATAAAAATTGGGTTTTCTAAATAGCGCTATTGAATCATCGAGTATTTTACGGAAGAATAGTAATAGGTAAGGTTTTTAAAAGTAAGGTCAAAGCAATCGATACATAAGATTTGCAAGTTTGTGACGTGGATTTGAACGTCACTAGCTGTGTTTTAATTTAATTATTCGTTTTTACGTAATGTCTATGCAGAATTAATTGCAGCGAAGACTTGTGTGTGTGCGTCATTGCATGCTATGACGTATTTGAATACACTTTGATTATTAGATACGTTGAAATCTGTAGCTACAGAGTTACATAATCCTTTTTCTTTTAATCCTATTAGGATTCTGTATTTGTTAAACAAAAAAGAAAACCTCCTCTCTTAGTTTCTAATATAAAAGTATGAAATAAGAGTATATTAATTTCATAATAAAGAAAAATAAGGATAAAATCAGTATACTAACGTTTCGTCTTAGAAAGATTCAAAATTCTTTTATTGGGTAATGTATACGATTCTATTTTAATAACAATGTAATGGCTGTTGAAAAAAGTAACAATCGTGTTTCTTGCCGGTATCTTCTCGAAAGAATCGATTTTCCGAAACCGTTGGTAAATTATATAGATACACAAACATTCAAACTTTCACATTACATATTAGAGATGAGTAAATTTTTTTATCTAAAAATGGAAATACCCTATAGCGACATCTAACACAGAATTACATACAATATTGTGCAAGCTGACTCACAAACCAGTCTAGTGCCCGGATACTTATACATTACTGAGTGAGTAATATTACTGAAGATGCTTTCGCCTGATTAATCCTACTAAGATTGTACATGCAAAAGTTTGTGAGGATGTTTGTTACTCTTTCACGCAAAAACTAGTGAATCGATTGTGGTTACACTTGGTATTCATATAGGTAAGGGTTCAAAATAATATATAAAAAAAGTTTATTAAACTCAATTCAACAGTGTACAGTATATTTTTTTTACAAGAATTTTATATATTGTATGTTGGACACTTTATTAATATACCTACACTAGTCCCCACACTAGGATCCCTTGTGTCGTGGGAAACTAGGCTACTTTTTATCCCGGAGTTGCCACAGGATCAGAACTTACGCGGGTCAAACTGCAAGGCGTGGCTAGTATCTTATAAAACAATTTTAATTTCAGAATTCCGTAAATACTTTGGTTGTTTTATTTGTTTTCTCATATCTCTTTATCTCTATTCTCTTATTTCTTTCAGTGAATTGTTTTCACTGAATGACCACATTACGCACGGTCTCAAAAATGGAGTAGTCGCTTTAAAACAGGCACGGTTCATCTACAAGACCGCTAGTATATAGGAAAATATAGAATAATTTTTTATATAAACGAACAATAACATTTAACAAACCGATCTTCCGAGGTAGATGATAACTAAGGACGCATTACTAGCACGCTTAGATTATCTCTGTTTATTATTCTCTTAATCTTTTCTCATCAGAAAGCTTACTCAATTAGTAAGGTATACTTATTTACACTCTTTTTTTATAAAACAATTTTAAAACTCATCAAATTGTACATTTCGAAATACCCACCTCACCATAGGTTAAAAATTTCTGAAGTACCCATTACTCCGAACAAAAAATCATCTCCAGTTAGTACATGATAATTAAATAACGATTGTCTAATTAAATCCCAGTGCAATATATCGTCGGCCATAACGCACCACCCACGCCGCGACCAGTTTAATTAAAATTAATTATTCTATCGGCGGAGGCTAACGGTTTAGAAGATGTCGCTACGACCTTTTGTCGTTCCGTATGTAATTCATATTTAGAGATCAATGATTACTAACAAAGGCTTTTTTCAAATCTAATTTGCAACAATCCTGCTTTTATCTTACGAGCAAGATGAGGAAATAAGAAAAATTCATGTGTTAGTTCAATTTTATGAGATCGAGATATCTAAATAATGTTAGCTTCAAATATTATTTCGTAAATATATATAAATAACTTAAAGTTTTTAAAAGATTTTTTGTTTCAAACGTTTTTTCGAAAACTTCTCTAGGAACTCCAAGATAAATTTTAAATACTTACCTATTTTCACAAAATATCGTTTCTATGTTGCAGCATGGCACCCGATTTCTTTCACCTTTGCCGTACCAAAATCGTAACCATGTCGTCACTTAATTATTAAAACGATCCTTCAAATATCATTGTACCATTAATAATAGTTTACAAAAATACACAAAATATATAATCAATCTAGCTGTACATTTAGCGATTCCGGCTTAACATTTAAAATAAATAAGGAAATTCATTCAAATGAAGCCTACATTTTAGGCAAAGTGTTTTTCGGCCTTTTTGATATACAATCTCATTAGTGACATTTTTATTTAATAGCGGATCCAAATTGTTTGCGATTGATAGGTTACGAGAGAAATTTTAAATTATGGGCTGTTATTGATTTGATCACAAAGTTTTCTGCGACTAAACACACCCTTTCTAATTAAAAAAACCAAATAAAATCCGTATAAACTATGCATGGATTAAGTTAACTATAAAATAATTTGTTAACTGTCTATATTTTAAAGTATTTGTTTTATCGTTTCCATCATAAAATTCGCGTGAGTAAATGTTTTTTTTATGGTTTATTCAAGTAAAAAAATACACAGAGATTTTTAGCCATGATAAAATATATGATTCTTCTAAATTGTCGATTTCGTTTGTTGCGTATTAACTAAGGTAGATACTATTTCTTAATTATTCTTATTTTTTTTATTTTATTTGGCAGCCATTTGAAAAGCGCATATAAATTTGATAGATATTTTAAGCGTTCTTTTTTTTTATTTTTTTAAACCAAAAACCGGTATGTGTTACAATGTTTACAAACTATCAATGGTTTACAATAAAAATGACATATTACGCCTACATTTCCTAAACGCATGCTTTACTCACATTTACTATAAAATTAATGTTTATTTCAATAATAAATCAATATTATTTTTTTAATATTAATTAAGCTTTACAATTACAACACACAGGCGTTCTGTCTTCGTGAATGCAAGCATGATCAAGCGATGATTGCATGCCCGATGATTGTATGGGGATCGCCAGTTTGATGCGGGAAATAAAAAAATAATAAATAAAGAAAAAAGAATAAGGTATTTGACTATATATATGATAACTATCAAAAATCATTGTATTTTATTTATTTATTTTTTAATATATACTCTGTAAAGTTTTTAATCTGTAGAACAACGAAAAAATAGAAACAAAATAAAAATAGTTATGGTTATATCCTATATATATTTGTCTTAAATCTTTAAAAAGAATAGAATATTATCGAACGGGCTTTTATTTTTTATCATAATATGTGTAAATAAAAAAAAATACCAAGATTTTTACAAAATTAAAAAAAAAATACAGAAAAAAATGACGTCCAAAATGGCGACTCAATATTTTCGCGGCAAATTTTGGTTAGTGACTTACCTTCGAAGAGATAAGCGTCAATGTGGGCGAGGACTCCTGTGGAACAAAGACAGAAGGCCTGCTTTAATTGTTTTTTATTTTTTTTTATTGTACACAAATTTTGGGCTAGCGACTAATTGTGACTAATTTGTGAGTAACTAATGGCGGATACTAAATCGTAACTAAGTTTTATCTATATTTCTAATGTTTATGTATTTTTAATTACTCTTTTATACTAACTAGTATGGTTTGGAAGGTGGTGTCTGATAAACTACAGTGAAATAAAAAAGAATACCAGCTATTAATTTGTTAAAATAAAAATAAACAATGATTAGGTTTTAAAACTGTCAAAAATGTATATTTGGGCCCCTTCTCGCCCCCTCCCTAAAACCAAGCCGTTCTAACACCCGTATTCATACAATATCCTTTAAAAGGGAACATACACCATCAAATATATTAACGTATTATTAAAAAAAAAAATAGTATATTATGTATATTTTTATATGATTATTTATACTTCATCTATTTATGGTTTATAATTATTATTCTAATGTATTGTATGTACTATAAACACATGAGTAATGTATACATCTCTCTTTTTTCTTTCTCTTCCTTTTACTGCAGTATGTTGCTCCTATCTATGCATAGCTATTCCTATGAGCAAGGTTGCCTGGTTAAGATTGCCGCTTGCAATAAGGCCACCTGATGTGCTTTATCCATAGGTTTTTCTTATACTATGTAGTGTGTGTATCCTTTCTATTTTTGCACAAATATAGATTTATCTATCTACATAAAGAGTTATCTCTCTATCTAACTAATCGTCTTTACGTCTATTTTGACGAGGGCCGGGGGGGTGTGGGTTCGATCCCCACGCGCAGAAAATTATGATATGATGAACATTGTAATTTTCTACTGTCTGTGTGTTCATGTATGTTTAGTATGTATGTATTTCCAAAAAAGTATGTTTAAGTATGTCTATCAGTTATCTAGTACCCATAGTACAAGCTTTGATTAGTTTGGGACTAAATGGCGTTGTGTTACATGTCCAAGATTATTATATTAGTACGTCATCCAAAATAAAAAATTGCACGCTTCAAGAGGAACAATTATCGCATACTTTAGTTACCAGTAACGTATGAGTCAATGTCTACAAGCGCAATTCTACGTAACCGGTGCAGGAAAATGGAGACATGAAATAAGAAAAGTAAGGTGCCTTTTGATCAAGAATTCAGATTATAAGGAAGTTTATTCGTATTGAAAATCGTTTTGTTAACAATACGCTGAGCTTTTTATTGAATTCTAAGTTTATTTTTACTATAATTAATTTTTATTATTACTAAAATAGCCTTAACTATGTTAAACTAAATGATAAATCGAGGTTACGAATGCCTTAAAAGCATTAAAGCAAGCAAGCATATTATGTACGTCAATATTTTATTACATGCTTTTATTGCACATTATTTATATCTGAAGAAAAACTATGGAATTGAAAGTACAAAATGTCTTCAAACTACACCAAATAAAGTTTATATCAAAATTAATGGAAATACAAAACGTGTAATAGGTATTTTTATATTTTTTCCTGCTGCAAAATCACACACACCTCTACAAATTTTGTAGTCCACGCGAGCGAAGCCGCGGGCGGAAAGCTAGTTTATTTAAAAAATAGGTGACCCCTTTGCCTTTCCTTGCACTGTAACTCAAGGCAACCACTAGGTCATACTTAATACAATGCCTAAGGTCATCTTCAATAGAACATGATTCATGTCTAAATACCACGTAACATGTTAATTACTTGCCATAAATTAACCGTGCCCAAACGTTTCCTTAAACAAAACTTAATAACATATCGCACGTAGGCAAAAAGATGCCGAAATAATTATTGAGACGTCTGAACTGCACTTTTTGTGGATACAATTATATTTTAACTAGAGTCTTGCCCTGGTCGCGATGTTGCTCATATTAAAACAAATTTCTGAGTCACCTGTCGGGATTTATAAACGTTTTCTCTCATATAAGCTATGTTAATATGAATACGCAAAAAATAGAAGCTTCGAGTACTTTTTGAAAATGAAATATTAAACTTTTAACGTAATTGTGACAAAACTCCCAAAAAAAAAATTTTATCGTTTTTCTAAACCGGAACGTTTCAGAAACGAAAAAGTTAATATTGGGAGACAAAAATTGGTTACTTAAAACTCTTTCGTATGGAAGCTTTGGTCTAAATTAGGTCAAAATTGTAGTTACAACGAGATACGATAACTGAAAAATGCATTTGGTTTCATTAATGAAAATCATGTAATCTATGAAACAAGAATAATTAATTTAAATTCATCTAAAAACGGAACGTTTTAGAAACGAAATCGTGTAAATTTTTAGAAAAAAAAATTTAATAAGGTTTGGTCTAAATTAGGTCAAAATTGGAGTTACGATACCCGGAAGATACATTTGGTTTCCATTGGTTGGTGTAATCCATAAAACAAGAATCATTCATTAAAATTCAACTATTTCTGTACCCAGTTTCGAACACTAGACGAAACCTTTCACCACTGAACTCTTTGTTAACCTTCGTTACAATAATTACATAACAAAACAAAAAACGCGACTAACAAAAAATGGAATCGCATGCGTTTGCCTTTCTTAAATTATTCTGTCAGGGTCGGGAACAAAATGCAATTG
>LQNK01001762.1:0-10089 GCA_001586405.1 Phoebis sennae | reverse complement strand
GCATTCAAGCATATTATGTACGTCAATATTTTATTACATACTTTTATTGCACATTACTTATATTAAAAGAAAAACTTATTTTCTTTCCACTATGAAATTGAAAGTACAAAATGTCTTCAAACTACACCACATAAAGTTTATATCAAAATTAATGGAAATACAAAACGTGTAGTGGGTATTTAATTATTTTTTCCTGCTTTTTCGTTATTTACCCTTTCCTTAAAACACTTTCTTAAGGCCAGTAAAACAATTACACTCAAGGAGCACTACTCTTCTACTCTCCTACCTACTGTCATATGCTTAAATTTGACATCCGATTGGTGATTATAATTTTCAACTGTCTGGACTTCAATTTATATAATTTGAATAAAAAAAGTATGCTTTTGTCCCAAGAATATTATTTATCTAGACATATAATAAAACAGTAACCAAGCAATTTCTGTAAATTGAATATTTTTAAAGAGTGATTGCTATGCAATATGTATTTTTTACAGTCTACAGAACCATGGTTAGAATTATTTTCACTGAGATATTTCATTTTTTAACTTATATAATTTTCTATGGAAATAGGGTTGACCAAAATCACACACACCTCTACTAAATACAGAATTTTGTAATCCACGCGAACAAAGCTCCGGGCGGAAAGCTAGTTTGTTTAAAAAAGGTGACCCCTCTTCCTTTCCTTGCACTGTAAACTCAAGGCAACCACTAGGTCATACTTAATAGACATACATCTACATACCTAAGGTCATCTTCAATAGAACATGATTCATGTCTAAATACCACGTAACATGTTAATTAGCTGCCATAAATTAACCGTGCCCAAACGTTTCCTTAAACAAAACTTAATAACATATCGCACGTACGCAAAAAGATGCCGAATAATTATTGAAACGTCTGAACTGCACTTTTTGTGGATACAATTATATTTTAACTAGAGTCTTGCCCTGACCGTTGCTAAAATGAAAACAAATTTCTGAGTCACCTGTCGGGATTCATAAATGTTTTCTTTCATATAAGCTATGTTAATATGAACACGCAAAAAATGGAAGCTTCGAGCACTTTTTAAAAATAAAATATAAAAGTTTTAACGTAATTGGGACAAAACTCCAAAAAAAAACTTTTAACGTTTTTCTAAACCGGAACGTTTCAGAAACGAAAACGTTAATATTGGGAGACAAAAATTGATTACTAAAAACTGTTTATGGAAGCTTTGGTCTAAATTAGGTCAAAATAGGAGTTACAATGAGATACGATAACTGAAAAATACATTTGGTTTCATGAATGAAAATCTTGAAATCTATAAAACAAAAATCATTCATTAAAATTCAACTATTTCTGTACCCAGTTTCGAACCCTAGACGAAACCTTTCACCACTGCACTCTCTGTTAACCTTCGTTACAATAATTACATAACAAAACAAAAAACGCGACTAACAAAAAATGGAATCGCATGCGTTTGCCTTTCTTAAATTATTCTGTCAGGGTCAGGAATAAAATGCAATTGGTATAAACTCGTTAAATATGTTGTTGTAATGTCATTCTTATGGTGAGGGAATAGGGTGCTGGGTGGTGGTTTTAATAGGGCTGGCACGAATAATTTTAAGGAATTTTTGCGATTTAAAATGGTAATTTTATAAAATTTTAAAAGTAATTGAGAGTTTTTTAAACAATACATAGCTTTGACGTTGAGAATTCTTACGAGGATGTAATCATGAAAATTTGGAAATGGTGGAGTCACATGATAAAATAATTATTTTACCTGTGGACATATACAAAGAGAATGTTTAGCTTTAAAAAGTGATTCTAAGTCTTTTAAACTCTACTCATTATAGTCAAACGTAAAAGAGCCATGGCTTTGGGGTGCAAAATAGTAAAACAATATACGTATTTATAACTTTTGAACATCAAACTTTTTGATGGTTAGCCTTAACATATAATGCATGTACTGAACTGTCCTATCCTATTCCTACTCATATTATAAATTCGTATTCGATTTGGATGAACGATTACGATAATATCAAACATCAGAAAAACATATAAGTTATAATTAATAATGTGACGGAAGGACAAACTTATAGGTCTATATTTTGAAGAGACCAGCTATTCCTTGACGGTGTAAAAAATATCCGAATCGGTGGTAAATTAAAAAAATATATGCGACGTTTCATAAGAGCTGAAACCAATTTGAAAAATAAATAATTTTAATTTTTGATAGTAATCTAGGAAATACATAATTGGCAGCCCTAGCGCATAGTGTCGGGTTGCACAATAGAGCATGTACCTGCGCAAGGTGACCCACGAAGGGCACGGCCCGCCCCGCCCCGCGAACTGTCTCAATCCTTGCGTTTCGCGTGTATTGTTCGCTTTGACCAGCTTTGTTGTAGGGCTGTAGGGGTGCGTATCGATAAATTTAAATACAATTTAATTTTATATCTTCGTTGGCCTACAGATCTCTACAGTATAAAAAGTTATCTTATAACCTAATTCAGCTTAAATGCTATCTACGCAAATTGGGTCAGAAATTATTCAATCAATCACCTCTGAAAGAATCTAGGTCGACTTTACCTGTAACCCTGCATATGTAATTTATTTGTAAACAAAATAATATACAAATTCGTTCTGTTGATACACAAACATCTAAACTTTTAAATTTATAGTGAAATGTTGTAGAAGAGATGGTAACTGGGCAATTTTTGGAGAATTTTTCTAGTATAAATTCTTCGAGAGCGAATGAAAGACACGAGCTAATCTTGTTAAATCCAATTAGAAAAAGAAATAGCTCGAAACTCATATACTCGCATCGATAGAAGAATATTCTTATAAGAATCGTTGTTTAGAGTCAAATTCTCCTAAAGAAATGGAGATTATTGATTTTTTAATTGCAACAAGTTTTCTTGCTAAAGTTACTTGGTGGTAACTTCACATACTTAACTGAAAATTGTTGCGATGTTTTTTATTCGTCAACAATAATTTAAATTTAAATTTGTTTCCAGCGATTCAACGTCTCAAAATTATTTAGTCTATTTGCGAACCTTTTTTAAATTCAAATTCAAATCGTTTATTTTTCCAATTTGGCTTTTTTGAAAGCTCTTTTGATATTGAGGTTTACACGAAAGAGCAAATAGACGATTAGTGGGTAACAATACATAGATATACATTACATAGGATTGTATTGATCTAAAAATAAAAATATCGACATCACTATCGACAAGCACATCCCTAATCCCTACTCAATGCCTTAAGCCAAAAATCATCTCAGACAACAATGTGTACAAGGACAGGTGATAATATTTCGTTGGCCAATATTCATACCGACTAGCTTTTTTAATTTCATGTAAAGAGGATATAAGTATGTATTTTAAACTAGCTTTATACCGCCATTTTTTAACGTTACGTATTTTACAGACACGAACTATTTCTATGGAAAAATACTTATGGCTTTTACTATTATAATATTTTCTCACCGCTTAAATCTACCCTGGACTTCTACGAATATTTCAAGATTAAAATTAGTCAAATGGATTCAACCGTTTCCGAGTTTTAGCGAGACTAACGAACGGAAATTGATTTTTATTTATATAGATTATTTAAAAATGTCTGTACGTCATAATATAAGAGATTTTACAGGTGTAGTGCGTGAAATATTGTTAATTTGTTATTTACTAAAAAAAACTATAATTAATATAAATTATTATTTAGTTTAGAATGTTTAATTATATTTTCATCAAAACTAATATTTCGTTAATTATTAATTTTTCGAGACCTACTATTATATCTATATACCTATTAATTCTTCTTGTAAATTATTCGATACAATATCTCCAAAACAAAACATATAGTTACAATGTTACACGTTAAACAAAAAACGTATTTCGCAAAAAGTACGTATGAAGTTTTTTATCGTAATTGTAGTTTATTCGTCCATTATCGCATCAAGCCGATAATTGGGCTTCACTCGCTTCATTGATATTCGGAGATTATTAACATTTTTGTTTTTATTACGTTTATTTTCCTGTATGCACGTAATCGATATAACAATTGAGAATGATTTGAGATTTTGCTTTTTTGGCTCCATACAAAACATTTCGATTTAATTTTATTTATATACTACCTGTGCCCGTATATGTATATATTTTAAATTAAAGTATCCTTTGTCTTTTCTCGAGTTTCAAACTATAGTTGTACACAAATTCATCCAAATCGGTTCAGTAGTTTAGGTGTGAAGAAGTGACAGGCAGAGCTACTTTCGCTTTTATAATATTACTAAGGCGGTAAGGATGAATGTTTCTGTTAATATTTTCATCTTAGCCCATCCCGGCGGCCAATGTTAGCACTACCATCTGCGCAGATTATAGTACATAAGTTGCGCACGCGCATGTGCCCACTTTTAATCTCAACTTCAATAGGACGAAAGTACGAAATGACTAGAGATAATAGACTACCTCACGGCTACTTGATCCTGGCAAAATCCATCTTCTGTAGGAAGGGTGACATTAATATATAATAAGAAATAAGGGGCAAAAACTACGGCTTTACCCCTTCTTTAGCATGAAGGTGTACAAACAATGCTATATTTTTTAACTAGTAGTTCCACGTCGCTTCGCTCCCGTAGCATAATGTTATAACACCTACAATATAGCCTATGTTACTCCTGGATAATGTAGCTTTCGAATTGTGAAAGAATTTTTAAATCTAGTAGTTTTTGAGCCTATTCATTACAAATAAGATTTCCTCTTTATAATATGACCAATATGTTATGATTCAGAGGTTTTTTAGCAAGTAATTGAGGTTTACAATGGTCATTATCGCATCAAGACACGGTAATTGCGCTCCACTTGCTTCATTGATATTCGGACACATTATAAATGTTTTATTTTCAATTACATTTTTCCTGTATGCACGTTATCGATATAATAATTGGTTGAGATTTTGCATTCATGTTCGTAAAATGACAAGATTTATTTTGACCTACTAATATGTTTTATTAAATTAACATCAGGCGAACCGCATGCTCTGCTGTTACATAAAAAAGTGAATTTTACTTTTATCTCTTTATCTTAAAACACACATTTTTGCTAAACAAAGGTTTTCCTGACGATATTAAATCATTACAGTTATAATTCATATTTAAAATACGACATATTAGTAAAGGGGTCACAATTTCCTATAAAAAATGCAACAAGTTTATTTAAACACAAAAACTTCAAGCTAAGTGTGGTAATGAGACCACCTTCGTTGTTAAAACAATTATCATTTAATAAAGCACTTTACGTGTTCAATACGTAATTATTTCGGTCAAGAACTAATTAATTAATTAAAATAGTTTTTATGTGAAACATTTATTTATTGCCTTTAATAATAATTTGTATTATTATACATATCTCAAGTTATTAAGCTCGCATCCTATCAATATTATACATGTGAAATTTTAATTGAATCGCGATGTAACTACTGAACAAATTTTGATAAAGTGTTGTATAATGGTAGACAAAATTTTTGATTAAATGATACCTTTTCCTGGTTTTTAAATTGAGGGAAGCCACGGGCTAAAGCCCGCATTCTAATATTTTTGTTTCATAATGTTTTAATACGAAGAAAAAATGTATGGGATTTTTCTACAACACATCGATGAAATAGTATGTCTTGTTTAATTTTATCAATTTAGTTGGAAATAGTTTAAACCGAAGCACATCTTTGGTCATATGCCATGTTAATTTTTATACAATTTTGAATAAAAATACTTTTTAAAGGATTTTTATACAATTTTTTTGTTTCATTCAAACTAATATTGTTCCAAAATATTCTTTGAAATTGTAAACTGCTATTGAAACTGTATTTAAGTCACATCCAACGTTAGCGAAAATAAGTGAAAATTCACTTATTTCCCTAAAAGTGAAGGAAACCGAACTGGGTCACCGCGTCACCTGAAACTCTTAATTAGACCTTCATTCACTGATAATTAATTTTTAAACTATTTTAGCTTTAATTAGAATTCTTTGGGTTGGGAAAAGTAATTTTCCGCTGTTATTTATCAAGCTGTTAGTTGTTATATTTGTTTATTTATATCGTACGTTAGTAATTTATTTACTAGCTGACTGCCGCTTCGCTCGCGTCAAATTCGGTGCTTTAAATCAATAATAAGTACCCTATCATCCAATCCATCTAATATCCGATAAAATAATAATATAACGAAAAACGAAATTTCATCAATAAGTTTCAGTAGTTGCGGCATGACTCACACACAAACATCCAAACATCCAAACTTTACATCCTACTAATATTATAATTGTTTAAGTTTGTAAGGATGTATGTACGTATGTTTGTTACTCTTTCACACAATAACTACTGAACAAAAACTTATTGGTGTACATATAGGTAAGGGTTCAGAATAACACCACGTTGCCACGGAAAATCATATTTCCTATAGAGCTTTCAGCTACACCGAATTCAAATTTAAAAAAATATATAAAATTGTGTCTGTTTGCTACTCCTTTCATCTTAAAATTCGCGCTTACTTATCTTTTTACCGACTACCCAAAATTCTGCGGACGTCATCAATTCAGGGCGTAACAACAAAACACTGGAAATTCAAATGCAGCCAGCTGTTGCAAATTCATAAATTTATGTAAAATAAGTCTAATCGGTGCAAAAAGGCATGTTTTTCGGCGCGTGCGCACCTGCGACATCTGTGGATTTCATAGCGGCTAATTATGGAGTTATTTTTTTGTAATTGCAGTTTTATTAGGTTTTTAGGACGTATAAGAGATATAATACGATATTGATGTTTTTAATGAGGAGGTGGAGGTGTGCTTTGCAAGATATGACCACCTTTACTCGGTAGAATTTCTAAATAATTTCGTATTTTTTGTCAAAGTGGCGCTTTAGAATTTGTGATTAAATGTTTATCAGGTTAAAAGGTGTATGCTTTAAATATTATTTTTGGAGACTATTCAATTCAAACAAAAAATCAAATCTTTTATGTTTACAGGTTTGTATGTCTGCATATTTACATGTTGAAAACTTGAGTACAATATATAGGGGGTGAAATAGACTTATTTCATATTAATATAGCCAAGGATAGTATCAAATGGAAGGTCTTGATTTTTCGGTTATTGTGCAACGTTAAAAATCACTCATCTGACTGTATAAAGGTCATACGTAATTATAAGGTACTTTTTGTATGTCTGGGGTCAAATAGCTCTATGTAACCTTATAGTTTTAGATACTAGTATATCATGTTTCATTACCTCCCATAGTTTAGCAAAAAACGTTAATACATGAACGGTCGAACAAAGCTAGGCTATAATTAAATGCATATAAGAATCGAATATTGTTTTTTGTAAGAAAATACATTTTTTGTTAATAATAAATTAAGTTGCATTTTCATAGATCACAATACCTCCTTTTTATCTTATTTTATCCTCGTGTTTTGTATTCTTGTTTGTGTCTGCTTTTTCATGATAAAATACAATTACAGGCAGGTTTTATTGGTAGAATATTTTCAAATTGATTCAGTAGTTTCAGAACCTTTTCTATACAAACAAAAAACCCAATCATTCTTCTTTATAATTTTAGTTTTTTCCCTTTCGCTTGCGTTAAATTCGGGGTCTATAGATCAATAATAGGTTGTCACCCAAATCCAGCCAAAAGCCTATCTTAAGCCTATAAATTGCATCAAAATCCCTTCAATAGTTTTGACGTGATTATCAAACATCCAATCATTTAAGCACCCAAATTTTTACAATTAAAATCATATCAAGTCATATATAGTATCTGTATTTTAAAAAATATTTGACAATCCAACCTCCTTACAACCTTGTTTATAGTCTGTGCAGTTCTATCTCACTTCCGCTCGCAGGACCCATACGTGCCTCCCTCTCTGCAGGCACACTGTATCAATGTAGGCTACGGCTGAAGGACGCCCAGTCTGAAAGTGACCCAATGCACTACTCTCGTCTGGATTAGCGCGCCAAATTACAATTGTTCTTAGAAATGCCGTTAACATTCTGTTTTGTTCTTTTTTTGAATTGGTCTTGCTTTTTATGGCGCTGAAATTGGCGGTGCGGTTTTTGGACGTATTATTAACAGTATTGAAGCGCGCAAATATTATGGGATATATTAAGTTGAATAAAGTGACTATAGAAAGAAAGAAAATATATGACACACAACACAATAAAGTTAAAAATGCACAGACAGATCTACCGAGTAATAAATACATTATGGCTATGGTTACGATAAATTGGTCCCTAGTCACGGCTATTCAATAATGCATTAATAATTACGGATAGATTGTTATGTCAAATTATATGACAATAGATAGACAAAAGTCATAGCAAATGTATCCGTCGTTAGGATATAGAAATCAAAGTAAGTGCAGATAGATTTGTCTGACTTTAGTAAACAAAACAAGGGATAGATAGATTATTGAAAACGGCCGTTAGTATGAAACACTGATTTTCACTAATATCTAGACTAAATTTTGACAACAAATTCTATATCGATGTAAAGGAGTTTCATATTTCATAAAGTTTGTTTCATATTCAGTTAAAAATACTTAAAGAATAATTTTGGATAATTTCTTTAGATCGTTGATACGACATAGTTTTAGTAGGAGGAAAATGGCGAACGCAGATTCTAATTTGAATGCGATAGCGGTATTCAACCTTTGTACATTATAATTGAAAATTTATATAAATTCTCATAAGAACAAATGTTCATATTAGAATTTTGTTATTTTTAGTATTTAGTTTTAAAAGTCGATTTTTTTCCTTAAACTTATTTGATATTATGTTTTGTTATGAATAATAACAAACTATGCATGAAAAATTATTTAATTTTGTTCTTAGCAATGACATTTACTTAGTACTAGGATGAGGACGAAGGATCCTTTTTATCCCGGAAATCCTACGGGAACGAGGTATATACGCGAGTGAAACCGCGGGGCAGCCTAGTATGATATAAGGCACACGAACCAAAAATCCACTCGTTTAATTTTTACCTTATAAAATATTACCAAATTCTTACTTAATGCATCTTTTTATACATCTCCAGAATCTATTAAGTGAACCCGAAAAAAGTTCGGACAGTAATATTATTTCCCATTAGTGCACTTTGCAGGATCTTCCGTCTCACTCGCACGCTGACAAAAAATTTGTACCTACTTGCAAACCGATGCACGCGGTGAATCGCTACAAAATTATACGTTGATATTACATTGTTTGAATATTTAAGGCCTTTATTAATTATCTTAGGAAATATTTTTATACTGCATCGATATATTTTATGATAAACTTCCTAGTTTTAATCAAAAATTATTGTAATCATGCATTGAGTTACAAATTACAATGTTTTCAACAAACTTATCAATTTTTTTTGTCACCTAAATTAAGGTTGTAATTAATTCTTAGCTAATATCAGTTGTTAAACAATTGCATTTATAGATTTAAGCGATTGATTTTTTTTTTAATAATCGCCCATATTAATATGTGTTAACAACGAAGGCGTTCTCAGCCTGTAATTGATGCATGTATCTACCATAATATGTATATTTTTCTCTTTAAATGTACTGTACATGTATTGTTGGTGCTCCTTCAAATAAAATAAAATAATTATTACATAAAAATACATATTTATTATGTTTTGCTTATATCGACTCTTGCTCGTATAACAATTGTATCAACACTTGCAAGCCGATGCACGGGTTAAAATCAAATTAATGCATTGAAATTACAATATGTGTATCTACATTTAAGGGCTTTATTAATCATATGGAAAAATTTTTAACAGTGTTTGTTGAAAATGTATACTCAAAATCTGCATTGAACAGCAAATAGAGTTTAACTTCATACTTATCTACGTTTACTTTATATTTACAATTATTCATTAAATAAAAAATACAGAGGACTTATATAAATAATCTACATGACTCATCAAAAATCGAACAAATAAATGCAACCTATTTTATATAAATCGCCGCTCAGGTCCAAGAGTTACACATGAGTCGCGCAAACCCGCACATTCCATCCAAACGTTGCCAACACTCAAAATTCAACCTACACTCGATCGCAATAAGTATCAAACACACGA
>LQNK01001756.1:53823-66513 GCA_001586405.1 Phoebis sennae | reverse complement strand
AAATCGATACTTATCTCTACTTTGTATTCAGATTCGGTACTAGTATATCGATAAACGATAGGAATCGCAGTTTGTATACATCCAGCCTGTCAGTGTCATTATTGCAAAACCAAACGTTCGATTAACAAAACAGCCCTATATATTACAACAAGCAAAAAGCAACTCTAACCCAAAGACATAAAGTTCAAAATTAATTGAACAAATACAGTAAAGTCACGCAGACAAGTAGAACGTAGTATGTAAATATGGACTATATTTAAAAGCGATAAAGTATAAATTGCAGTGTGACTAAAATGTGTTAGGCTAGTGACGGTCAATAGAGGCTTAGTGGCATCGATAACTGTGTTTCGATGTTTATGCGGCGTCTGGTACACCTGTATCGTGAAATCCGTATTTGGGAATGGATAAAATTATCCTACTTTTCCATTATAAATGAGAAAATTTGTATATATGTTATTCATCGCAAAGGGGATGGTGCCATGAACCAAGGTGTTTGGCAAATAATCGGGTAGAAGTAATCTTATACTTATTACAGATTAGAGAATAAAAGGCAGGTGGCGTGCGCCGAAGACTTGAGTGAAGCCGAAAAGCAAATACAAAATTCAAAAGCAAATACAAAAACGTTTTTTGATGTAATATGTCTGGGCTTCGAAAATTTTCTTAAAAACGTATGTTCTACGTAGTAAGAGTGATTAGCGTCACTCAAGTCATCGGCATCTGCCTTTTATTCTCTAATCTATCACAGATTACAATATAAAGCTAAATAAAATGTTTATTTGATCTTATAACAAGAACTACTGTATCAATTGACAAAAAGGAGAAAGAAATTTTGTTTTAGATAGACCATTAACACGAATTACGAAAATGACGTTTAAAACTATTTTTTTTTGTTTTCAGGTGAGTGAATAATCTTCACATGGTGTAAAATAGTATGTCATATAATCAAGGTAAGAGTTTAATTTTGTAAAAAATAACGTAAAAATAAAAAAAGGGAAAAAGAGAAAAAATAAATAAAATCCAGATCCATTACATACGTATAAACGCTGTCATATCATGATTACATTTTTTCTCTTTTTCCTATATTTTACTTTATTTTAATTATTTCTTTTGTAATCATGGAAACGTGTACCTAAGAGATTTGTTTACAAACCGTCATTAGACAAACAAAGAGTCAAGAGGAGATGTGTTTTGATAAAAATCTTAAATGATAGGAACTTCTTCCTACAAAACACGTTATACCTTTCGAAAATGTCCTTTCCTTTATAAAAATGGTTAACATCATATTAAAACTCACATATAATGGCATAATAAACATATTGATTCTGTTAAAATATTTAGTAAAAAATGTTGTGCGCTGAATTGAAAATTTTAAGTTGTAGTGTCTATTTTTTTTATTTTATTAATAAAAATGATGTTATTTTTAAGCATGTTGTACCTATTTTTAATATTATAAATAGGATAAATTTATTTGTTTGTGTGTTTATGTAAGAAATGACATAGGATAGTTTTTACCCCGAAAATTCCACGGGAACGCATATATACGCGGGTGAAACCGCGGAGCTCAGCTAGTAAACCTATGATTGTTTAAAACCAATTTTATGTACATCATAACTTTGTAAATACAAAAAATCTGTTCTTTTCATATATCTACTAAATAAATAAGTACAAAAAATCTCTTCGTTGTTCATTTCCTCCTCAAAACTAACAATATCCAGTAGCCCTCAGTACGGATCGCTATCAGACAGACATTCCGGTTGATTTCACGCAGTTCAGGGGAATATATTGTTGCAATTAAGGGGTCATTTTAGCCCCGATGCCAGTTGAAGCTAGGCGTTGAAGAGGTTAATAGTCAAACAGCGTAATGAAAGAAAGAAAGAAAGAAAGAAAGAAAGTTTATTCCATACACAAGCAATGATGATGCATGTTATTTAATTTTTTTAAGGATCACCAACATGAAATTCGCTGTTATATGATTTAAATTTTGTGATATTACAATTACACAATTCTCGACTGTCTATTCTAAAACCCGCGTATATCCCTCCCGTTCCTGTGCGAATTCCGGGATAAAATCTATCCTATATCCTTTCGAGAGTTTCAAATAATCTCTATACAAAATTTCATTCAAATCGGTTTAGTTTAGCCATGAAGAGACGCACAGACAGAGTTACTTTCGCATTTATAAGATTAATGAAGAAATATGATATAAAATATATGACATGAATGGTATTATTTATTATTACATGGTATTTTATTTCGAGTAAAATTAAAATATTACAGCTTGTTTTATGAAACTACCCTCACCTGAGGGGAGCGAGCGTCCCATCAGTGATCATCACCGCGTGTACCTTTTGTCACTAGCCGTGTATTAGCTGTTTAAAGCATCCACTTGCCTTGTTACGAGTTTATTAATTGGTAGCATTAATTGTAGAAACTTTATATATAATGTTAAAACGTTATTTGCTAAAATCTTTTGTTGATCTACTCTAATATTTTAAAGAGGAAAACTTTGTTTGTTTATTAATAGGTTCAAAAACTACTGGACTGATTTAAAAAATTCTTTCACCATTCGAATGCTACATTATCCACGAGTAACATAGGCTATATTTTATAGGCAATATTATTATATAAAATTAGAAGCGAAGCCGCGCGAATCAGCTAGTATATTATATAACTAGATCCGCGCGGTTTCACTACCCTATCATAATGTTATATAGCCTATAATAAAGCTTATGTCATTCAGTGAAGATGCATTTCTCCAATGGTAAACGAATTTTTGATATCGGCCCATTAGTTTTATAAGAAAACATTACAAACATACATACAAAAGGACAAATGTTTCCTCTTCTTAATATTAGTTAATTTGCAATTTTCTTAAATAACGCACTAAATTAAGCCAATAACTAAGGAATCTCTTTTAAATATTCTTTTACACACAGGATACTATATATATTTATATAAAACGAAGACGGGTTCCGGCAGAAAATCGTATCGTAGGGAGCTTAGGATCAAGAGATTTATATTGACACAGAATACTTATAAACCCGAAAATCCTACAGGAACGAATTATATACGCGGAGGAAACCGCGGAACACATCTACTTATTACTATTCATCTAATGCTTCATAATATATGCTATATTTGTTTTTGCATTGTTTTCATACACGAACACAGTTAAAATTGACTTAAATATCAAGTAAAAACAAGAAAATGCGAAAAAAATATCTTCAAAACGCTCATTTTACTCTCAACAAATTACGACGCAGCGAAATATAAACGACTTCATCTAATCACAAATATAATAAATATTAAACCGGGTTTATTGAAGTTCTGGCAGAGGACAGCAATGTCAGACGTTAACGCTTGAAGAAGGCAATAACTTAAAGACGCACTGAGACATAATTAAAATGGATATTATCTTAGTAACTAATTCTAGGTTTTTAGGGGTCTGCGAATAGCGAGAAACCCCTTTAAATTGGTCATGAATGTCTGTGCGTCTATAGGATGATATTATGTCTTAGAAACTAATTCTAGGTTTTTACGCTAAAATTGGTTCGAACGAGATACCTACAGTCAGCAATTTTGAAATTATATAGCTATTTTTCCAAACGCAAATTATAACTTTGTTGTTCATACAAATACTATAAAAAAAGTGATTTTTCGTTGACGGAAAAAAATATTAATATCTACGGGACCCTTAATGTCCGACTCGCGCTTGGCCACTTTTTTCATTTTAGCATTTTCACGTTACTTTCCTTACAAACTAAATGATATTTTGCATAGAAAAAGGAATACTTTTAATGTATTATTATCAATTTGTTGCATACATTTCTTATTATTTCGCCTTCTTCAGCATTTGTTGTTGAAGAATCTATGAAATGGGCTATTTGAAATAAAATTTATACTTGGTATACTTTTGTATCTAATTACATATTACTATTTAAAAAAAACATTTAACATTCGATTTAACTAGTTTTAAATAAAAATTCACGTTTGTAAATAAAATTCAACTACGACCACAAAAATACTGATATTATATTGGATACGTTAATTAAGCTTTTATTGGCATGCAGTGTTTATTTCTATATATTCAAAATAATTGTGGATTTAGTACAAAGTATCCTTATAACTGTGAATAAGCCAAGAAATAAAATAGATTATTAATAAATATTTCATTGTAGTACATATAATAATAATAACAAATCTCATCAGTCTATTTAAACCCTAACATAGAAACTTTGAATCATACCCATCGTCACAATTACAGCGCTTAAATATAAGCGCAGTTTAACCATAATAAAATTAACGACAATAAATAGCGCTGTAGGTGTTAAAATTTAATTCTCATACGTATTTTCTAATTGGAGCACAATTTGTCTCACCTCCGTTAATGACTGTTATTTATCGAGTTGGCAGAATATTACCTTAATGATTTAAGTGACGGCGTGTTTGGATGAGGGTATAAATTGTTTGAATTTTACAAATGTATGGAGAACAATTATATGGCTGTGGCAATTGTCTTCTACATACGTGAATACTAATAGTGTGAGGTAACATTGTATTTTTGTGTGTTTCAAATGTGAAAGCACAAAAACTGCTGGACCGATTTCAAAAACTTTTTCACCTTCAGAAAGCTGCATTTTCTCTGAGTGACAAATGCTATATATATTATCCACGTGGAACAACCTGTATTCTATGCATATAATGAAACTTGACAATTTCTGTACTTTTAAGTTTATTGTAAAAATAATATTTGTATACCTGAAAACGGATATTTAGATGTTTACAAAATTTTACGTAGTAGCACAATAATGACAGTATTAAATTACTGCAAACTGTACGTCTTCAAATATACTCTTATACAGAATCTCCTCATTTTTCCCAATCTATCCAAAATGGTACCAAACTATTTATCCCCATTTATAAATAGAATGATATTCAGTTCCTAATTTAACCTTTACCGTTCCAACTAATAATTCTTATAAGACATACTACGGTCCAAAAAACACGTTCTCAATTAGGCATCCTCATTCTTTAGGAGTCGGTTCAAAATTCCTATTTATAAATAGATGGAATCACATTTACCACCGTATTCTCAAACACTAAGAGTTCTCACAAGGCACAGGGCCCATAAACTTATCTGATACTTGAGTAGCAGTTTGTCACTTGGCGTTTAATTAGGTCTTATTGTTTTTGAATTAAAGAGTTGTCATTTGGAACACGTTGAGAAATGTACTTTGGATATTATTACTACTCTATTATACAAGTAGTGTTTGTGATTATCGGGAACCAACACATAGTCTCGAAAAATATTGTAAAAACTGTTATTGGATTTGCTTGCTACTTTGATTAAAATATTAACATTTTTCTGCAACGCTGTTGGTTTTTGTTAAAATGAATAAAGATGTACAAGCAAGTGATGTGTATCATTGGAAATTATTCCTTACACTACCTACTTCTAAAATGTTTCATTAATGATCTAATCTTAATCGGTTTGTCTAAATGGTCAAGGTTCAACATATGAGAACTTATAGTTTAATAGGGGTTTGCGACTTTATGTTAATATCGGCTATACTCCATCTACCGACAAATAATTTCATTTTGATATAATACTACCTCATAACGTTTCATTAATGAGCTAATCTTCATCAGTGCTTGTCTAAAAGGGTCTGCGTTACCTAGACCCACTCGAGACGGTAAGTTCAAAGTAGCATATGAGAACTTATAGTGTATTAGGGGTTTGCGACTATACTATAATACCGGCTATACTCTGTTCTACCGGCGCATAATTTCATTTTGATATAGTCCTACCACATAACGATTCATTAATGAGCTAATCTGCATCAGTGCTTCTTTGAAAGGGTCTGCATTACCCAGACGCACTCGAGACGGTAAGTTCAAGGTAACATATGAGATCTAGTGTAATAGGGGTTCGCGACTATACTATGATAATGTCTGTACTCTATCGATCCGACAAATAATTTCATTTTGATATAATCCTACCTCATAATGTTTCATTAATGAGCCAATCTCCACCAGTGCTTCTTTGAAAGGGTCTGCATTACCTAGGTCCTAGACGCACTCGAGACGGTGAAGTTCAAGGTAAAAAGGGAACGAACTTACAGTGAAGTAGGGGTTTGCGACTGTATAGTAATAGACAATCGACTTTTCATTCATATAAACTTCATACAGAGTAGTAGTGAATAGAAAATTTTAAGAAGCTACCGATGAAATTTAATTTTATCGACACGATTGGCGCAGTAGATGTGGCAATGGTCTATTGCGCCGGAGGGTGTGGGTTCGATCCCCACGAGTAGAAAATTTTAATGTGATGAACATTGTTATTTCCTACTGTCGTCTATCTCTTTATAGTATGTATGTATTTACAAAAAAAGTATGTTTAAGTATGTATGTCCGTTCAACACTTAAACACTCGGTACTTCCTCTATCGGTGCATGGAGCAGATTGTTAAATCTGTTGGACAAATATTTTTTTTTTATAATGTCCTGTTACCTGACAGATCGAAACTTAATTTCTACCGGGAATGATACCTCTCGTTTAGAATCCACAGTTATTTTATACAAACATGCTAAATTGTCTAAGTATTTGACGAAGGTTTTAACTAGATCAATTATTAAATGAAATACTTTTTAAAGGATTTTAAACGCAGTTTACATTATTTTAAATTATTATTAACCCGACGTTTACAACGACATTGAGAATATGGAAAATACTCGCATTAAAACAACCACCAGAAAATACTATAGATTTTTTCGTAAACTGTATCAATGTTTTTTTCCATATTTAGAAAATTGCACCTATAAAGATAAAGACATTATAAGAAGCGATTTCGAGATATGAAAGGGCTAATCCACACGAGAAGCTTGCGTCATATTCATGTTAAGCTTTCACTTTTCTGCGTTTCAGACAAGTTTGAATGAAAATGAATCCTTTCAGGGCCGCATATACATACAGTTGTACGTCTGGCGTGAGGGTGACGAGTGCTCGAGCTGCCTTTACATTGAATGTTGCATTCATGGTTAAATTAATTGAGCTTCTCGTTAGTATCAGTTAGTATTATTTAGTATATTATAATGTGAAGAAATTAAAAATATGCGTGCATAGTAATCTATTAGAAAGAAAGGTGAAATTAGGTGAACGTGATCTATCATATACACGGTAAATGCAAGCATCAGGTATAACGTTGAAACGTCGACCTAATATCATATAAAAGTGTGACAAGTTTGCAAAAACTTGTTCATATTATGCTGAGTGCTTTCAGCTTCGGTATTATTGTAATTAGTAATATCAAACCATAAAATGTACCTATGAAAGAAATGCTTCGGTCTACTATAGATTATTTTTAAATGATAGCTGTGGAATAGGATGGAGATATGACAATTTCTAAGGTCATTCTGTTAAGTCTCTAATAATTATTTTTTATCGCAGGGCAAAGGAGCATTTTGGGTCACCTGATGCGAAGTAAGCACTACTGTCCAGGAACATCTGAAACACCACAAGTGTCGCAGATGCTTTGAAACATATAGTCTCTTGAAGACCCCAATATCGTCTTCTTTCTTTAATATTAAATTCTTAATTATTATTTAATTTTTTAATCATTGTTGAAATGGAATGCTGCGTCGTGAGATAATCAGCGATAACTGTTCGTATTGTAATTGGTTAGTATCCTAGCTGATACTAGGATTACTTTTTATGCGTAAGTTTGTATGAAAATGAATCCTTTCACTGCGTATAGATACAGTTACACGTCTGGCGTAGGGTGAAGAGTGGTGGTGCCTTTACATACACTAATTTAACCATGAATACGCACTCATTTGAGTATTCATGGCAAAATTAGTTGAGATTCCCGTTAATGACTGCTGTCATTAAAGGGAATCTAAAAAAAATCTAAACGCGTTACAGTACAAGATAACTTTTTATACTGCTGTATAAAAAGTTAAATTAAGTTAATAAAAAAGAAACCGCGAGCACAACTAATACCTAATATAGGTATAATAGGGTGTTCTGATGGGTGTGTAATAAATTAACGATGTAAAAAATAGAAGCATTATATAGGACGAGGGATCAGAACTACAAACAATATTATCTATACTGCTGTATAAAAAGTTATCTTGCACTGTAACGCGTCTACCGTGCGTTGAAATACTTTAATCACACATTACTATAGATTTTTAACCATGAACTGTGATATGAAGTATGAACTATGATAGCTGTTAAATGAGATGGTGGTATGATGTTCTTATGTGCTTTGGGCAGATCCCTAATTCTTCTTTTTTTAATGATAATTGGTATTTCGGCTCATGTGTCATCCGATGTAACTATAGATACTATCAGACCCACGATTCCTTTAATAAGCTGATCACTTCCAGACTAGTCTTTATTTATTTATTTATAAACTAGCTTTCCGCCCGCGGCTTCGCATGCGTGGGCTACTAATTTCTGTATTTTTAGAGGAGCACGACAAAGGTTTAAAAAAATTACGATCGCAGAACCAGTGATATATGTGCTTTCTATTGAAATAGGTTTGACCAAGATCTCACAGAGCGCGCGCCTCTTTAAAAATACAGAAAATAGAAGCTTACGCGAGCGAGGCCGCGGACAGAGAGTTAGTTATTTTTTGAAGGTTTTTGAGGATTCATTGAGTGTTTTAACGTCTTAATCTATACGTTAAGAGTATAAAAAGGCATGTCCGCAACTCAACCAAAATCTCACATTGTCACGTGGTATGACATTTTCACGACTTTAGAAGCGTATATCTCAAAAAATATTTATTTTAGCAGAAAACGCATTTAGAAACCTCGATATCATTTTTAAAGACCTTTCTAATGAAACCTCACTCAATCTTGTATTCGCGAATTTATATTTTTACCCTCCGTTTACATGTATGGAGAGCCACCCCAAAAATATATTTTTTTAAATTAAGTGTAGCTTATAAGTTGCACCTAATATTGGTCTATCAGCATGTGAAATTTTATAAAAATCTGCCTAGTGGTTATTACATGATTGACGCACATACAAACAGATAAACAGACAAACAGACAAACAGAAAAAAAAAAATTTAACCATGGTTTTGGTATCTATAGAACATACATATTGCATACCAATTACTCTTTATGAAAAATATTCAATGTACAGAAATGGTTCGGTTACTGTTTTATTATAGGTATAGATTTAACATTCTAGTACTTACAGCTAACGCCAAAACATACATTGAATGATAATTTACATATGTTCCAGAAATATGGTACATGCAGTAGTGGTTGACCTTAATTATAAATATATTATAACTGATTCGCGCAGCTTCGCTCCCGTAGCATAATATATAGCTTATAAAATACACCCTATGTTACTCGTGGATAATGTAGTTTTCAGATGGTGAAAGAATTTTTAATATATAAATAATAATAATTGGTCCAGCAGTTTTTAAGCCTATTCATTACAACCAAAGAAACAAAGTTTTCCTCTTTACAATATTATATTTGTGTAGATATAGTATTGTAAAGATAGCCTGGGTTATTTTGCTACCTATTCAGACAAAACATGAAAATAATCCAAAACTTCTGGCTTATGATTTGAATTTTTTAGTTTAGTGAGAAGAAACCCATTCCAGTGCACTGTCCCATGCAAACGGGTCAAGCCCGTCTCGTCACTCAGCGGCACTCAATAATGCATGCGCCGACCGCGGCTTGCGACCTTCCAACAAAACGCACGCATGTTCGTCTGTATGGAAATGTGTTGCAGCTAATGTACTTAATTCGACACATTGAAAATGACTAAAAAAAATTTTTTTTTATTAGTAGTAGACTAATCAAAAAAAAATTTTTTTTACATCACTTATTATACTAATACTATAATCATATAATACTAATCAAAAAAAAATTTTTTTCATCAGTTGCAATTTTAGTTGTGATAAAACAAGTTCATCAGTGTTTTTTTGTGTTTAGTAAAAAGTAATAGAAGTAATAGAAATATATTTTTCAATAATTGGGAAATTGTTGAAACTCCTCGGACATTTTAAATTACGTAGAATTCAGAATTATTATAGTTAACGTCATCAATACATTCTATGATGTAACATATTGAGATCTTTTTGCATGCATTTTATTCGTCACATTTTAAGTTAAAACTGAGTATTAACAATAAGTAAACAGTATTGTGACAATTGATTGACGAAACATTTATTCACATTATATTAGACCATTAACATTAAACAACAATATAAAAATATAAGATAGGACAATTAAAAAAATAATGCAAAATAAATAAATAAATAAATATCTTAATAATAAGGAATCTTTTACTTAGTCTAAAATTTTATCTAATTTTTTTAAGTGTTGGTATTAGTGACTACTATAAAGAAAAAAAAATAGCAACTATGCACATACATATATTTTATAGAAATAAACTAAAATAAACAAGACAATAACCATTCGGACCCCTTTGTGACATGAAACTATTAAGACAGCAGCATTATTATCCCAATCACGTGTGCAATTAAAAATAAGTAAGTTTATAAAGCGTTTATTACATAGTGGTACAAGTGTTATTAAAGCGATTTCAATACTTTCGCTGCGACAAACATACGGATACGAAACTGTTTTTAAAATTCGCATGTATTTAGTGATCGAACGAAGCATTCCGCGATTCATGTTGTGATTTTTTTGTTCAGAATTTTTAAGGGAATTGCGACAGTTTGTGGTTTATTTTGCGAGTAGAACGGATATTTCAATGTTTCCACTCGTTTACAGGAGTTTTTTGTATTCATATAATATTTTCATTCAATCTAGTGGAGAAAAAAATATTCATAATTTAGATAATTTACGACCCGATAGGCGCAGTGGTGTATTGCACCGGAGGGTGTGGGTTCGATCCCCACAAGAAGAAAAGTATGATGTGATGACCATTGTAATTTTCTACATGGTATCTGGCTTGTCTCTGTTGAGATTGGCCAGAACAGTTGAGATGACCGTTAGCGGTCGGGAAGGAATTATATGTTATTCTGAACCCTTACCTATATGTATACCAAGTTTCATCATAATCGGTTCAGTAATTTTTGCGTGATAGAGTAATAACATACATACATACGAGTACATATGCATACATACATCCTCACAAACTCTATAATATTAGTAGAATGTAAATCGAATCCTGTTATTAACGACATCAAAAAGGTGTTATTAGCTTCGACAATCGTGAAGTAATCTTAGCTTAGCTATTGTTTACAAGACAATGGACAGGCGTGTTATAAACCACACTTATGGCCGGAACGATCTTCATATTGCATACCGTACAAATTTAATATATCTACAGTGTTTTATAAAGAACCCATTTTTTAAAACCATTTATGTTTATTGGCATACAAAAACTAGTGGTCAGATTTCGAAACTATTAGACCTTTATAAGCTGCATTTTCACTGAATGACATAGGCTACGGGAGGAAACCCGAACGGAATAGCTAGTTACTATACTATTAGTAATAAATGTATATAATGATGGGTCAAAACACGGGTTAATGTACACTATTACTATAAACTTTGTTTTTTTTTTTGTTTATAATGAAAAGACTTAAAAAGTACTGGACCGATTTTTAAAATTCTTTCACCAGTCGAAAGCTACGTTATCCACGATAACATGGGATATATTGTTTAGGTTATATAATATATAAAATTATGTTACGGGAGCGAAACCGCACGGATCAGCAAGTCATTTACGGATAATATTAGCAGTACACACACAAAGCTGTGGGCGAAAGCTAGTGTTTTTATAGTTAGAATGAAATCTTCAATGCCAATTCACTGTGACAACAAACAATTATCTGTTGCTTATATATAGTTTATGGCTCGCCCCGAGCTAGACCTCGCCATGTAATCTATATATTTCCTTTCGTTTAATACCACACTCGGCTATATTCACATTCAAATTTTGACGACCCGATTGGCACATTGGTTCAGCAATGATCTTTTGCGCCGGAGGGTGTGGGTTCGATCCCCACGAGCAGAAAATTATGATGTTATGAACATTCTAATTTTCTACTGTTAATTGGTACTGGTTTCTACTGTTAAATGGGTGTTAATTTATTACAAAAAAGTAGATATGTTTAAGTATGTCTATCAGTTATTTAGTTTCCATAGTACAAGCTTTGCTTAGTTTGGGACTAGGTGACGTTGTGTTCAATGTTCAGGAATATTTATTTATTTATTTAGATCACCTATTTTATCCCCCTATTACCCCCCACCGATATCGCTTATTTTTGTACTCAAGATTTTTCTTTATATATATTATTTACCTACGAAATTTTATAATATTCTTTTATAGTTTATATCATTACTGTGTACCCTATGCTGTTGGTTGTCACAATATAATAAATAAATAAAACCACATTAAGCGCTAATAGTAACAACTGAATTAACTCGACACCGATAAATAAAACATAAAACTTTCAAAATAAATCACCTCGAATGAATTCTCTCAACAAAATACATAATTCATAAAGATTTCTAGATAATAATATGGCTACCGTCTTTGTCGCTGGCGGCAAGTCGATTGCAGAAATCAAAGATATATAGAACGCTATACTAGATGTAACCCGCTTGTTAGGGACCGTCCATTAATCACATGACTTTTGAAAGGGGGGGAGGGGATATATAAAATCACGAAATATCACATGGGGGA
>LQNK01001756.1:0-53568 GCA_001586405.1 Phoebis sennae | reverse complement strand
AAATTGACAAAAAAACCTGCCGTGACGGCCGCTTATATGTACCCGCATACCCACTGTACTTCTCCAAAATCTAACAAATACCAACTCAAAAATCGATGCAGAAATTTCAATAAATCATTGATCATTGAATTCTCTCCTTACACCCTTTCTTCAAGCCGGCAAGGCATATGCGACACTTAGATGTTGTAGCATGCATTGCTTGTTGTTGCATTCATTTCAACGATATTAATCATCTTGGTTTTTACACATACACATTGACAAAAAATTGCTATGCCAAACTAAATAGATTTTTTTGTAAAAAAATAATTTTAGACACATTAGCATAATATATAATATGTTCCGTCTTTAAAGCATAATGGTTTATAGCCTAGGTATCTGACTCTGAATATGCAGCCTTCTAATGGTGAAACAATTTTTTAAAACAGTCTAGTCCTCTATATAATATAAGTATAGATAATTTCATTTATTCAAATAACAATTAAAATAATACACCATGTCACATGTTTTAATAATCTTCTAGTCTAACACTTATAAACCTATGTAGCATTCTAGCACCAACTTTGATCCAAATTTTGTTTTGTAGTAGGAACATAATCATTTCATTTACAATAATGAGCTGTATTGAATCAGACCCAACTTTAAATCCACGGCAGGAATAACTTTTACCATGTCTAGGGACAATCGATCGGTTTTATCTCCAACGTACTCTTAAATTGCTATGTTGGTTTTTATCAGCTCGCCAGGGGGCATCATCATACTAGACACCGGTACTACTGTTCTATCCGGGGGGTGTGTGATAAGAACTGTTTCCTACTGTAAAATATTTGTACTAAGATTAAAATCATTACGCAAAATAAGACGTGGAAGTTTTATAAGGTTTGATTTTTTCTTGTACAAGAATAAATGTTACAAATAGCATGGGTTAAAGACAGACAAATTGGCCATGTAATGGCAGCCTTATGGCTACTAAACCGTCTCTTCCAGGCATCCATTAAATCATCAGGTAGTTAATTTTCGAAACCGGTTGTAATTAAATAAAGTTTTCTAATAAATAATAGAAATAGTGTAAGTCTTTAATTCAATACTTAAAATGTATTTCCACCTAGAAGTCACAATACAATCATTCAAAACTTCTTTTGATGTTAGTCAAAAACGTTCCTTATGATTGAAAATCACGGTGGCTAGTTGACTGGGGCTGTTATCAAGATTTTTAGTCAGAAACTCACTCGAGATTCGAACCCGAGACTTTGATCAAAGATGTAACCACTAGACCAACGAGACACCAAACAATAAGGGAGATAACTTTGCCGGATTTTTCCTTCACAAATCCAAATGAATTCAGACTTAATCCGTGACATATAACGTTATCAGGCTTGTCATCTGCAGCATTTCGAATTGTGTTATCAGGTCACAATGGAGCCTGGCAGATAGGCTGTGTGCCAAATATGTACCAGATCTACGTAGCTTTGCATACCATTATTGTCTTGATACATCTTATCTAACTGGGGTGATTTGTTTAGTACGCAATTTTTAACCTTTAATATCATTTTTAAACGTCGACTCTACGTCGATTATATTATATAGTTGCTATATAAGTGGCTATTGCGCCAGAGGGTGTGGGTTCGATCCCTACGAGTAAAAAATTATGATCTGATGAACATTGTTATTTTCTACTGTCTGGGTGTTGATACAAAAAAAATATGTTAAAATATGTTTATTAATTGTCAAGTTTTCATAGGAAAAGCTTTGATGCGGAATATTTAACTATTTATCTAATAACCAGGTTGTTCTGAGCTAGCGCTATTATACCTGTAGCAGATATTGATTAATGTACATACAGTAATATAATTCTTTATTTTTTATGTTTCTGTTTAATTGTTGTCTTTTACGAGTAAATTCTATATTACACTGTGTTTCGTATGGTGAGCGCGGGCCTGTATTCCCGTCCCATTCCTCTCCCACCCTTTTCTATTCCTCTCCCGATTTCCAACCAGGGCTTGAAAACCTTACCAATTCACAATAAAATTAACGTTAATTAACGGTATTTCCATAGAGATACTGTCATATCGGTACGATTTGGTAACGTTACTTATTAACATAACAGAATAATAACGAAAATAAATAACGTTAAATATCGTAAAAATAACAGTAAAAATTATCGGTAAATTTTCGTTACTTTACGCATTGCCGCTTTTCCACATCAAAAGAGGCGGGATCAGGCAGCGGCGCGGCGTTGCCATATGTTTCGGCGTTTTCTAATGTTCTATACTTGCATCATTACATAATTCCACTCTCAAGGGAATTATGTAATGAAAGGAAAGGGCTCACAATTTTGATCTGTTTACAATTACTACATAATTATTATACTGTTACTATTTAATTATTATTTATTTGTTTACATAAGGTGGGGCGTAAAAATACAAATGTTTTTTAAAGGATTTTAAACACGGCTTGAGCACTTTATAGCGAGCGTGGTCAAGGGTGACCACCGTAAAGTGCTCGAAACGCCGGGTTAATAATAATGTAAAATAAGACAAATGTTGTCTACAGATACTTTGAATAATAGAATATAATAGAAAATATTTTTTTCATGTAACTTTTTTTCCAAAGTATTAAAAAGATTTAAGTTTATTCATCGGTAGCTTCATCAGGTTATATGGTTGTTTATTATATAATCGGATATTCTGACCTAACAAGGAATTTTTAATCTTATGTAGCCGAAAAGTTGGTATGATTATTTTGTTTTTAAATCGTATATTATACGTATGCCTATCACGTCTAGTCGAGTACAAATTATAATTTTTATGCACATCTATACATATAATAAAGCAGTAACCGAACCATTTCTGTTCATTAAATATTTTTCAAAAAAGTAATTGGTATGCAATATGTATGTTCTATAGCTACAAAACCATCGTTAAAATTTTTTTTTGTCTGTTTGTCCGTTTATCTGTTTGTATGTGCGTCAATCACGTAATAACCACTTGGCAGATTTTGATAAAATTGCACATGCTGATAGACCAATATTAGGTGCAAGTTATAGGCTATATTTTATTTGAAAAAATATTTTCAGTGGTGGCTTACCATACATGTAAACGGGGGGTAAAAAAATAAAGACGCGATTACATCATTAAATGAGGTGTCTTTGTATAGGTCTTTAAAAATGAAATAGAGATTTCTAAATGCGTTTTTTGATAAAATAAATATTGTTTGTGATATACGCTTCTAAAGTCGTGAAAATGACATACCACGTGACAATGTGAGACTTTGGTTGAGTTGCGGACATTCCTTTTTATACGCATAACGCATAGATTAAGACGTTAAAACACTCAATAGATTCTCAAAAGTCTTCAAAAAATAACTAACTCTTCGCCCGCGGCTTCGCTCGCGTGGAATACAATTTACCGTATTTTGAAGAGGCGCGTGCACTGTGAGTTTTTGTCAAACCTATTTCCATAGAAAACTATAGACATACCATGGCCCTGCGACCGTAATTTTTTTAAACATTTGTTGTGCGCCTCTAAAAAATACAGAAATTAGTAGCCCACGCGTGCAAAGCCGCGGGTGGAAAGCTAGTATTACAATAAATGTGTCAATCAGTGTCGCGACTGTTATTATATCGCCATTTTTGAAATTTTCTCTCAAAGATTCCCTAGGATAGGTTGTATGGTCGTTTGAATGTCTGCTGCCCTTCCCCAAAGCAAAATCCCGTAGGACAAGATACTGTGAAAGTAACTACAGTACACATTTCTTGCCGTATTCGAATCTTTTAACTGTCTTATTTTTCTAACTGCTTATGCAACAGAACTGAGCTTTAATACTATGGATGAAATATGGACACCACATTGAATTTTTTCATCTGGTGTTATACCTAAAAATGTGGTTGATTCTACTAAAGATAATTCGTTTCCGTTAAGGAAATTTTTCTATCCAGTCGTTTCACTTTTGGCCAAAAATTTATATGAATTTCGTCTTTTTTGCATTTAGTAATAAATTACTGGCTGTAAACCAATTCGGAACATGTCGAAATGCACTATTTACGTCATCAAGATTATTGTCATGTCTATCAACCATAGAAAAACCAAGGAAGTGTCATCGGCAAATAGTACAATCTCACAAATTTAAGTGATATTAAAAGGTTAATCATTAATATACACCTTAAACAGGAATGGGCCCAAGATAGATTCCTGTGGAACACCCATTTTCATTATTGATCCCTGAGATTTTTTACCATCCAATGAAACTATTTTTAGTTGTAATGGAGCTTTCGTAGCAAACTAAAATAATCAAACGCTTTCGATAAATCACAAAAAATACCGATTGCATTATTTCCGTCTTCCCGAGCTTTATAGATGTTTGAGAAGTTGCACACCAGCATCGGTGGTGGTTAATATGGACAAGTAGGGTATGTCTTCGAAATGTCTTGATTTATATACATTCTAGCTCAGTGTGAACCGATAGAATTTTTAAAACAGTCCTTCGGGGCTAAATGCTAAACTATGATGAATATCAAAAAATGCTGAAAGTAGTCTTGAAGCCGATTTTGACAAAAATAAAAACTGCATCATTGGATTTTTGGAAAATTAATGTATCGAGCCAGGAATCGAACCCGTTGATTTTGCAAAAAAAAAACATTCTGTATTATTTCACCGATCGATAGTATTACTAACTAGAATATTTTTTTGCAAAGTATGTCATAGGCCGAAGTTGAGAAAAAGCTTAACTTTTGCAATTTGACCTTAATTTCATTCCAACATTGTATGGAAAAATACGAAGCACAATAATGAAGACGGTGGCGCGACATGCGGTACCATTTTGCAAAATAAATTGTTTTAAATTTGAGTTTTTTTTTATAACGATGAGAAAACAATTTATTTATGACTAGCTTTCTACCCGCGGCTTTGCCCGCGTGGCCTACAAAATTCTGTACTTTGTGGATTTTCGAAGTAGACAACTTAGAAACGTACGTTTGTAAATACATTTCGACAATCCCTTTAATAAACTTCTATTCTATTTAAGAAGAACTGTCCAATAATTACGATTTAATAACTGTTATTTTTTAAGTCCGAAGTATATCCTAAATTAAATATTAAAAAAGTGCCACTGTTTATGCTTGTATAATAATTCAAATAATTCTCTTATAATTTTTTTGCAAAATATTTACATTTTCGATATCCGTCGTATACTCCTAGAATGAAAGAGACTTGTATGTTTGCCCGCATTTAACGCATATTTGCTTATGGACGCAAATAATAACTTCTGCATGTTGGTTAGTCTTTGTTGTGATTGGCCGCCATGATCGTAATCTACTTTGGAGATTAAGAGAAGGCTACATTTATCGTTAAAAAGTACTGTGCAAACAACATATAAAAAGGTTCAACTCAATGTACCTACGTGCATTGATGAAGTGTTTTGATGAATAACTTTAAACCCTTATATCTTTTTTATTTGTTAACCGATTTGAATGAAACAAACACTAAAACCTCCGGGGGGCTTTCCGTAATATATCATCGAAAACCGCTTTTAAATCGGTTAAGCCGTTTTGGAGTTGACTGCGTACAAACGCCCGACAAACAGACAAACAGACAAAAATTCTAAAAATCATTGTTTTGACTTTAGAATCACAAATGAAACACGAAACACAAATTTTTTCTTGAAAATATTAAATGTACAGACACGGCTAGTCTACGATTTTATTATATGTATAGATTATTGAATTTTTGAATTTTTTTTTACCATTCCAGGAATTAAAATCGTTAATTTTACAAAAAAATAATATTCTATATTAGTAAACCAATTGAAAATATATCTGGAAACATGACACTGTATAATAAACCGTACCTATTCCTTTAAAAGCTTTTTTATTCAATATCATATTGTTATCAACAATACATGGCGAGCCGTATTTATTTTTGAGCCTCAAGAACAAGCCAAACTAACGAAAATTGACGAAAAAACTTGTATCAGACTGAATGAAAAGGCGATACATATCCGTCTCATTCATTGGATTGAGTCGGTAACGTAATTATCTTATAACGATAAAATTATCGATACCATAGGTCTTAACGTTACGTATCATTAACGTTATAATGTGACTGCTGTAACGTTAAGTATGGTAACGTTACCTAAAAAGGTAACGATATGTGCCTCAAAGGTTTGTAACGATACCAATTTTTTAACGATAATTCAAGCCCTGTTTCCAACCATTACTCTTCTTATCCCCTCCTTGCTTTAAGCCGGCAAGGCATCTGCGACACTTCGGCGTTGTAGATATTCATGGGCTGCCCTCATTTACTTAACATCAGGTGAACCGCGTACTCTGCTTGCCTGTTATAGCATAAATTAAAATTCTTAATTTTTTGAAGTTTCTGTATAATGCCTTTATCGAGTAAATATTTTTATTTCTCTACCGGTTTCTTGTGTTAGGTTGTACGGTTTAGTAAGTAAATAAAAATACAAACTATTTCATGCTAACATAAGAAACACCACTTACTTTTCTGGGATATGGGTCGATGTCGGAAAAGAATAAGATACGGGCTTACTTACCATTATTATTTTGTCTCTACCTGCTCAAGATAAGAAATTGTTTATTTTTGATATTGACAAGAATATAGAAAAAAGGATACACAACATAATATTAATATGAAAAACACAAGACATATACCGAACAAAACAACAACAGAAAATCAAATAAAAAAAGATAAACTAAAAAAGGAAATAAAATAATTGATATTTAAGCATTTAAAAAAAAGATCTTTTGATACACACTGTGTATACCGAAAATAATGCCAGGAATCTTGTCTAATTAATATTTTCAAATTTATACTCTATTGGCTCGCTTCGAGCTAGACCTCGCCTTATAATGTATAAATCAAGACCTGTCATTTGATACCACACTCAGCTAAATTCATGAAAATCACCTACTTCACCTTTATCATGGTTACCCCCACACTGATTTAACTCATCTTCGAACTCGAAATTATTTTTTGTCTAAATTATTCGATGAAATTCAATCAAGAACGGAAAAACAATACTCAAGTTAACAAAGATCGGACAAAGTTTTTCATACTTACACACAAACATACATACAATCACCAGACCATATGACTCTAAAACCTCGCTTCGCTCGGTCAAAAACCTATTCGAACGGAAAGCAATACCCCTAACCTGTTCTACTACTATATTTCAGATATCTAATCCACTTCAGAGTTAGCAGTCTGAAGCTAATCGATGTAAATGAATTAGGCTGTGTCACTTACCAACAGACACGTCTAGTGACATACCTTACAAGCTCCCAGTTGCAGAATTACAACCGAACAATAAAAGGGATTATTATTTTCTTGTTTGTGACTTTTTACTCGACTGTATGTTTGTATGTTCATTTCTTTGGCACGCCATATCAGAACGGCTGGAAGAATTTTAGCATGTGAGTTGGTATTGGATTCGTTAGAATTATAGTAGGCTATATATTTATTCAAAATGGCGCTTGCATAACAAAAAATGCCTTTTCTTTTTTACCTTTATTGCAAATGAAAATAGAAAAAGAGAGGGAGGCATTGATTTTTTACTACTAATTATATAAAGCTGAACAGTTTATTTGAACGCGTTAACCTCGGGAATATCATTTTGATAAACCATAAACCGAGGAAGCATGAGACAGTCATATAGACGGCGTCCCAGATCTCCTTCGATAAATGACTTATACCGTTCGTGTTGTGGGACACATTTTGGATATGTAACATATTGCATTTTAAATGTTGACTTACACCCTTTGTTGTATACACTCTCTCTTTCATAAACCATGATTTTTCCACTGAATTTACAGAATTTGTAGGCCCTTAGACCCTGAGGCTCTTTTTCAATCGTAAACACTGGTTTCAATACTGTAGTATAGGCCATATAACATTAAGTTATGAAAGTGTCAAATAAACAATTTTTATTTTTTATTTTTTTATTTATAAGTTACGCGTACGAAACTACGCACAACAGCTTGTTACATAATACATCAGATTTAGATAGCAATACAAAATAGCTCTTCGATCTCAGTAAAAAATGACGTAACAGTGTTTTATGTGTATCTTTGATGGCTGATTAAAACCCAGCCACTGGGACGCGACGGTCATAATTGGGTGTTCTATTTCTGTGAACCGACATTCGTTTGGAGTTATAAAGCTGTGTTTAGAAGAAAAAAGTTGTTTATTTTCTCACACTTAATACGACATACATAGTAATTTTGACTTCTTAAGAATATGTGAAAGTTTGGATGTTCGGATACCTGTGTGTCAATTATGCTGGACCTATTGAATGGATTTTGATAAAATTTTGTATATAGATAGGATGTTAGATCGATTAGGTAATATGATACTTTTTATTGATATATAGATATGTGGAACGACCTTCCATCTGCGGTATTTCCGAACAAATTCGACATTGGGGCCTTCGAGAGACGAGCGTATATGTCCATTAAAAGCCGGCAAAGCACTTCCTAGTGTTTCGAGTGTACATCGGCGGCGGTGATCACTTAACATCAGGTGACCCACTTGCTCCTATGCTTGCTCTGCCATAAAAAAATAACTTTGATTTAACACCTACATCATCTGTCAATCACTGAACAACATTTTGTAGTAACATTTTTTAAGACATTTGTTTAACTTTTTTTTAGTAAAGTTATTGTTTTTGAATTAAACTTAAAGCGAAATATCCGTTGCATAGTGAGTCTTTACTTACATAAGTAGTGTATGTGAATACGGGTGCAAAAACTGAACCAAAATAAAAAAACGCTGAAATTTGAAAACTGCAAGCATATAACAACGTGCTTCAATACCTAACCCTCACATCATTTAAACCTTGAGTCATTATGCACACACCTCTAGTTTTACAAAAGAAAGCATATATATGTCAGTTAAATTTTTAACTCTCCCAGTTGTCGCGCCGTAAATTAATGAGTGCGTTCGTTTTAATGAAACGCTACGTTTGATGCATTTCTAAATTTTTCATTTTCGAATGAAATATACGAGCTGTTGCATTTAGTTATTTGTTTTGCGTGATGTGTATGGGGAAGTTGTTTTGTGACACTTACAATTATTTAATATCTACACTGATTATAAAGGGGAAAACTTTGTTTGATCGTAATGAATAGGCTCAAAAACTACTGGACAGATTTTGAAAATTCTTTCACCATTCGAAAGCTACATTATCCGTGTAACATAAGCTATATTTTATAGGCTTTATATGTAACATTATGCTACGAGGGCATTATTACCTTCGAAACTACCGGAATGTTTTTGAGGAAAGCTACATAGGCTATCTATAATTACGGTACTACTTTTAGTTTGTGCGGGTGAAACTGCGTTTTAGGTCATAGGACCCAGGCCTAAGAGATAATCCTAATGATTCGACTTCGGCCATGGTGGCCAGCTGGCTAGTCTCTGTTGAGATTGGCCCTTGAATTGAACCCTGCGTAGCTACGCAGGAGATATTATAGTGCACAAGTGTACGCGCAAACACAGGTGCACTCTCCATTCCTTCACTGTCATAACCCGATGGGACGGCAGACCGACACGACCGGAGAGAGATTAGGTGCAAGACCGAAGGTGCTCTCCGAGGCGTGGGCGTACCAACACCGCCAACTTCATTATCAATAATATCTTCGACATAGACACTCCATTGGCTTTACAGACAAAACAAATCTGACCTATTTTGCGTGTATCTGATCTCAGTGGCTTAATTTAGATATGAGAACCTTCGCCGTACGCCCTGACGATTCGACAAAGACCTTTGGTTTGCCGGACTCAAGTAAACATGTCTTTGAACTGGTTTGTCTGGATAATTTAGCTCAGTGGCTAAATTTAGCTAAATCTACTAATAACATCAATAGAGCCATGTATGGTTCAGCGTATTGAAGGGTATTGAACTGCATGTAAACAAATATAATCCAACTAATATTATACATGCGAATGTTTGTAAATATGATATTTGTTACTCTTTCACGCAAGAACTACTGAACCGATTATTATGAAACTTAGTATACATATAGGTAAGGGTTCAGAATAACAGATAGGCTACTTTGAATTCCGGAGTTGCCACGGCATCATAAGTTACGCAGGTGATTCTAAGGGTCGCGGCTAGTATTATTAAATATATGCCCAACTAAGAAAGTAAAAATACTATTCTGTCCTACTAACTTTTTTAGGTGTTAAGATGTTCGCTTGTTAATTACGCCGCTACTACTAAACGGATTTTGATATAAATTTCGTATACATATAAGAAAATAGCTGGAGAAGAGGATATAATACTTTATATTGATCTACATGCATAAAATTTTACGCAAGTAGAGCCGTTTGTAGCAATCTAGTTAAACCTAAATATATTTTTTGAAGTAACAAATTATCAATTGGGAACTTATGATTACATCACATTATTTTTACGTTAAAACAATTATATTTTCCTCGTATGACTCACTGCAGTACGTTGTCACACCCATTACCATAATTTCGGACAAAAACCTTTCTTTAACCACAGATATTTGACGGATGACTATCACTCAACGTCAGTATCAAGGAAACTCGAAGATCTGTAGTTCTTAGAACTTGAATCACTGATTGAAATTCGCGAGGCGTTCGTGCAATGACGTATTCATGTCTTGGGAATTTGACCGACTACGAAAGTAGTTGCATTCGTTACAATTGTGGTAATGACGTAAGCTCTTGTCATGTGGTCTTTGTGGTGTTTTAGAGAATGTTGTGCACGTATTGATGGAATGTGTTCCTAATGCTACCTACCGAAATAAACATTATAGAATTGTTTTAAGAGAAATTTCAGATTGTAAAATTGTCTTAACCCTCGATGTAAAGAAATGATTCATTTAGTTAAGTTATATAATTTAAGGTTTACGGAATAGGGTTTATAATGCTTGTGCTATAAGTTAGAAATAACAGGTTGGTTAGAACTATCAGAGCGACATAATCGCATTGCGATTAAGCTCTTAAGTAAGATTAAAAAAAAATAAAAAAAAACGTTTGAATATAAAAAAGGAGATTTTTTTTTCTTTATAGATAATCCAATTTTCTTTTCATAGACATTCATTAAACTTGTTTATGTGAAAACAAATTTTCAAAATGACATTGGAAATTAAAAAAGGAGAAATATTGTTTTTTTTTTTCATAGATAATTCAATTGTCTTTTCATAGATAATTATTAATTAAGCTTGTTTAAGTTATTGTTATAGTTTATATTTTGTGTAAGTCTATGGTGTATTCATATTGAAACATCTAAAGATAGCATTTTTTTTCTTTATTATAGATATTTTTATCATAATATAACAATAAGAATTTCAGTTCGTATTTTTCAAAATGAAGTATCGTATTTCTCACATCGTTAAAACTAATTACTTACACCTACATTTAGCTGTATATTAATTGAAATATCTCAATAACAATGATTACAAACTCAAAGGACTTATTGGTCATTGACTGATTAATAGGTAATATAATATTCTACGTATACGAGATACATTCCCTTAATTAATGACTTAAAAATGTAAATGTCAAATAAACTAATAATATATTATTGCTTTAATTGTTTTGCGAAACTGTAAACGTTTATCTGCAATGGGGATCATTTTGTAAAGTCTCTTATGATCATTTTTCATCGATTTATGAATTTTATACGATTAATTAAAACATTTTTTTCCGTTTCAAAATAGTTATATCTCCTTCTGTGCAGCTTATCCTCTCCTAAATGTTGTCTGGTAGAAATCGCTCTAAGCGATAAGACTGCCTTTTGTGTGTAATGTTATCAAATTAATTTTTTAAGTATAATACTTTAAATAAAATAAAGTAAAAATTCATTCATTCATTCCAGTACTAAATGACTTTATTTCTAACTAGCTGATCCGCGCGGCTTCGTTCCCGTAGCATAATGTTATAGCCTGTAAAATATGACCTATGTTACTGGTGGATAATGTAGCTTTTGAAGGGTGAAAGAATTTTTATAATCGGTCCAGTAGTTTTTGAGCGCATTCATTACAGCCAAGCAAAGTTTTCCTCTTTATAATAATAGTGTAGCAGTGTAAAATTGGATACAAAATGTCAGTATTTAAATTTGTAAGCCACCGACACGTAATGGACACCGATCGCTTGAACTTGAACTTCAGTACCAAAGTGGTGTCAGATTTACAACTACACTCAGTGGTTTCACAGTCTCTCCATGAGCAACTTAAGGATAGCCACTTACTTTAAAATTAAGCTTATATCTACGTATTAAACAATTTATTTATTGTTTGTATGTATATAATTATATAGTCTTTCATACACTTGGTAAGCAAATTAAACCTTTGACAATAAAATAAGTGTTGTGACACATTCTTAATTTTATAAAATTTTATAGAATTGAAACTCTTTTACCCTTTTTCCACATTTATAAATAGACTTTAATTTACAACCGGTTTCCCACAAATTAAATAAAGTATAGTAATAAATGTGGAAATAGTCTAAAAAAGAGTTCCAATTCTATAAAATTTTATAAAATGCATTTCCATCAAGAAGTGACAATACAGTCTATCAAGTATTCTTAATTTTAATCACATCAGTTAATTTAGTTTAAATTATAACTTGTCAGTCTTATATCGTAATAGGAAAGGATACTTATGTGGCGTCACGTGACGTCCTAAATCGCGATGTTGAAATGTTTTCGCCGCTAACGATATATACCACTTCCAAACATCAATCCTCGGGGCCTAATAAATTGTACAAATAAATTGACATAGATTAAGCATTGATTTTACATAAATTAAAAATAATCATTCTCTTTAATAGCTTAAATCTTCATCACCAAACTTGGTGACAACCAAGTTTGAGTTATGAAGATTCATTCGGAGATCATTAGTCCATTCAAATGATTCAAAAGAATTGCTCTCAGAACAAAACATGGTCCATTGAAACCAGGGCGTTCTGAGGCATGTCGGATGCGTCGCACGTACTAATTCTACCACAGTTTACTCGTTGGCGCATGACCTGAATACGGTGTGAGAGGAACTGTGACGTCATGACGCCTAATTAGGAACCTTTGGTTGCAGCTAAAATGCATCCGGAGGCGCATGTACTTACATTAAATCAACATTTTGCACTATACCGTTATTAATAGATTAGAGAATTATTTTAGACAAATATAGAAATAACTTATAATCTAAAGTCATTTTAGACTGTGAGAGATTTATTCAGAAAAAAAAATCAAAAGAATAAATATTATTTTTGTTGTTTTTATTTTTTATTTCTCTCTCTCTATGTTTTAAATGTGTACAATACCTATTATATCAGTTTAATGTTGCTCCTTCTTCCATTGGGTCGCTTGGAAGAAATTGCTAGTTAGCAATAAAGCCGCCTATTGTGTTGTCCATTGTTTGTGTATTTGCTTGTTGTAAGCAATAAAATGTATTCATTCATTCATTAAAATAAATTTAAAAAATACGACCACAATTGACAAGATATCTATCTAAAGTCTTAGAATATACTTCCTCGGAAATACAAAATGGAAAAATTTCGAAGTCAACGCGAATGAAGCCGCGGACGAAAGCTTGTATTTTAATAGACGATGCAGTATTGAACTAAAAATTATTAGAACGTCAAAATTGTTTGAAAACTGAACTATTCTATTCCAATAAAATGCAACGTAACCTTTGATCGCCCTTGAAATTAATTAAAATAACCCTTTGAACATTAACCAACGTCTGATCTTAAACCGCTTAAGAGCATATTGAGTTAGCCAGCTTTTACTAATAATATATGGCAGGGGTGTACTCGAAACTCGAACTACGGTAACTCGGGCTATAGAAATTGGCATGTGGAAGGTTATCGGTGAGTAAAGGCAGAAGATAAAATATTCAAATTTTATCTGACTTAAAAAATAGAAATCAACTTATTTTTGCTTTTATGTAATATAGTTAGAAAATATTTTTTACTTACTAGATATAATAATCTTTCGTAATATGTAATTTAAATTTTAAATAAACTCAAAATTCGTTTCGTCTGGTAGATATTCCGTCCATAAGTCCCAAAAGATTTTTTTATATTTTTTAATGTGTATGCTGTGTTTAAATTTAATTGTTGGTTGAATTTGTGAATTTACTAGTTACTGCCCCCTTCGCTCGCGTTAAATTCGTAGTCAAAATATATCTACCATATGCTTACCATAATATCTGCATACAATCGTTCACATTTATAATATTAGTAGGATACATAGTGTAGTTTAAAAAAATGTCTTTATTTTTCAGCGAATACAAAATATTTGTGACCCAGGCTCCTTAAAAAGTAAAAACTGTGTTTTAGGAGCTTTCCCATTATAAAATTATAAGTACCGATGACATTAAACAAAGATAAGATTTCAAAATAATCTATACTAATATTATAAAGAAGAAAGATTTGATTGTTTGTTTGTGTGTTTGTATTGAAAAGGCTCCGAAACTACAGGATCAATTTGGATGAATCTTGTACAGAGATTTCAAGAAACCCCAGGAATGAAACAGAATAATTTTTATTCCGAAAATCCGACGTATATATTATCCCGAAATACGAAACATATAAAAAAAAAATAGAAACACTATTGCAAATATTGTGTGTGTGGTTGGTTTAAAATGTTAACAAATGTTGGTAAACTAAAAAAATAAAATAACCCACATGAAACTTTTTTGCCGACGCTACTTGCGGAGATCGCAGATTTACTTGGCAAGTTATCGAGACACGTAAAGCTCTGTAATTAATAGTGACGATGAATGGTTTCCATGGCTTCGGTTAGGCCAACGTTATGACTAATTTAATAATCTTTGAGGGATGCTTCTTGTGTACTATAATAAAAACTATATAATCTTTGAGGGAGGCTTCTTGTCTATACTATAATAAAAACTATACAATATTTGAGGGAGGCTCCTTGTCTATACTATAATAAAAACTATACAATATTTGAGGGAGGCTCCTTGTCTATACTATAATAAAAACTATATAATCTTTGAGGGAGGCTTCTTGTCTATACTGTAATAAAAACTATACAATATTTGAGGCAGGCTCCTTGTCTATACTATAATAAAAACTATATAATCTTTGAGGGAGGCTTCTTGTCTATACTATAATAAAAACAATACAATATTTGAGGGAGGCTCCTTGTCTATAAAAACTATATAATCTTTGAGGGAGGCTTCTTGTCTATACTATAATAAAAACAATACAATATTTGAGGGAGGCTCCTTGTCTATACTATAATAAAAACTATATAATCTTTGAGGGAGGCTCCTTGTCTATACTATAATAAAAACTATACAATATTTGAGGGAGGCTCCTTGTCTATACTATAATAAAAACTATATAATCTTTGAGGGAGGCTCCTTGTCTATACTATAATAAAAACTATACAATATTTGAGGGAGGCTCCTTGTCTATACTATAATAAAAAGTATGTCTTAACAGACAACCGACGAAGTGATCGTATAAGGGTTTCGATTTAGTTCTTTGTAGGTTCAGAACCCAAAAAAGCATGTTTAAGTATGTCTATCAGTTATCTAGTTATAATCTTTGAGGGATGCTTCTTGTGTACTATAATAAAATTTATATAATCTTTGAGGCTTCTTGTCTATACTATAATAAAAAGTATGTTTACGTCTGATAAGACAGACGTACGACGATGTGATCATATAAGGGTTCCGATTTTATAAAGAAAGAAAGAAAAAATGTTTATTTCGCAGAACACAGAATAAAATGTAAATGTTTATCCTTTGTAAGTTCAGAACCCTAAAAAGCATGTTTAAATATGTCTATCAGTTATCTAGTTTCCATAGGTTTGCTTAGTTTGGGACTAGATGGCGTTGTGTTCAATGTCCGGGAATATTTATTTATTTATTATAATAATGAAAAGAGGAAACCTTTATATGTTTGTAATATCCCACAAAATTACTGGACTGATTTCAAAAATTTTTCACCGTTAAATAGCTGCATCTTTACTATATTATAGGCATTGAATTAAAGACTTTTTGCATTATTTCCACTAATTACCGGCTGTATTTAAATAAAGTTTACTAATGAAGTCTTTAAATCAATACTTAAATGCATTTCCATCAAGAAGCTCAAAAACTAATGGACTTAAAAATTCTTTCACCATTCGAAAGCTAAATCATCCACAAATAACATAGTCTATATTTTATGCGCTATAAATATAGCATTATGATATGGTAGCGAAGCCGCGCGAAACAGCTAACTTGCTATATTTATGTATGAAGTTTAAAGCGAAACTTCTTATATGAAGTCCCACAAACTTTAATCTAATGAGAGTTCGGCAGAGCTAAGGTCAAATTACACAATTCATCCAATCTAATCAAATTTTGTGAATTCTTAGCAAATTCAAAACTTTTTACGATTCACAATTTGACACCAACAATTCATATTTAATGGACATAATATTATAACAATTCGATTTGTTGCGCATCTACCGCAAAACTTTTGTGAAAAAAAATGATCATTTTTTTTTTAACAATTTTTTTATCTTTTATTAAACAATAAAAGATATATTACAAAAAAGTTGATAATTATTACTGCTTTACAAATATTGTATAGATTGCGAATTTTGAATATAATAAATAATTTGAAATATTATATGAATATATTGTCCAGATATTCTTATTATTCTCTATAATCCCATATGATAAATGTTCGAAGGGGATGTGGTATTTTATTTCGGAGGAATTTACATCCTCAATATAGCGGTCACTACCCCTTTATATGGGGTGCTATAGACCCTGATCAAAAATCGTCCCATGAATAAAAATGCACCATAACTCTTAATAGCGGTCAAGATGTAAAGTGCATTTTTGTAAAAGGGACAGCATATGTTATGAATTTATATGTAAAATAAAAACTATTGTTTTATGTAAAAAAAATTTAAACCTTACATTTTTATTATGATTATTAGAAATACTTGAAATATTTTAAACCCTTTTTAAAATATTTCAAGATATAATAGCCTTCTTGTTCGATTTCAGCTATGGTGGCCAATCTTAACAAAGACTTAGCTGCGCAGGAGATATTATAGTGCACAAGTGTACACTCTATTCCTTTACTTTCATAACCCGATGGGACGACAGACTGACGCGACCGGCGAGAGATCAGGCGCAGGACCGACGGCTTTACGTGCTCTCCGAGGCACGGGGTTGTTCCAACACCGCCAACTTCCAGACTCAGGGCTATTACTGAGATGTCTTTGTCAGAAAAATCTCAATAACATTTTTTAGTCCCATCCGGGATTCGAACTGGACACCTCTCGATCCGTCGTCTAAGAAGCAACCACTAGACCAACCACGTTCAAGACCGTTTGTTGTAAGATTGTGCCGTGCTTATAACCAGATTCAATTTGTACTATGGAAACCAGATAAGTAATACTGAACAGACTTAAACATACTTGTAAACTCATACATACTTTAGATAAAGGAACACCCAGACAATAGAAAAGTACAATGTACATCACATCCTAATATTCTACTCGTGGGGATCGAAGCCACATCTTCCAGCCCAATAGACCATTATCATATCCATTGCGCCAATCGGGTCATCAACAATTATGCAACTAAACCTAAAAAAATAATTTTAAACTAATAACCTAGTCACAAATTTTTAACAAGGTTAACAAGTCACATTATATACAAACAAATAGTTTTTAAACGAACTGGTAATTAACATATTGTAGTCATACATGAGTCATCAAGACTCAGCTACGATAAACATCTGACCACAACACGTCAGTCATTTATTCGAATTGGCAGTGTCTTGAATACACTTGATACATTGTCCTTAAAACGGCACATATACTTATGGCATGATTCATAAGTATACCAGAAAAAACAATCTACACTTGTAATAATATTGTAAAGAGGAAACCTTTTTATATTTATATGTTTGTATTGAATAGGCTCAAAAACTACTAGACCGATTTCAAAAATTCTTTCATTATTCGAAAGTTTACATTATCCACGATTAATATAGGCCATATTTTGTAGGGTATATAATATTATGCCCGTTAGCGGTTTAGCTAGTCGTACAGAAAATGTTTATTTAAGCGATTTTTTGATTACGTAATAAATTCTTCTAGAGATCAGGAATAATCAAAAGATACTTAATGTCCTTTTTTCCATTCCAAGTCTACGCTTGGCAGACCAATTTTGTATCTGAAACTATTTCTGCCCCTAAGTTACGCCCGCGTATATCTGTTTTCCCCGTTCTCGTGGGATTTGATCAAAATCCTCTCTAAGCGGATGCCTACGTCAGAACATATACCTGAATACTACTTTTAGCTGTACAATTCTATGTCGGGGTATAATAGGAGAAGCATCAGACAAGTTTTCAGCTTGCCTTCAAACAAGTCCCCAAAAATGGTCGTAGCTCTCGGAATATTATGAGAAATTCAGCTTAGCAAAAAAGCCTTGCATTGATTGTAAACCATTTGCATCCACCCATTTTAAAAATACGCGAATCGTATAACATTTCATATAGAAACTGAACTTTAATTGCATCGGATTAATAGCAATAATACTCTCCACTAGACAATTATATCTGGACTAGGGCTCCGAGTGACCTGTTATCTGTTAGGGGTCTAGATATGCTGGTCTATAGTCCCCAATCTGATTGAATATTGATGTGACAGATGGCGCTTTCGGGACATAATTAATTCCTTTACTAAATTTCACTGGTTGGATATTTACATACGTTTTGGGGCAATTAAGCGAGGTTTTTCGGTTTATTTTTAAACGATGGGATTACATTTGATTGAATTCCACTTTTAGTATTAAGCTCGTATTATACGAATATCTGATTATATAAGTATGATATTAAAACTAGGGTCACCCAATTGACGACATTCGACAAAAACCAAAATAAAAATACACCCCAAATTGATAATCTTCTCATATTTAAGGAACTTCCCATATATATATGTGTTATTAGAATTTTGCACCGTTTCTTTATATAGAGAGAAAGAAAGAAAGAAAACATTTACTAGAACCTTGCCAAATTTCATAATCTTCCAGCCACAGAATTTTTCTAAAAAAAAAATATTTTTTTACTTGTCGTAAGTAATAATATTAGATTAAAAAGTCGCACCTATATAACTAGAGATTTTTTACGTGTCGTAAGTAATAATAGTAGATTAAAAAGTCGCACCTATATAACTAGAGTTCTATTTGACAAAATTATATACCACTAGCTGCACCGCGCGGCTACGTCCCCTAGGGTAATGTACTCCTATGTTACTTGCGGATGATGAATATTTAGAATAGTGAAAGAATTCTTAAAATCGGTCCAGTAGTTTTTCAGTCATTACAAACAAAGTTGTCCTCTTCATACTATTAGAGTAGAAAAATTCCTTTTTATCATACATTTTGGATACCACCCATGAAAGAGAAATAAGCTAACAAAATTATGTTCATAATCTAGTTATTAGTCGTGCAATCAATCAAGCAACAGACATCAGTCTTTGTCCGGTCATTATTAGCGGCATTGTTATAATTGACCATTGTGTATCACCATAACATACAATTACTACATTAGTTACTGATTGATTTGTACATAAAAATATTTTGTGTAATGATGCCCACGATACATCGAGTCTAATGTGTGCATCTTAGCTCAAATACTTAAAAATTTCCTGTTTTTACTAGCATAAGAAACCTTTTGTTTAATAAGAATAGTGTATGCTTTATCTAGTAATAATAAATATTTTTACTTTTTTTACTTCACTAGTTCCACAGTTGTATATTTTCTACAATTATTTAATTACAAATTAGACCGGTTTCGAACACCATCTTCTGTGGATACTAACTGACTATCTGACTTTCTGTCTAAAATATATATTTTTAACTAATTTAATATTGTGTAGAATATATGTTTTTATTCTAGATTTATTTTTCAAAAGTCTAGCTCCCACTTACCACTAAACTTCTGAACATCTCACTCAACGTTATTGCTTACACGCAAACCATCGGTGGTTCTCCACTAGATCCAATTTAAGTCCGCGAATAAACCGCGAAATGGTTACAAATTGAGACGGCTCGAAAAATTCCCGGGTAGCGAATGTAAACCGCGTTTAGCTGGAAGATTTAGAAGGCTCTCTGCGCCCATCTTATGGACGTATATTGCATTGTGGTTCGATTTATAGACTATATTTCTTTTGCTTCCCACAATTTATTAGCAGGTGCTCAATAGAAGGACCTTTTAGTGCCTTTTAAGTGCGTTTATACGTTTTATATATTTAATTTAGTTTAGCAGAGCGCAGGGGAGGGTAGTCTAACAATTTACTGCTATGTTGGTTGGACTATGAGAAATAATATGCTAGTTTATAAAAAATCAGACTTTGAGTTTTAATATCTTTTTGATAGATTAAAAACTGCCTCGTTGTTCTAGTGGTTGCATCTTTGACTGCAGATCGAGGGTGCTTATGTTCGATTCCCGGGTGGGACCAAAAAAATGTTATTGGGATTTTCCTAACAAAGAAATCTCAGTAATAGCCCTGAGTCTGGAAGTTGACGGTGTTGGAACACCCCCATGCCTCGGAGAGCACGTAAAGTCGGTCCTGCGCCTGATCTCTCTGCAGTCGTGTCGGTCTGCCGTCCCATCAGGCTATCAGAGTAAAGGAATAGAGATTGCACATGTGCTTGTGCACACACTTGTACACTATAATATCTCCCGCGCAGTTGGCTTGTATCTGTAGAGATTTGCCGCCGTGGCCGAAATTCGGAGGCACGTTTTTCGATAGATTAAATGAATGAATTATCTACCTTTTCAAAAGACAATAACTTCTCGTCTGTTTCGAGATATTAATTAATTAGTCTCACACTTGATGTATTGCTCTTGAGTTCCACAACACGCTTCTATAATGAACAACTAAGATGAATGCGGGTTTGTCCAAATCTTATTTGATAAATATGAACGAATAATAGTAAATGCATTGTTTTTAAATTTTAACGTGGATGAACAGTTATAATTTATTAAGTAATTTTGCCCGCGGTTTCGCACGCAAAAAATACACTCATTAATTATAAATTTTATCCCATTATTATATCCTTGTTATCTTGATGTATCAGCTATTTTACTGTACAGTTTCGTCTGTATTTTTGTAGTAGTTTTTGCAGGAAAAAATTTTTATCACTATTGGTGTGTCTACGACATAGGAATCTTTAAGAGAAGAACCTACTCTCTTTTAAAAGGCCAGCAACATATTCGCGAAGCCAAGAGGCTTTAATCATCAGAAAGTTGCGGACCTGGTCCATTTAATTGATGAGTGAATAGGCTACTTTTAAACAAGCAAGTTCAATTCTAGACTCCATCCCCTATATGTATCAATGTTTTTTTTATTTATTTATTTATAAACATCTTATATAATCCTTTTAATATTATAAATGCCAAAATGTGCGGATGTATGTATGTACGTTACTCACGCAAAAATTACTAAACCGATTATGATACACATAATCAACGGAATAGGAATTTACATAGGTGAAACCACAGGACACGGCTAGTGAAATATAATCCAACGCGATAGAGTTTTTTTACTACATATTTACATTATTTATAAAATATTGTACAGAAACGTTTGTAAACCTAATAAATAAAGAAAACATCTCTATCTGTCAATTGGAAATGGCGTCAAACGAAAAAGATTTGTACCCCCTGCAATGCAAGAAGAATTTAACTTAAATTCTCAAACCATTAAGACTTCAATCTTAAGTCTTTCCCACTTAAAAACACGTTAAAAACCCTACCCCAATTAATAATATTGTACAATAACTGGTGTCAAAACTTCTTAATAACTCATGTTCATAAAATTCCTTTAAAAACGAAACGTCACGAGGAACGTGATAATCCATTTTACAGAGCTGTATAAATATTTATTCATCTTAAAGCTTTTGAGCTTGGTACAGATGGCATTGTGAGAGATTTCCTTTTATTAATAGAAGCATGAACATGATTTTTGACTGAGCGAAGCGAGGTCTTAGAGTCGAGATGGCCGAGTATGTTTGTATGTAAGTATGAAAAAACTTTGTCCGACGATAACTTGAAAGAAAGAAAGAAAGAAAGAAAGAAAGAAAATTCCTTTATTGCCAACAATATAAATAATTAACATGACCACATACATACATACTTGAGTGACATGTGTGATGACAGCAAGTTCGTCTCTCAGCCTAAAAAAAAAATTATTCCATTATACAAAATATACCAGAAATACCAAGTTATACATAAAAAGAAGAAGTATAGCATAAAAGCCGGCCTTATCACTTCACAGTGATTTCTTCCAGGTAACCTCAGAGTACAAATTTGACTTATTTAGGAATACATAGCGTTGTAAAAAAAAAGCCATAGCACACCAACTTCCGCTTGCTTCTCCTGTGCTTGTGGTAAGATGTGTCGTTCCCGTATCGGCTTGTTAAGCCATCAAAGACACTGCTCGGATCAGACATAACACCATAATCGTCTGCAACAGACGTAAGGGCCAATGATGATGAGCGTTGTACGATGCCTTATATTTTTTATATATATTCTGTATGAGACATGTGTTTTTGTCGTTTTTCTAGCCCCACCTTAAACCGATGGAATTCCCACATGGATGATGATCCATCAATATAGATTAACGGAGAAATCATTGGCTTAATTTTATTATTTTAGCCGAAACAATACATTTTATTGTGCATAGAGAGATGATTATTTTAATTTTAAAACCTTACAGCTAATTACAAAATTTCCAAAAAAATAGTACAAAAATACTATGGTACGTTATTCAAAAATCTAAACAATAATCATTTATTTTGTTATAGTTTGAAAACCCTATATTTTATTTTTATTACCATTAAAAATAGTTGCAAAAAATAGTAATTTCAAAATAGTAATAGAAACTCAATGAAATTCATAAATAAATAAGTTATCAAAGTCTTAATAGTAATTACGAGCAATTTTTCTTCTCACCTAAAGAAAAAAGCTTATTAAAAACTTGATAACAAGCTCAAATGGTGATACTTGGGTAATACACATTCATTTTAGTGTACTACGAAAAATCAACTTGAAAATCAATGGCCAACGTCAGTTTGCTTACAACTATGTCTACAAACTGCTTCATTGCCATTTTAAATCTTACCCCAGTGAGAATAGAGTTCAAAGTTTGATTGAAGGATTTGCACTATTCCCAGCTAAATTTGAACACCACTCTGGGCATTCCGAATCGGTTTTGAAAAGGCGTGTAGCTCTTCAATTTTGCTAAACAACCTTCGATCGAAAATTTACTTTCTCTCCAAGTAATAAGGTTCACAATCTATTGATAGTTCTGGTTTTCATATTGCTGAACTATTGTGATTCGTTATAGCACTAATTTGATGGTTGATAGCGATCATTTAAGCTTAGCTTTTGGCATCGAGTTTTGAGTGCATTAATTATATTTAATTACGGTATTCCTTGCTTTGATTCGGATTCAAAGAACTATTGTCCTTTTAAAAATAAGGTCTGGATTCATAACAAGAATGTATACAAGCTTTAGTTATATTTTTAAAACCTAAATATAAAGGTTGTTTATGGGTTATATTTAGGTGTTCAATTTAACTTTTTGTTTTGTAAATGGAATGAATATTGTGTTATTTTTAGGTAATTAATTGGATATGATACGTAAGGTGAAAGTGACAGAAAGAACCTGTATTCCGAGATCTAGGACAATTTCCTTGAGAGGTGTGTGAGGCAAGCTGAAAACGTGTCTGATGCCTCTCCTATTATATCCTGACATGGAACTGTAGAACTGGCAAAATAAAACCCATTCAGTGCCTTTACCTATTTTCAATTTAACAAAATTTCGCACCGACTTTGAATAGATTCCAAAAATAAAATATTTTCTACTTTTTAGTGTGCGGGAATCGGTTTTATTTAGGAAAAAGTTATTGTTTTTCCTATTTTAGTAACCTTTATAACCCGTTATATCAGAGCTAGCCACAATTTAGTCTCAGACCCAGAATTTTTGACAAAAAATTATTACATTGTAATCGGTTTAAAACGAATGGTACATTTAGAAATTTAAGATTTTTTAATAAATTTAAAACCCATATTTTTTATTATTTCAACGCGAACTTTCAAACACTTCACAATGAGCGTCACAGGAAGTGGGTCTAAACATCTTGTCAGTAGTTCAAAAATGGTTTAGCAAAACTTCGAGCAATTCATACTTGGAATATTTTTCTAAACGTCCTCATTTACTGAATTTGTTTTCTTTTCTACAAGACATAGTTATCAAATTGAGTACCGACCATGAACCAATGGTCTATAATGCCGGAGGGTGTGGGTTCGATCCCCATCGCAGAAAATTATGACTCATTATAATTTTCTACTGTCTGGGTGTCAGTTTGTCTATAGTAAGTATGTAGTCTCCATAGTACAAGCTTTGCTTAGTTAGGGACTAGATGGCGTTGTGTTAAATGGCCAGGAATATTTATTTATTTTATTTCACCAAGGCTTAGTGGTTAGCGTGTTAGGTGTAACCACTGAGAGGTCCTGGTTTTGAACCCGGTGAAATCGTAAAAAAGAATGTCTCGGTCTGGATGGGTTAGAACATACATGCCTCTATATAAAAATTGATTAGTGAAACAGATATAACACCCCATACCCCAATTGTGGGACTCCAGACTTCAGAGTTATGTTTAGCAATATCCTATACAAAGATCAGGTAACGTAACCTGCAATTATTATTAATGGATAACAACACTAATTTGAAGTTATTGGCATTCTAACACAGGTAATTTTGTGATCTGAGCTAAGATGCCAGTTTCAATCCGTGTTTTAATGTAAAACCTGCCCTGCTATTTTTTATCTTTTAATACTTTTTAAAGTTTTTGTTGTGTGAACTATAAATAAATTTATTTGTTTGTTATTAGTAAATAACACACAGATCTCTGTGCCGCGGGATCCCTTCCCCGTGGGATTTTCAGGATTAAAAGTATCCTATGTCCTTCTCCTGGTCCTAAGCTATCTCCGTACGAACTTTCTGCCAAACTGGTCCAGCAGATCTCGACATACAAGTGTTGTGACAAACCCGTCTTTGTTTTATATATTATATAGATATAGATTATAACATTATTTTATTGAAATTAACAGGCGCATTATTTCTAAAACCTAACTGCGTAAATCCGTCATAAAAATTGGTTTATTCATCAAGGCTTTGAAGTAAGGCGTATGTCACGCTAGCACGCAAGAGGGACTGTCGGCGAGACTCAAAGCGTGAAAATGTGAGAATATTCTAGAATCAAAGAAGATAAATAACATTTATTAACCGATTTTACAAAAATCGAGGCAGTAATCTTTAATTTTAATGCTCTAAGTGTGTTAAGTACGGGTAGACTACGACACAAAGTACGATATGAATGTAGGACATTAATTAACTTCCAATAATATATTTTGCTATTAATGAAACTCGTGTTTGTACAGAAAAACGTATGTATACACTGAGTGTACTGAGTGTACGGTGTATCACGCGGTTGTCTATGCGTACCTTTTTATAAAATATTTTTTCAACATCCTACATGCCAGAATCCGTCGAGCCATTTGGTTTGTAGGGCGTGCCAAATAAATGAACAAACAAATATTACGTGCATACATACTTACGCTCAAAAATATTACTTGTCGCAGTCGGGTTAATAGAACGCAATAAACATATTATTATTGTTTAAAAATTTACACTAAATCCACAAACTAAAAATGATCAATATACCTTTCTATTTATCCTCCTCCATTTTATAAACATCCAAAATAAACTATAAGTACATTAAACTCGCAATTTAAAAGCAAATTTAAAATCCATTATCGACGTTAACCGGATAGCCAATCGATTCAGAAAAGGCGTAATTAAAAGTTTTAGTTGACGTTTTCCTAATTTCCTTACCGACGGGCCGGGTCAAGAGACGCCATTATGCGCCATACTTTTTTCTCATTAGTTTCTTAATTAATACCCAAAGTGTGAGGCGAATCAATCATAATCTGTGAAATATTTTAATATCCGGAGCTAGTATGGTTCATTACATCTTAAGGCTGGTTTACAACGTAACCGGTGATTTGGGAATAAAAACTTTATGACACGTGTAATAAGTGGACGATGATTCATAACAAAACGTGCACTATAAAATTCGAAGAAAATATTTTTTGTATTTAAATTCGATACTAAAAATTGTTATTTCGTTTTTTAATTTTATAGCAGACAAGCGGGGCATGCGGTTCACCTGATGTTAAGTGACTGACCGCAGCCCATGAACATCTACACAATCAAAGTGTCGCAGATGCCTTACCGACTTGAATGGGGATATGAAAGGATTAACGATAGGAAATTGAGAGAGGAGTAGAATAAGATGGGAGATGAATAAAAGAAATAAAAAAAAATAAAAATCATTTATTTTATTTCATAAGATTCTTTAACTACAACTACATGATTGAATAACGAATGGGATGAGAATATAGGGCTCCGGGTCTCCGCTCACCATACGAAACAGTGAAACTGAGTCTGGTGGTAATTTCACCGGTGCGAGCTTGGCCCAAACCTGCAATTTATTTATTAATGCTATGCTAAAGACAAAAAGACTTTTCTTACACAAACTATATGTTCTCTATGACGCCGTCGGCAAAAAACCAAGTATCCATATAAAATTCCAATTTTAAACTTGTTCCATTTCAAACTATTCTCAGGTACTGATTATACAGTCGCTTGCCGCGCTGTAACACCCGACTTGCAGCGGTTGCGTTTTTAAATCGCCCTTTCCACCTTTTATTGCAAATTTTTATTGCCGCTCGAATTAAAACCACGTCTGCTGAAAGCGCTTTTTTACTCAAATGGAACTCTCTGACGTTCGTCGACAGTTCAATTTAGATTGCGATTGGCTGTGTGAATTTTTTATGCGAAACGTTGCGAACTCAAATAAAAATATGTTTAAGTGCGGAATTTTTGTGTTAATTATGTTTTCGAATTTTTTTAGTTTTTCACTGCTATTTATAATAGTTTTATTAAATTGACAGTGTAAATTAAACAGCTTTGAAGAACCACTTACTCGAAAACAATATTACTATCTCACGTTTATTTATTTTGTGACGCGCACAGCTTTTTTTTGGGATTTTTATCACAATTCTGACTAAACACCCGTATACACAAAATACATGTATACAGTTATAAATTAAAAAAAATAGCTATACGTACATTCTCGCGCACATTTTATAAGATTTTTTAGAATTTATTTTTTTTTTATTCAACATATGTGGTGTCCTAAATCTTAACTAATAATCGCGCGGCACGAAACTCAAGTAGTTGCGTTTTAATACAATAACGAATTCTTTACTCAAAAATATAGGCGTGGTATAATCTTATGTTTGTTTTAACGCGAGTACTTTCCATATGTAATAAAATACTTTATAAAGGATTTTATTTAATACTAGCTTTCCGCCTGCGGCTTCGCTCGCGTGGACCCGGTAATTATTCGAATTTTTCTCTTAACTTCAACGAACATTTAAAAAAAGAATTGTCCAAATCGGTCCAGTCGTTGTTGAGTTATGCGCTTACCAACACATTTTCATTTTTATATTATAGATAGGCATGTATGAATTAATAACCAATCATAGACACTCCGGGTTACGGGGTCAGTCAAGCGCGAGTTGGGCTAATGAATACGCGATCAGTGTCATTATAATGATGGATTACACCTGACAGATGCCGGGTAATTATGCAATGAATCATTAGCGTATGATAGGCATTTCCTATGATATCATTTTAAATTTTTAATTCGGGATAAATTCGTTGAAGGAATTAATATTAAAGGAACATACATTATCTACTAGCTATCCATTATGTGATACAGGCCAAGCCCCGCAGTTTCATCCGCGTAATTTCTGATCCCATGGTAACTCCGAGATGAACTATGTGTTATTCTTAACACTTAGCTATATGTGTACCAAGTTTCATCATAATCGGTTCAGTAGTTTTTGAGTGAAAGAATAAAATAGAATAGAAACATTTATTCCCAAAAAGAAGAAGAAAGAAGAAAAAAAAGAAAAAAAAAGTAATACAATACAAAAAACAAGTACAAAATAACAGATCTTATTACTAAAAAATATTAGTATATAACGGGTAAGAACTATATTTAATTACATCTGTATCACCTCAGGGAACGAGTAACAAACACATATAAATTCATACATCCTCACAAACTTTCGCATTTATAATATCAGTAGGATTATAATATGTATTTTATCGATAAAACGTAAAGCTAAACGTCTATATATCGTTATAGTACACATACACAGTTTCGGTGGTCTAGAGGTTGCATCTTTCATAGAGGGCTCTCGGCTTCGACTCATCGATGAAGCTCAAAAAACAAATGTTATTGACATGTTTCTAACAAAGAAGTCTCAGTAGCAGTGCAGAGTCTGGAAGTTGGCGGTGCTGGAGCACCCGTGCCTCGGAGAGCACGTAAAGCCGATCCTGCTCCTGATCTGTCTCCGAGAGTGTCAGTCTACCGTCCCATCAGATTATGAGGGTAAAGCAATAGAGATTACCTGTTTTTGCGCACAGATTTACGTACTATGCACCCTGCGAATCTGACTCATTTCTGTTAACAGGGTGGTGGTTAATGCTCGGTTCCTATAAACGACGGAACGTCATAGTATAACACAAACGAATGGTTTTCATAACGGGTGGTTCTAATCAACCAATCAGAACAAAGTTTTGCTAGTTATGTTAACGTCACGTTCATTATAGAAACGCTTTAGACTTATGCCGAGTAGGATATTGTGCTGTCCGTAAGTAAAACGACTCGTTTTATTTTTATAGGAACTGGGCATAAGAGGAGCCACCATGACCGTGCGTTATGTACATTCATAATTTGTATAGAAAATGCGAAGTTACGAATCAATCAACGCATTTGTGTCTTTCTATACAAAGAATATTAGGATCCGATGCATAAAATACCGACACGTGGACGCTTAGCTTTAAACAAAACAATGCATATATGTGATTCGCGAGTGTTTTGCAATTACGAAGCAATTAATTACATAAATGCTACCTATTACATTTTGACGGTCGCGTGCGGTCAAATGATTAAATATAGGTCTAAAATAATTTGTCATTTGTTCGGGCGTTGGAGAGCAGAATAATTGCGTGCTCATTTATTTATTCTCGTAAATTAGCTAATTTTATTGTTATATAGTTTCATTTACATATAAATACGGATGTGGCTGATAGTTATAGGAATAACTAGCTGCGAGTTGCGGTTTTTACTTATGCATTTTTTTAGTTTATAGACAAAAGAGTATCTGGTTCACCTGATGATAAGGGACTACGGCAGCTTTTGAACTTTTGTACCAAAAATGTCGCAGGTGCTTTGCCAGGGTAAAGGGAGGAAAGAAGGACTGGAGCTGGAGGGATGGTATGAGAATACGAGCCTTCAGATTCTCTTAAAAAACACATACCACAATTATAAAAATATATTTTAGTAGAAGCGTGCATATGCCTTAAGTGACTGACCGCAGCCCATGAACATCTTCAACATGAAAGAGTCGCAATTGTCTTTCCGGCTTGAAGGAAGGGGAGAGAGGTAAGGACAGGAATAATGATAGGACATTGTAAAATAAGTGGAATGGAAATACAGACCTCTGAGCCCCCGCTCACCGTACGAAACACAGTGCAACACTGCTTCTCACCTATCTTCTGCTGGGGGGTAGTAATTTTACCGTTGCGAGATTGGGCTAATCATGCAATTACCCTCTGTCGCCTCTTACGACACCCATGGGCAGAAATGTGGTGGTGACACACGACTATTCCATCGCCACACGGGTCAAACAACATATTATGTATCCAGATAGACTAAGGCTAAAGTCTGTAACGGTTTCTCCAACTGGTTAAAAAATAACAACAGACGGCACAGGTCTTAATTAAAGTATCGTTATTAAAGACATATGTTTGACTGATAGGAATTCAATTACCTCAACCGGAGGTTCCCAAACTGTGCGTCGCGATGATTTTCAAACTGTGCGACGCGACGAAGTCGCGAGTCACGAGGATTTGTCCCCTTGCTCCTATTAGAAAGTAGAATTCACTCCCACTGACACTAGTGCGTCTAAACATATAACTTAACTCGCAAGTGCGTCGCGGGTCGAAAAAGATTGGGAACCCAGGGGTTAATTGAATGTTGAGGTTTCAATTAACCCCTGGGTTCCCAATTAAATATCAGGCATCGTTTAAGAGAACTTTTAGTTAAGCAAAATCTTGTCTAAAACATTTCACCCTATTGATCATACTGTTCTCTCATCATACATAATATTGGTCTCTATTATGGCGAAGACAGTTTGTTGTTGTGTTCTTTGTAAATAACGCACTGCATTATTTTTATTTTTATCACTACACTGAACTAACTCGAAAGGTTTAGTCCTTTTAGTCTCAAAACTATACCAGAGCCGAGAAACTGGATGGCCTCGAAATAAATAATTTTTCAAAAATAACGATGCAGCCTTTTTTCGTAAAAATCTGAAGCTCCATTCAGCATTTTTCGATATTCCTCATAGTATCGGATTCAGCCGCGAAAAACTCTTGAAAAATTCGTCCTGAATATTTTTTAGTTTTTTACTATTCGTTACATAATTACTGCAATACAAAACCAATATTGTTATGAACATTTCATTGTTCCACGTATGATTGATTAACACTAACTGCATCGGAATCAAAACAGCATTTCGTTTTTGCGATTATAAAATCGTTTCAATGGAAAGCCCCGATAAATTGTACACAATAACCGGGGAATGCGCGGTTTTAACTGGCCACTCGTCAATTTGTACGTCTCATGCATATATTCATGAGTATTGGTAAATGTTGAAAAAACTAGCTGCCTGTGAACAGCGAACTTCGAGTTGAATGTTGAATTTACAGGAATGGTTCGTTACGATGAAGGCGTACATTTTTTGTTAGGGCCTAGTGGGAGTTGAGAATACGAATTGGGGAATACTGGTATTACCTTATTGTTTAACTGTACTGATATTTTAAAGAGGAAATATTTGTGTTTATGGTAATGTGTGATACAAAAACTAATCGACGGATTTTAAACATTTTTTCACTATTAGAAAGCGCAACGTGATATCCTACTAATATTATAAATGTGAAAGTTTTCGAGGATGTATGTTTCTTTATTAGTCTTCCACGCAAAAACTACTGAATCGATTATAATGAGACTTTGTATAGGTAAGGGTAAGGGTTCAGAATAGAGTCTATATTCGGACTTTTAATCCTGGTAAGTTGCCATGGGATCAGAAGTTACGCGGGTAAAACCGCAGGGTAGATGTAGTGTATGTACATATTTATATTTTCTCTTAAAAAGATAATTTCATTTAAAACGCACTTCGCACATTCAATTCGAAACAATTATTCAGTTGGATCCGAATCGAAAAAGTCAATCTGAATTTGTCGCAAAAACTTGATTATCGCAAAAATAGGGTAGTATTGAAAACGTCAGACGCAGCTGGGGCTGATAAATGTCGCGTTGAATAACGCATGTGTTGCCATCCCATGGTTATGAATGTTGAAGTTAAACTTAAAGAAAAAGACAACCATATATGACTCACGCTTGAACATCTATTACGTGGTCCCAACTAAAAATCTTACTAATATTATAAATGCGAAAGTTTGAGAGGATGTATGTTTGTTACTCTTTCAAGCAAAAACTACTGAACTGATTATGATGAAACTTAGTATACATATAGATAAGGGTTCAGAATATAGGCTACTTCTAATCCCGGAGTTGCCACGGGTGAAACCGCGGTGCGCCGCTAGGCATAATATAAAAGTGGTTCACAAGAAAATGCTGGGGACCTTTCAAATGTTTTCACTTCATGCAATAATTAATTATAGAGAACCCGATTAAGTGCAAATTACTTGAACAATACGCAAACATTTTAAAATGTTTGTTCATCTTTACACAGTAGCTTTTAAACAAACAAAAAATCTGTATTTGCAATGAAAATCATTTCATTGTACCTTTGTTAAAACTTCCTGACTTTTACCATAACTATTACGCTGCGAAATGAATACAAAATAAATTCAAAAAGTTCCAGGCTCGGATCGTAATGTAATAAGGAATTTTATGAACAAATTATAAGAATAACGTTATTTTGCAGGCCTCTGTGAAACCGAATAAAATCTAAATAGAGTTTCTTCTTTGTCCTTTTTATTCAAATTTTATAGAAATGGACTGAGCTTGTTATATTCATGGTAAATGGAAGATAAATGAAATAGAATCAAATGTATGCGTTTACATAAATTAGGTTTAATACTAGGTATAATATTGTTATAATAAACCATTAAGTTTTTTTAATAATGTCGATGATACATGATGATGCTTTTAGGGACTCACCCCGACTTACGTACTATGCTTCCTTTTGAATCTATCTATTGTAAGAACCACATCTAAATTCGTCGAGTAGTATTTAAGATTTAGGCATAGAGAGACAGATAGCGAGAAGCGATTTTGTTTTAAACAATGACACGATATTGAAATATGCGTAGTTTTTCAATAAATTAGGTTAATTATATACCGGCGCCAGACATGTGCTCACAGGAGAGGTCAGGTCCCTCAAATGTGAACACTTATTTGATCACATATTTGAACACATGGGTGGCGCCGGGGACAGAGCATGTTTTTGTTTCTACTCATGAAGACAAGGCTACGCGAAAAAGATAAAAATTTCATAACGACTTACGTGTACAGACGACAACAGCATTTGAAAAAGATTTTTCAAAATACAAAAAACATTAGTATTTAAGACTATAATATACCTAGGAGTGTGTACTCATCGAAACTTAATCTCAATATTATAGGCGTAAAATATAATGTAACAAGTATATTGTCGTATAATTCATATTGAAATAAGCCCAGTTTTTCACAAGTTCAGCCGAGCCGTGCGCGGTCGGAGTTGCCTCGAAGTGCATAAATCTTGGGTTGTAGTCTAAGAGCTACTAAAAAGTTCATGCCAAAATATAAAATCGACTTCTTTACAGAGACATGGTACTGAATAACAAAATCGATAGAGTTTTTATGAAAATAGGGGGCGTTAAATTGTGAAGTTAATAACAATTTACTTTTAACGTTTCCTTCAGCAACATAGATATTTTAAAAACACTAGATATACTTTTAAATGAAACATAATTGGATAATTGCATGGTGACATGTGCACATAGTTCGTTAATTTAAGGTTTTTTATTACCTGTATTACATTATTGTAACTTTGTGTTCTGTTTCTTTACATCGTGTAGACCTGTAACATTATGAAGACCTGTAATTGATATTAAATAAAATACTTTTCAAAGGATTTTAAATGCGTTTTATTATACATTATTATTAACCCGACGTTTCGAGTAGGTACGTTACAGCGAGCGTGGTCACGGGTGACTGAGATGACAGTCATCTCAGACACCCGTGTATTTTATTTAATATAGAAAGTACTCGCGTTAAAACAAACAACAAAATACAATCTGTAATTGGCTTTACTTGCTCTGTATTTTGGTTAATGTCAACAATTCTGCAACGCCATTTTTTGTTAAAATTAATAAATAAATAAAATAATCAATACCGATTGTAAGCCAGCTCTCGGCCTATCCTCTCAAACATAGGCTGTACGGTGCGAACATCTTTATTTCCCAGTGACGGGTACAAGATTCGCGCCCACATAGATTTATGAGCACCTTTATTCTTGAAATACGCCGCTATGGGAACGTAAAGCCCGACAATTTGCCCTCGAATATACTTAAGATTAATAACACCTTAAAACATTCTCATTAAAAACGTAACACCAGGTGGCACTGAAAATCAGCGCTGTTTGTGCGTAGCATTGCAGCAAATGCTGAGTGCTGTCTGTTTCACTTGCAGGCAAACACTTTTATTTTTTAATTGTATTTTCCTATTTTTTTTATATTTTACTATTTTAATCTATACAATGTTTATTTTTTGTTCGATTTTGTATGTAGTGAATATATATATTTTACTTTCTTTCTTTCAAAAAAATATGGATATGTTTTAGTCTCTTATTGTGAGGGCCTGGTGACCAGTACGGGTATTTAGTAACCTAGTTTAGAAACTAGTCTAAAACTAAGTTTAGATAGTAAGTAAATATTTTATTTTGTATGCATTAGTGAGAATTATTATAATTAGTGAGAAAAACAAATTAGTTTTATTTTTATACGTTACAATTTAATTTGGTATAGCCTAATTACTAAACAAGTAAATTTCCATAATATAAGCTTCGCTTAATTTGAGACTAGTTAACGTAGTGTTAAATGTCCCTAACTATTTATTAATATTATTAGTAGTAAGTAGGACAGTAGAATAAATAGAATATCTTACATTTGATTTAACACTTCTCAAAAGTAAATCGTACAAAACAAAACAAAAAGTTTTTTAAACAAGCAATATTGCTTGGAACGAACTTCAGCCATCATCGCAATAATAAAAATAAATGTTCACTCGAATGACAGGAATTAAAAAGCCAATCTAAGTTATCCCATACAATTACTGGTCACTTAACTCCCCTAAGTTAAACTTAAGGGATCAGTGTAGTACTTGTAACAGAAGAAACAAGCTTCTTATAAGTCGGTTGAAATTCGATTTAATTTTTGGATATTTTTTTTATATTAGTATTCAAAGACTGAAACTGTTGGAAACCGGTTGTAAATTAAAGTTTATTAATAAATGTGGAAATAGTGTGAACAAGAGTTTAATTCTATAAAATTTTATAAAACGCGTTTCCATCAAGAAGTGACAATACAGTCTATCAAGGTATATTATATATGAGCTATAACTAAATACATATATACAGATGAGTTTTCGAACTGGTTATCTAGATCAATATTGTTATCGTATTGATGTATCACAAATATCGAAAGATACCAGTCTAAAAGTTCTTTTTATGGCAGAGCAGGCAAAGGAGCAAGTGGGTCACCTGATGGTAAGTGATCACCACCGAAACACCAGAAGTGTCGCAGGCTATATGATAATATTTATTGAAGTGGACCTTAAAATACAGGCTTTCCTAGTTTAGCGTTCAAATGTCTGTATAACAAACATACGTGTTTACGCAATCTACCAGTCAATCTTTCATATGCTAACGATTATAGCAATGATCGACCCGGAGTAGATACATCAATGGTTTATTGCACCGGAGGGTGTGGGTTCGATCTCCACGAGTAGAAAATTATGATGTGATGAACGTTGTAATTTTCTACTGTCTTGGTATTAATTTATCTATAGTATGTATGTATTTATAAAAAAAGTATATTTAAGTATGTCTATCAGTTATCTAGTTCCCATAGTACAAGCTTTGCTTAGTTTGGGACTAGATGGCGTTGTGTTAAATGTCGATTTATTTTCATCAACAGACAAGAAGCAATATTTGTTCATATTATGTTTAAGTATGTCTATCAGTTATCTAGTATCCAAAGTATAAGCTTTGCTTAGTGGAACTAGATGGCGTTGTGTTAAATGTCGTTTGTATCAGCAAACATAAAGCAATATTAGTTCAAAAGCTTTTCTCATACAAAATATGTTCGCCTTCTCAAGGAAACTAAAATCACAATTTATGTTGTGCACTCCCCTCTCCTTATCGAGCACAACACCTTGGGGATTAGTAAAGATGCATCGCAAGGAATCACCTCGTAATAGGTAATTGTGATAAGGGGAAAGTTGGTAACTTTTCTTATTATACGTAATGAAAGAAAAACTTGATTGGATCGTATATATTGATACGTATATATAGATATTTTAATATCAAGCAAAAAAATTAAAATGTTGCGTTTTATGGTTGCGTTATAATTTTTTTTAAATGATTGTTTAGAAATATATTTATAATTTTACACTTATATTCAAAATTCTAACATTCTACTCAATTAAAAAATGCGACAAAATAAAAAATAAAATAAATTTATTTATTGCACTATACAGGTATAAAATACACGCATGCAAAATTGCACAATATGAGAAATAATAGACAAAATAACATTTTAAAATATTCATTGAATACGCCTCCGTCAAGGCGCGTAAAAAATAAATAAGTTCGAAAATTTTGACAATCATCTAGATATAAAACCTAGCTGCAATTTATCTAGTTAGGCAATGACTAGGAAACAGTGGAATAAGGCCTGGGGCAGGCACTATAAAATAATGGGGCATTACCGACGGCTCTGATGAATCGCTCGAGACTGGCATAAATTAACTTGTTGCAATAACATCGGTACATCGGAGTTTATGACCGGTTGGTACCATCCGCAAAACAATATTTTTTCAATTTTAATGACGGATTCATGAAAATAAATTTTCTTCAAGAACGCCACAATCTCTTGCAATAATATGACTTTCATAGCATCAATCAAGTAATCAACTGCTTAATAAACAATTTTTAAAGTTTAGCAAATTTGTTTCAGAATGCGTGATAACCTCTTGGCAACATGATAATATGATTCCTTGGGAAATAGCAGCATACCTATATTTTATTTTATTATATTTTATTTTTCAAAAAGAAAGCAACCTTTGGTCCACTACGTTAACCGGGGCAGGCGCTACAAGATAATGGATTACTTACAATATAAGTAATAGTATTACTTATAAACTCGGTAAAGACATGATAGATTTACTCAATGAAAACATTGTGATTACCATCAAAAATGCATACAAGTTTTTGGGTTATTTATGACACTTAAATAGATGAACGGATTTGGTTCTGTGAGAAAAACCCCTTAAAATAGAATTGATTAAATTGACATAAAGTACCTATACTTTTTTCCTATTCTACACAGGCAAAAAAACATTAGGCATCACGCAATACACCAATATATGAAGGTTCGATCTTTCCTCACAATACATTATTTCTATGATTACTAAATAAATAATTTGAAAATCTCACATAATAAATAATTTATAAATAAAACTAATTTGCAAACCGTACCTCAAATCGCTTATATGCATTTGAGACCTTTCAACTTGACCTGCGTTTCCGATACCGCATTTCTCCCACCACGGAACATTTGTGGAACATTTATTCCGTATAAATTAGTATAAGGCCATTTAATCTGTCTTTCCATGTAATTACTCAAGATTTCTTGATTTATGCACGACAATGCTTTTTGGTGTATAAATTATGTGTTAGACTGCCTCGTTGGCCTAGTGGTTGCATCTTTGATCAGATCGAGGGGTCTTGGGTTCGAATCCCGGGTGGGGCCAAAAAAAATGTTATTGGGATTTTTCTGACAAAGAAATCTCGGAATTTGACGGTGTTGGAGCGTGTGGCTTGCAGAGCACGTAAAGCCGTCGGTCCTGCGCCTGATCTCTTTCCGGTAGTGTCGGTCTACCGTCCCATCGGGTTATGAGAGTAAAGGAATAGAGAGTGCACCTGTGTTTGCGCACACACTTGTGCACTATAATATCTCCCGCGAAGTTGGCTGATCTCTGTAGAGATTGGCCGCCGTGGCCGAAATTCAGTTAGGAGGAACGTTTTTATGTGTTAAAATTATTGGAATAACACTAAATTCTTCCAAGAAACTTAATTTCTAAGATCTACCTACAAAAATAGCATTTGAATAGTAGTGTCAAACGCCTGAGGCTGGAATTCCTGGTTTTCTTAACACATTTCACGTCAAAAAGGGTGCAATTGCAAATCAGTGCTGTGGCTTATAGAACTCTTTTAAGTCTTACATAACCTGAGTGGTGTCACATTTCGGCACGCATATTCGGCCCCACTCAGTTCTTGTATATAAGTTTTTATCTTATTACTGCTTGTGTTGTCCTGTTTCTTTTTATCAATCTTCCTTCCTTTCATAATTATAACTATAGTCTGTTGCGCGCAACAAAACCATAAAGACACTATTTGGTTTTGGAAGCTACTTTCTTGTAGACCACGTAAGTTAGCCGGGTTCACCATTGATTTAATTTATTACTCTTTATTATTCTAAAAATATAAATACAGAATGCACATAGAATAAAAAAAAGCATTAAAAAGACACGTTATAAACGGCGGCCTGGGCTGAGCATAAATTGAGGAGCAAAGAGTTTATAGGTGGGGTGAAAGGTGAAAGGAGGTCGATTTTTTAAAAATCTATAAGAAACAATCAAACACAACAAAACATTTGATAACAATTTGTCTTTAAAAGCTTCAAGGTTAATCGCAGAATCCCGAACAGCAAACAAATTGTGACAACTCGGCGCAATCCAAACAAATTAAGCTTGACAAATATTAGACTGGAGTCGATCGAAGCTTACGAGCTAATGCGGGAGAGCCTCAATTTATTTTCGTTAATTATACCTCCCGTTGCCTGTCAACCCTTCGAACTGAATAGCTTACTGGACGTGAGGAAGTTTGCGAGTAGAAATTAGTATTGCATGAAAAATGATATTTTAAAATTGTATAGTGACTAGGATTATTTTTAGATAATTTATATTTTGTTAGCTCTTGATGGAACTGCATCTTATAATATAATATTAATTAAAAAATAATTAATAATAATTAATTGATTAAAATTATTAACATAAATAAATAAATATATAAGATTTGACGTACATACGCCACTTCTAAATCTAGGTTATTTTATAAACTTTTTGTTATATTGCATGTTGTGATTTCCTCTAACGAAGATGCAAAACTAGTTTTTAAGTTTTGTAATGTTAAAAAGCTGAGTGTAATCTTTGTTAGAAATTCTAATAAATAAATATATAAAATAAATAAATGATAATTATTTATTTGCGGAAAATGTGCGTTACAAGATGTGATTTTTAAATTAGGATCAACACATTTGCTTAATTTGGCATGCAAAAATATAGCTCCACGAAATTAGTTTAATTAAAATCAATGATATTAATATCAACATTATAAAATTGATTCTTGATTGATTTGTACAAAAAAATATAGTAATTTACTGAAGATGGTGTTCGAAACCGGCCTAATTTGTAATTAAATAATTGATATAGTGTAGAAAATATACAACTGTGGAACTAGGGAAGTGTTTTTGTACAAATCAATTAGGACTATTTTGTTTGTATATAAGGTGTTACATAGCTATCGTTTCATTTGTTTACAGGACATTCAGAACATGTTTTATGTGTTTTTTTCGTTTGTACACGTAAAACTTATGTATGTGTAAATAAGTATACTCGATCAATATTTTATATATTGCATTGCATTTTATAATCAATACTAATATTATAAAGCTGAAGAGTTTGTTTGAACGCGCTGATCTCAGAAACTACTGGTTCGAATTGAAAAATTATTTTTGTCTTGATTAGACCATTTATCGAGGAAGGCTATAGGCTTTATATCATACCGATATTCCCACGGGGGCGAAGCCCTGGGGCGCAGCTAGTATTTTATACAATTGAAACTATTTATTTTTTTTACACTATTTCACATTTACTTATAGACTGTATTCAATTTATTTAGGTTCGAAACTGGTTGTAAATTTAATAAAGTCTATAAATAAATGTGGAAATAGTGTAAAAAAAGAAAAAAAATGGTTTCAATTCTATAAAATATTATGTGTCAACAAGTGTTTTCTCTCTGTGTATAATAAGGTTTAATCATTAATTTATGATCGTTGGCGATCGTGTGAAATCTTTGATAAAGCGACGAAGACCCCTTAACATAATTCGCTTGTTTTGCTATTTAAATTAGAAATACATATATACTTTTTCTTATCAAGCCCACGTTATCTTTCCAAATGACATATGATGCGTGGTACGTGGCTTGGCGTTCCTGTTACAGGAGCTCAACTTTTCTAAAGGTCATCATTGTATATGTTTATTTTTGGTAGTCTTAACATACAAGTTTTGAGTTAAAATATTTATATATTCACATTTACCTTTTCACATGGTATTTTAAAAACTCTTACCTACTGTTCAATGTTTGGATGAATATCGCGAAAATTAAACTAATCCTTTAAAATATAGCTTAATTTTTACTAATATTATAAACGCGAAAGTAATTAATATGTCTGTCTGTATATCTGTTTCTTCACGCCTTAACTTTTTTAATATGTTCGATTATTACACACACACACACACACACCTCTTCACCTACACATACACCTCTTTTTCCTTTTTAACATTAAAAATGTAATAACTACACTTAACCTAGAAACGAGTAGTTCCAAAATGTGACATACGAGTATATCTAGGGAAAGGACTGTTATTCTTTGACACAGGTAACATGATAACCTAGTAAGGAAAACAGCACACTACCCACAGTACCATATTGATTGATGTAAGTGTCACAATTTTTTTTTACCTTTATATCAGTTATGCAGATGACGGCACTCACTCCTAACAACGTTATTAGACGGCCCACTGAAACGTTCAATATAAAACGTAAGATTCAAGTGTTCTGCCCTTGCTAATATTGCTGGCCTTTTAATTCTGCCCCGTTATAATGAAATGCCCAGGGACGGAACTAATTAGTTAGGAGCAATGTTTGGGGCAATGACTTTGAATGTTCTAAGTCTTAAAGAAAAGAACTTTGATATGAGAGAGTGAAACATTGAAAAGCGCAAAATGGCAAAAAAATTATGCAGGTGTCTAATACTGGCTGAAGCACCCGTGTGGCGACGAGTTAGAATATGTGTGTCACCATCCCATTTATTTCTGGGTGTCCCGTAATTCTGCTGCAGAGCATTACACAAATGGGCCAAGCTTGCACTAATTTGTGTAGTACGTCATTCAATTAGGTTTTTTAAAAGTAGTCTTCTTCTTTCTTGTCCTTACCTCTTCCCGTCTTTAGGGTCGGTTTTCCTAATCTTGATGCCCAATTTACTTTGCTGTTGGGCAACGTCACTCGACAGACCTAATGCCTCCATGTCTCTCTGGAAATTTGAAATCCAAGGCTTCTCCGGCCCGCCTCTCCCTCTCCTTTGAGAAGCCACTCACCTTCTTGTTATATGATTATCGGGTTAACGCAAAACATGTCCGTATCACCTCAAAAGGAAGTAATAATATATAATTGTCTCTGTCACAAGACACAAGAAATATAAACACAAAGATTCTCGCAATGAGTGAAAGAGCGCGAGTACGATACAGCACTGCTGGAAGTCGCGAATGAGCCTTAATTTACCGCATAACGCAGTAAACGTGTTTAAAAATAGAATTCAGTTTTTCAAGCCCGGCCCTGTCTTGTCTAATAAAAATAAACGCTAAGAGCGAGCCGGCTTTACGGCGCCTTCTGAAACCTTACGATATCTACTTCCTAATTTGTGCTAAGATTGTACCAGGAAAGAATAAAGCATATGTGAATACTTTATGTTATAACTATATATCTTTTTAACTATTTTTTGTAACAAAAAAGCCTTTTAGATACCTATTTAATATTAAATGACCTATCCAATGACACTTATAATACTTTTATGTTAATTTGTTAAACGTTTATCATTGAATTGTTTCTACTTACAAAATTCTATATTTTTTATAAGCTGTTTCCGTAGAAACTTAATTACACATAGTAAATTGATTTAATATGTGTTTTTTATGAAACTTTTAACTAAAAGCTTATTATTTATTACATAATATGGGTGAAACCGCCAAAAAAATGTTAATAAATATCGGATAAATCGTTAAATGAAAATTAAACTCATCATATTGTATTTCTTAATAAAACAAGAATAAACACCAGAAAAAAAAATAATTATTGTAATATTATCAGTGCACAAAGATCCTGAATGATATCTGTATTTGCTGACTGAAGCCCTACCGGTACACAGCAGTAAACAGAGCCTTCTATTCCACTTTTATTGAATTTACTTCATACTTAGCTCCTTTTATACGGAGAGAATAGGGAGAGGATCAATGATGAGAAATTAGGAGAGTAGACAATTTATTTTATTTAATTATTTTATTTAATTTTTACATCAGGCACTAAAAGAAAAGAGGGAGAGGAATGGGATGGGAATACAGGTCTCTGGGTACCCGTTCACCGTACGAAACACAGTACAATACTGTTTCACGCCGATCTTCTGCCGGGTGGGTACTTACACCGGTGCGAGCTTGGCCCAATCGTGGTATGCTCAGCTTCTATTAAAAAGAGTGGGAGCTTGAAGATGTAATGCATAGCATGCATGCATATTGTTTGTTTTTTAGAAAGAAAGATAGAAGAGGTAAGGAATATATTTAAATATTGATAGATTCGAGTCCTAATGATTTCTCTACAAAAAATGTTCCTATTATATATTTCTGCTTCGTTTGATAAAATTTAAGCGATGTAGGGATAAAATATGCGGGCACGAGGTACCCTAAGCGTGCCTTTGTCCAATCAGAGGTAATGAGATGCAATTGTTACGTTCGTATGTATTTTATATGGAATTTAGTGAAAACGACTGTACTAGAATTTCCTTTGTGGTAAAGGCTTTATTATGAACTATTTTACGGTAAAAAATAAATATGACGTAGACTTGTTTTTTGAATTGATTTATAGAGTTTCGCATTTACTAATATCTTTATTATGTTTTTTCTGTATTTTTGTGCATTTTTTTTTTGTTTAGCCGCACGATAAAAGCCAGTCGAAATTATAGTTGTCTCACTGTTTGCTAACTAATATGTATTATTTAGTATTTAGCCTTTTCACTGATTAGTGGTTAACATAAGAGAATCGGAATACTGAAGGAATGTTTGGCTTAAAATAAGCTATATTTTTGACTTAGTTGCGGGATATTTATTTATTAAAGAAAAGCGAAAAGAACAACATATTTCAAGTTGGTTTTCAATAGAAGACTATCGACTTTCTCGGTAAGAGTGTGGCCAAATTCATACTATGATCAAGGTCCACTTTTTCATGAACCGACAATCGAGTCATCAACCTTACAATTCTTAATGAACAACTTATCTTTTGTCGATCAAAACTCATTGTAAACATTAGGCTACTGTAACCTTTTCCCTAATTATTCTCCATAGATTGTTTGTTTGTGTCTAATGAATTTTATAAGGGACAAATTAAAAAAGGCCAACGCTCACTGAATAGAAAGCGAATTTCTTTCGTAATCAGTTTATTGTAGACGGTCCTTTGCGGAATTAACTTTGTTTATTCCGCTAATAAGAGAAATACGTGTTTTCGTAAAATATTCTTGGAGAAAAAATGTGTCGCTTGAAACGCAATAAGTTGTTGGGAAAAAAATAATCTCAATTCTTTTTGACGCTAAAATTATTTGTGATAAATATAGAAGTTGTACACCGACATAATATATCAATGTATCTAATCTATTTAATATAAATTATATCTAATTTACTAGTGGCTCGGTCTATTGTCTTTTAGTCTATTATCTGTACTAACTATCCTACACTAAAGTATTCGTAGACAATTATAAAATTTGATAGTGTAGATGTTCATGGGCTGCGGTCAGTCACTTAACATCAGGTGAACCGCATACTCTTGCAACATAAAATAAGTACACGTAAAGTAGGCACAAACGCTCGGTCGCAGCATTCTGAGGCAAATGCCACAATAGTAAACTACAGATATCAATCTCCAAACAACGCGCACGCAACACACACATTGACACGGTTCATCAACTCAATGTTTCGGGATACATCGGACCACTATTAGCACAAATGTCATCTGTTCGAGACACGTGTCTTTTTCTGTCTGCGTTAAATGTGCATGTACCCGAGTTTGACTCCTGTACAAATTGATTTTATTGTTACTGCACTACAAAGATAATTCATTGCAAGTACTGTCACGCACGAAAGTGGTGACAGATGATCTGGTTTTATAACAATACATAATACATAAATATCCATACATAAATATCCATACTTTGGCACTCTTTGGGGGAGGCCTATGTCCAACAGTGGACGCCAACGGGCTGAATGGATGGATGGATGGATGGAAATATCCATACCCAGTTTGGAATCTTTAAAGCGTGTATTTATGTACGCGTCAATTAGTTTTATATATCCATAAAGTGGGGACAACCGCGCTCGGTTACAGCACTCTAAGGTAATGCATTGCAAGTACTGTCGCGTACGAAATTATTGTTGTGTATTTATTTTAATTTAATAAAAGTGGAAAAATCGTGAGACTGGAATCGAAAGGTGTCACATATGGATGGTAGTAATAAAAGTAGTAATACTAGTTAGTAGCTCGCTCTGAACTAGACCTTGCATTGTCTTCTATTTGACCTCCCTATCTTCGTAACCCTAATACCGATTTCACGCATCTTCAAACTCAAGATTCATACTATTTGCCTACAAATTTTTATCTAGATTGGAATAACGATATCACAGATATCATCGAACAAACATTCACCTATTTGACCCCATATATTCGTAACCGCCTAACAATTTTGCTCATCTTAGAACTCTTTTATGTTGTCTAATTTATTCACCTACGTATCAAGATCAGATTAACGATACTCTAGTTATCATTGTACAACTTTTTTATACTTACTTATACAAACATAAGCTCGCTGGACATCTCGACTCTAAAACCTTGCTTTTCTCGGTGAAAAAACTGTGTAATTTCTGATGGATTCTTTATTGTATTTATTATTATATTTGAACATCTAAATAGGCTTTCGTGAAATTTAATATTGAAGGTAGTTCCAAAACTCTTAGACCACATAAACGCATTGCAACTACTTCATACGAATTATAATGATTTCTTTTATTCTAGAATTTCAACATATATTCAAACATAAGAATTTCTGTTTTATTTCGAAATTAATTGCAAATGAATATAAACATAACTTAATTATGTCTCACAATGAATTTAATTATCAAGGAAAATTTCGGTAATTGACTGATTCAAACCGCATTTAAAATCCTTCAAAAAGTATTTATATTTTAATTTACTGATTGCAAATACAGTGACATTAATTGTTAATATTAAAAGTAAAACATAGCACCGAATTAATGTTGTTTGTGGAAACCGCAATATCATATTTAAAATATTGACGTTTAATATTTTTAAGCGACTGTACGTGGCTCTTCAAGATTTATTTTGGTCGTTAAAAAATTAATAAAATCCAATCCATTATTGAAAAACGTGTTTGTAAATGTTCGTCAAGTTGATTCTAAGTTTTTATTATTCTGACGTCTCATTTAGTTTTATGATTATGTTAAAGTAGGGATTAGTTAAATTTTAGTACTTTATACATAATTCAGACGCCATCCTCGTGTTTATGACTACTTGCTTGGCGGAATAAACAAATTGAAATATAAATAATTACTTTTTCTAGATTACTGTGACCCGTTTTACCCGCTTATACCTCCTGTTCCCATAGGTTTCCGGGATTAAAGCTATCCTATGTTCTTTCTCGGGTTTCAAACTATGTCTGTACAAAATTTCATCCAAAGTTATCTTATACTATCTGATTCGCGGCTTCGCTCCCGTACATAATGTTATATATATAGTCTATAAAATAAAGCCTATGTTACTCGTGGATAATGTAGCTTTTGAATTTCGAAGAATTTTTAAAATCGGTCCAGTAGTTCTTGAGCCTATTCATTACAACCAAACAAAGTTTTTCTCTTTATAATATTAGTGTTGGTGTAAATACGTAAAACTCCAGCAAAATCATAGCCTACTGTAGTTTAATTTTATCGAATCTACCGCAATCCGTGAATCGCAATGCCATTCAAAAGTATTTATTTTTTGTATAATGAAACTTATTTCGGTTCATTAAAGTTTAAACTGGGCTTCATTATCGAAATGCAACTTTAATTCGGGGCTTAGCGATCCGTAGTCAAATAATTAGCGACAATTTTTAATCCCGTTTTGTGGCTTAATAATAAATGTGAATAATACGGTGCAAGGCATACGCTTTTAAATATTTTTACCTTTATTTAACCAACGGCAAAAAGGAGAGTAACTTGTATGCATGTAATATTGTTGGAATGGGATAAAAATTAAGTATAAATATAATATATATAAAATTTTATGAGGGTATTTTTGTACACATGTTTGTCAACGAAATTCTTGAAAGCTGAGTCATATCTAGATGATCATTTTTGATCAAGATACTCTTCAATTTGTATAATTGTTTTGCGGAAATCGGTCCTGTATTTCAGAGATATGGGAAAATTATGATAATTATTATGATAATATCGGATTCTTTATAAATTTGTATGTTCTTGTCGTTTCAGGTACATTTCGCCTAGAAGTAGTTAACTAAGAAGTTGAAAACTGGACACAATCCAAGATTAAGGTAAGCCAGTCCGAGTTGCCATTTAAATGAGAACGAAAAATTTACCAGAAATACTCAAGATCCTGACATCGAGGCATATCACCCAGTTTACTAGCCCGCTTCCTCTTATAACTTTCACCTCAACCAGTATAAGAATTTTAGATTAAACAAACCGACCATAAAGACATACAATCATCAACAAACACAGCTCCCTGAAATCAATAACATTTCAAAATATTCACGTCACAAAACAAGATTCTAACTAATAGTGACATTTAGAAAGAAAGAAAGGAAGAAAAAAGAAACATTTATTACAAGAATACGCTGACACAAAGATAGGACTAATAAAATAAAGAGAAATAAATAAAAAAATAGAAATAAACAGGTGTACGGCAGTGCAGTCCTCAAATAGGATATCCAGCATAAGTCTTGTTACGATCATACGCAGCACTGATTCTCAGTGATCCTGTTTCTTTATCGTATTGAGTCAGCAATGTTTCTCACCCGCTACCGCTTGCAACTTGCGCCCGAATCAGTACAAGCGTTTCGATCAATCGACAGGATGAAACTTAATGCCACCACTGTTTATTTAATATTATCAGAACATTGTTCGGCTTATTCATTTAAATTTTGTAACATACCGTTACGGTTTATAGCTAGTAATACTTATTCATTGGTTTTACATTAATAATCGGGTTTCAGTAGCTTAAATCTCGCATATTTTTCGTATAAAATAATATTATAAATAATACGATTGTGTTAAAATTCTCACCTATGAAAGTTCTGAGGATGTGTTTGCTACTCTTTCACTTAAAAGCTACTGAACCGATTATAATGAAACTTGGTATACATATATACATCTCGTCTATCAGTTACTTAATCTCCATAGTACAAGCTTTGCTTAGTTCTGTACTACATAGTGATATGTTTAATTTCCAAGATATTTTACCTACTTAAAAACCATACAGCGTACATAAATAACGGACCTTTTTGAACTTTTTTTATATAATTATCTACGTATAAAAATATCTAATAAAGGGGAGTGGTAATAGGTTTTTAATCAAATTTCAAGAAAAAACGGTCAATATACAAAGATTAATTACAGCCAATTACGAGGGCCAATATCTGGAATCTCAGATCGACAAGATATGCTCACATGTGTGTTCAATTAAGGCTTCGGATGCGCGAGTCTGACTTATTGCGTGTGAAGTTGCCTTAACGTTAAGGGCAGGTTTTAAGATATTTAAAAAAAAAATATTTAAATTATAAAACTGCTAGTAAGTAATTACGTATTTAGTTATTTGAAAAAAATGTTTATGGCGAAATCAGTCATATATTGTAAAGTATTATAAAATACTGATTTGCGTAATCTACACGATATTGCAGTTTCGTCAAGGGAATACAAACATAAACCTTACCTTATAGTGTAAATAATCAGGTATTAATTAAAAATCCCTTTAAAAATATAAAATGCAATGCGAATAAAACTCCATTATAAATACATGTATTCGATAAAATAATTGGATTTATTAATTTTATTTATACACAGTATGCGTAAAGGAAAAGATATTATAAAAATACTCATCAACAAATAATTCTTAGACATAGAAGACGCTTCAACCACACGATTAACCTTCCCCTTAACACAATCCGATTCTAATTAACTCCGACGCGAGCATTACTCACCGATCTCTCTCCTCTTCCCTCATATAAAAAAAGAAAGAGAGAAAACATGGAATAGATGGCCTCCTTTCTGTTTAACCGCGTATTATACTGTTTAAATCGGCCGGTAAATTTGAAGTGTGTGAGTCGCCTTAATTGATAACGCCTTAATCTAATTTAACATGGTCAGTGCTTAGAAAAATACGTGGAAGATTAATTTTATTGTACTTTAATTGGAGAGAATTCGAAACGTTTTAGGGTTCTGTGGAAAATTCCAGTGAATTTATTTTAATTTTAATATAACTAGTCGCTCGCTCTGAGCTAGACCTCGCGTTGTAATGTATAAATCAAGACCTTTCATTTGAGACCCCACTCGGGTATATTTGTATTAAACTTACCTATTTGATCCCCCTTTTATAACCCATCTATCGAACCCTCTTATTCCTACTAAGAACTCGAAAAAAGATCTCCTTTTTTCCACCTATTAAATAAACTATACGTATAAGTTTAATCGACATCGAATTAACGTTACTCCACTTATTGTCGAATAACTTTCAAATTCTTACATACAAAACAACAATCATTGGAACATTCTGACTTTGAGACTACGCTCGCTTTTTTCGCTCATTCAAAAAAGTGGTCACCACCACCCCATGCCCAAATAGAGCACATGAGGCCATGTTTTTCCACTAAAAATGCTATAAACACAAAAGCACTAAATATCCAAAATCAGCCACCGTAACATTTATTCAGGGCAAGTTCGGAGTTGTGTAAACTTTGACAAATAAATAAAGCGAACTCAAAATTTCGGAGCTTTACAACTGTTCAGTGCGAGTTTTGAGATTTTAATGTTTTATACCTCTAAATTCAGTTCGAAGGGACACTAGTCTGGAATTCGATGCTTCGAGAGCAACTTCCATAAATCAGCACTGATTATGAAGACAGTGTCCGTTTTTAGACAAAATTTAGAAGTTTTAGTTTGGAATCTGAAACTTTTAAATTTTACGTTTTTGCATCCAAAGTGGTCAATAAAAATAGGGGTGAATATTCATTTACCTTTCTTTTTTATGTTATAGCGAGCAAGCGGGGTATGCGGTTCACCTGATGTTAAGTGACTGACCGCAGCCCATGAAAATCTGCAACTTAAAATCGCAGATGCCGCGCCGGCTTAAAAGAAGGGAAGGGGAGAGGAGAGGATTTATGATAGGAAGTTGGGAGAGGAGTAGTACAGGACGGGAGTGGAATGGTATGGGTATACAGGCTCCGGGCACCCGCTCACCATACGAAACACAGTGCAATACTGCTTCACGCCGATCTGCTGCTGGTGGGGTGGTAATGACACCTGCACCGGTGCGAGCTTGGCCCAATGGTGCAATGCTCGGCTTCCACTCTTTTATTGCTGCAGATTTTATGCAGCAGAATTACCCAGTGTCGCCTTTTACGACACCAACGGGTAGGAATGGGGTGGCGACACATGTATTCTAACCCGTCGCCACCTTACCTTTACTTTTAAATTAATTTAATTAAAGCTGTATCCCTTTGTTAATGGTTACTTTTTGATTTAAAATGCGAAATTGATATTTATTGATAAAAAAATAAAAAAATAAAATAATCACAACGTAAACTTATTGCTATAAATATTTGTCTTTTCCAATTTTCCATTGAATTACCTCCGTTTTTCCAATATTGGACGGTAAAAATCACGATACTCAGCAAAAAAAAACTTGCATATAATCATATTATAAGAATGTGATTATCGGTCCGCCGTTCCTTCGCTCCAGTTTAAAAAAAACACCATAACGGTAATAGACTTAAAAATCGAGAACCGTATTCGAAAACAAATTATAATATAATCTTAACGTGTAAAATATTAACATTTAATTGGTGTAATATGTTTTATTAATTTTCAAATTTGGTGACGTCACCTGCATATCTGTAATCGTAAACTTTAATTTTAGTTATCACTTTTTTAGGGTTCCCTGTCACTAAGCCCTCGATACCAGATTGTATCTCTTATAGCGTTATATAAAGGTCTCTATATCTTCTAGAGCTGAAATTTTCACAAATTATGGATTTTTTGGCTGCTATATCATTAAATACTAAAAATGAAAGTATTTAGAGGGGTTCCTATGTACGGGTATAGTACGGTAAACCATAAATTTGTCTATGATTTTTATCATATTTACTGTTAAATGCAGTCTATCCCGCGTATATACCGCCACATAGGATTTTCGAGATAAAAATGTCATTCCTATCCTGTCATTGCTAGGGTTTCAAAGGATCTCTGTACAAAATTTCATCTAAATCGGTCATGTATTTTCGGAGCCTATTCAATAAAAACAAACACATCTTTCCTCTTTATAATATTAGTATAGATAACAAAAGAAGTTGCAGACAAGAATCTTATATCAAAATTGATTTTATGTTTTTATTTTCAAAGACACTCCAATGACTTATTCACTAATACATTCATTAAAAATTACATCTTATAGACTATGTGTGGTAACTCGTCACTTATAGGAGTGCACAGCACTTGTTTAAATTGCACAATTTTTTTAAATATCTTTGATAGAGATGAAACGGATATCCGGTAACTATCCTGTATCCGGCCTATCCGGCCCTATTTTCACTATCCGGACGGATACCAGATAGTAGTGCACTATCCGGCCGGATACCGGATAATGAAATAAATAAATGTATATGTCAAAAGATGTTTCCCGCAACACCGTTCGCGCTAAATTCTTTACGCCCTAAACTCGACTATATCGCTCTTTTCTGTGGAAACACAAAATTTTCTAAAACTATATCGTTTCTCGTTGTCTAATCTATTTCTGTATCAAATTTCATCAAAATCGGTACTGTAGTTTAGGCGTGAAAGGGTACAGACCGGCAGACAGAGTTACATTCCAATTTATAAAATTAGTAATTGATTATTTTACACAAAGCAAAATACATATAATAAAACAGTAATCAAACCATTTCTGTACATTGAATATTTTTCAGAAAGAGTAATTGGTATGCAATATGTATGTGCTATAGACACCAAAACCGTGGATAGATTTTTATTCTGTTTGTCTGTTTGTATATTCGTTAATCACGTAAAAAGTACTAAGCAGAATTTGATAAAATTTCATACGCTGATAGAACAATATCAGGTGTAACTATAGGCTATATTCGATATGAAAAAAAATTGAGAGTGGCTCACCATACCAGTAACCGTAGGGTAAAAAAAATAAATCGCTAATGTATCATTAAATGAGGTGTCATTGGATAGGTCTTTAAAAATAAAATAGAGGTTTCTAAATATTTTTTTGGATAAAATAAATATTTTACGAGATATACGCTGCCAAAGACGATATACGCTGCTAATACCTCGTGGCCGGGTGAGATTTGGGTGGGTTTAGTTGCGGATATGCAATATAATCCATGTGGAAGATATTCCACGGAACTCCTCGAAAATCAACAGGATAAGCTCTGTGGTTAAGGGTTAATGATGCATATACCCATTAAACTCTAACTCTGATACTGAATTGTGACTAGATAATGTGATTACTCTTCACAGGTCACTAAAAAGGGAAAAATATTAGCTTTTTGCAAAAACATAGAACCGACTTCCTCACTCTAAAAAGTAGAAAATAACTTTTATTCTTTTTTTGTAAAATTGAAAATAGATACAAGCACTGACTTTGTATAGATTGAAACAAAAATAAAGATTAATTTCTACTTTTTAGAGTGATGAAGTCGGTTCTATTTTTGGTCACAAATTATTATTTGTATATGAATAATGGCAGAAATTGTCGCGCGCGCATATATTCAAATCAAGTTGTAACGCGATAAGCGTCCGAATATCCGGCCACCGGATATCCGGCTATCCGGCCGTGCAGCTAGCCGGATATCCGATATCCTGTATCCGGCCAAACCACTATCCGTTTCATCCCTAATCTTTGACGGTTGTATACTCACTTACCTTCTAAAAATATTTTTACCAAAAAAAATCTCTTTGACTATCATTTAGAACTAATTGAACGAACAAATCCAGTCACGCTAGCTAGGTTAATATTTGCGGCGACCTCTGCAATGCAGCCTCCGATGCGACTCATTTCGCGGCTTTGCATCAAACACCTGTAATAAATAAATCCTGTAATAAAACTTTCATCGATAATAGTAGGATTACTAATCCTACTATTATCGATGAAAGTTTGAATGTTTGTCTATCACTTACACAATACAGCGAATTTTGTTTAAATTTCGTATACGGATAGACTTTTAACTGGATTAGATAGTATCTTATACTGATTTATAGAGCCTGAATTTAGCGTCGATCGGGCAGAAGCTATTCAAAGTCAAAGTCAAAGTCAAAGTAATTTATATGCTAAAATGTTATACAGCAGGTGTTCCTATAAACAATTTGATTCAAACATTTAACCTACGTTATAGGCGTGCAAGTATATGATTATACATTTAATTACTTGATGTTAATAAGTTAATAAAAAATAAATATCAATACGAATGAAATTGATATCATTATACTTCTATACTGTCCCGCGCCGCTCCGCTAATGTAGCATAATTTTATAACACCTATAATATAGCTCATGTTACTCGTGGACAATGTAGCTTTCGAATAGTAAAAGAATGATTAAAATCGATCCAGTATTTTTTGAGCCTGTTCAATAAATAAAGTATTCCTCTTTATAATATTAATGTTAATAAAAATATACTTGATAGAAATGCATTTTATACCTTTTTTTATAGAATTAATATCTCTTTACACTATTTTCACATATAGTAAATAAAGTTTATTAAAAAGTGTGGAAATAGTGTAAACAGAGTTTAATTCTATATAAAAACACAAATAAAAAGAATTAGGTAGAATAGTTGCATTCAAGTGACGACGGAAAGATTATAATTCATAATTTCCCACTTTTAAAAATAAACAATCAATCACAACATCCGCCCATTATGTTTGATCCAGATGTTTGTCTAAAAATACGAATATAATGCAATCGAATTTCCAAATATATCGATTCGGCTTCCGTGATTTATTTAGAACAGTCTTATTTGATTATGTTTGAAAGGTTTCGTTTGAAATATGTCATACTAATGTGAACTTAAATATAACTAGCTAAACTTTCGTAGCACAATGTTGTAATATAGCCTATGTTACTCGTGAATAATGTAACTTTTGAATGGTGAAAGAATTTTTAAAATCGGTCCAGTAGTTTTTGAGCCTATTTATTACAACAAACAAACGAACAAAGTTCCTCTTTATTATATTAGTGAAGATTCTTTATTGGGTACCATTCTTAGCAGTAACTATCTTAGTTTTTTCTTGTGTTTGTACTTTATTATTAAAATACTTTTTTATATTAAATAGGATTTTAATCGCGGCTTATTATACCTTATTTTACGTTACTATCAACCCGTTTGGAACACTTTACTGCGACCGCGTGACCACGCTCGTTGTAAAGTGTTCGAAACGTCGGGTTAATATTAATATATAACAAACCGCGTTTAAAATCCTTTAAAAAGTATTTTATTTAATATGGAAAGTAATCGCGTTAAAACAAACACATAATTATACGTACGCGTTGTTTGTGTGCATATCGCACGCAAACAACGCGTACGGCGAGAGAGCCGCTCACTACCTTATTCCGCGAATAATAAACGAACTGCCTTCTACATTGACCAATAGCCT